>SELE01000021.1:0-531756 GCA_009805495.1 Pezicula neosporulosa
ACTCAACTACTCTTGGTAGGTAACTTGCTTGCTGTACCGAGTCTGTAGTTGCAGGTATAGTACAGGGATCAAGCTCTACAGCTTCCCGTCTAGGACGCATAACCCGCCTTTTTACTGGAGATGTTGTATCTGTTTCTGATTCTGACCTATTGTATTCAGAGCTTGATTCGAACCCAGTTCCCTCGCCTGTAGTAGAGTCCAAAGGTCCTGATTGTACAGAAAAACAAGGCGGTGACGAGGGGATTTGTACAGCTAGAGGAGACGATTGATATAATAATCCCTTGGAAGTTGAAGAGCGTTTGAATACAAGGTCTCTAGGCAAGGTACTCTGTACAGGCGTTACGGGTACAGTAGTAGGGTACACTTCGGATGACAGGTCTGTAGAGAAGCTGCCAAGTACCTGTGGAGTAACTGTACATGCAGAGGAGGTCAACGATCCATCTACAGTAGGTGTTGTAGGAGGTGAGCACAATGTAGATGTACGTGACGTCGACAATGCCTGCTGAACACGTACCCGTACCCGCTGGATGCGTCTTTTGAGCGGGGGTAGCATAGGAGAAGAGGAGTCCTTGTCGATTGGCCGCGGACGTTTGATGGGAGACTCGTACACGAACAGTGCACTACTCGTAGGGGAGCTGGGCACCTCTGGTGTCGGAACAGTAGTCTGATCCTATACGAGAGTTAGTCTTCACGCCCGGCTATCTGAGAGGCATAGTAGGTAATATATACACTCGACCTCTGCATATCGACCATAATAAACTCATGCCACGCCCCTGAAACGTCGAAGTATGCATCAAGAAGTGCAGGCTGGAGGCGGGACGGAAAGTCTCCGTTTTGATCATAGTTAAGTAACTCTTGGTCCATAGAGTGCCCTGCCTGCCACGCGAACAATTTACGTAGGGATTCATTTACAATATGTGGCTTCGGAGCGCCCTGGTAGGCTACAGCAAGATGGCGACGACTCATGGCTATTGCTACTTGTCGATAGAGAGCAATATTCAATACCATAGGTAGTTGAGCATAGTGCGAGGACTCTCTTAAGCAGTTCCGTAGAGTGATACTGTCCCAGAAGCCTACTTTTCGTGCTTGATCTGTACACAACTCGTCCTCCTCCCCTTCACTGTCTGTACCCTCTTCTTGCTTGATTGCTGCAATATCCATGTCCGGTTCGAGGTCGAGGGTGTGGTAAACAGGCCACAGGTAGTACGGCTGTTCAGGTTGTGACAGTGCAAGTTCTTGATGTAAATAGCGGACAAATGGCCGGATGAGAGTCAAGTAGTAGTACAGCAAAGTGGACGTTCTTTGTGGAAGGAACCTGCAGATATAGAACGGGATAAGGATACCTGCCCTACTCTTGTTATACTGCATAATCAGGCATAGACGTCCACGATAAACATATATATTGCGATTGGCTGTAGTTGTATTACAAACCTTAACGGACAGTAGTTCTGGTGATCGAGCTGGCTGTCCGTATGTTGTATGTATACTAATGAGTAATTGACAAAGAAACTGCTCGTGCGTTGCTAGAAACTTGTCACAGGCTCCTCGTTTCCACTGACCTTTATACCTCTTGCAGCAACGCATATAGGCACAGTAAGCCTCAGCAGCGTCTTGGAACTGTGCACTGTTCCGTAGATCTGTAATGAACGAATAGCCTGGTTCTGACGTACTAAGTGTGTCCGATACGTGCTCGAGTAGTGGCAGAGACGTGGGCGAAAAGCCGGCTAGAAGCGTGCTCATCGACTCCTCACCAAGCTCGACAGTTCTATGAATCCAGTGCCGGAAGTCCGTTACACTAATACTCTGCTTGCCAATTGTAAGGACCTGACTGTCTGTGGACCATGAGTGTAAACAGCGGGCAATGTCTTGGTCTCGAACGGCTTTACCAAAGGATCGAAGCTGCACAAGCTCACTAAGAACAGTATGTTGGTCGACAAGAAGGTGCTCCCTACGAATACTCTGAAGGCGCACGAGAGGGTCAGGATATGTTGTACGGCTTGGCCAGCTAATGTGCTTGTATTCATGTTCTGGAAGTGCATATTCAAGCATGATAATCCTGCTCACCCAGACCAATGCTGAGATGATAGTAGTGGACTGTCCCACAGGGACAAAGGCAGGCTTGGTACTCGAGCCGTGCCTGAGATCTGTACTCAGAATGCCCACAAAGTAGACGAGCAGACTTGATTTCTTCCCCGACCAGAGCGCCAATGGTTGGGTAACAAAGCTCACACAGAGCGGCATCAGCAGCTCAACCAGGCACTCAAACTGCTCGGAATCCACACAAAACGTATCCTCATCGTCCACGTCCTGTACACAGTCCGGGTCCAGAAGCAGCTCGGTTGACACCAAGTCCCAGATCCGACTGACCATGGCCCGCTGCTCATCTGTGAGGCGGTGGTAGATGTTGACAACCTTCCTCTCGACCGCAGCGTCTAGTTGGTGGGCACGGAAGATGCAGCAGACAAGTCGGAGCCAGGTCCCGAGGTAGGTGTGCAGCGTACTCGCCTTGTCGATCCATGCCACCCGGAATCGCTGGATGTTGTAGGCCTTCCCGGACCCAAGCCAAGCACGAATTGTGCTGGGAGTTGTGCGGAACGTGTGCTCGCATCGTGCAAAGATTGTCCGCAAAGCCTGCACTACTAGTGCCAGTTTTCTGCTCCTCATCCCGCGCGAAGGAGACGTCGTTAAGTGCACCATCTGTGTCCTGGGGGTCCTTCAGCTGTGTACACAACGCTTTCGCACGGGGCCCGGGAAGATAGGTAGTCTGGCGCATGGCGTGCCAGAACGGCAGGCGCTTGAAGTCCTGCAACCACCCTGCTTCTTTGACATACTGCACTGCAGCGTGAGATCCTTTGTTGCTGGACCATCCGTGCTAGTCTCCTCCAGGATCGTAGGGAAGCTTGGTGGGAGAGCCTTCATGGTTTGGGAACTCCGGGGGCTGATATGTTCCTCACCCTCAACCTCCCACCATATGCCCATCCCGCCATGCCTGTCCGGAAACCACGTCTGCATCCTCAACGTCCTGACCTCCGATCGCAGATTCTTCCCAGCCTTATGGTCCTTGGCTAGATGCTTCCGCATGTACAGAAAGCTCACAAGCCGCTTACGCTTTGTGCTCGGGCAGAGCACGCATTCATAGCCTTCATACACCGGGAGGCCTGGGAAGGGAGTCGTCTTGTCGCCACGGGCGTGTGGGATCTGCCGACGACTGTTGACCAAAGCCTCCAGCAGCTGTGGACGAGCCTCCACCGCCTCGATGACGTCTGCACTCACCACCCCGTACTGGCCGTGCTTCTTTCGCAGGTGCTGCTGGAACGGAGAGCGGGCGGTCTTGTATGCATCCTCTGGGCCTTCCTTGTGGACATTCGTGGCCACTACTGTCCCACACGTGGTGCAAAAGACGAAGAGCCCATTGCTAACCCTGACCAACTTCAGGAAGGGGAATGTGTAATCCATGGCCGGAGGCTCGACAATACGTGCACAACCTGTGCCCGACTCGAGGCCGAAAGGCGCACAGGGAGGGGGGCTCTCGTGGAGAGGTAGGACGGTCGTCGTTCGAGGAGAGGAAGGGTCGTGGAGAGGAGCCCCGAAATCAAGCAAGTTCAGGTGAAGAGAAGGGGTGAGGCCTGGGAGGCAAAGGACACAGATAGAACACAGCTCTTACTCTTGTTCTCAACTTCGCGGAAGGGAATGGGGACCTACCTGTGTGCTCTTCGTGCACGACACGTCCTGGCACCGCGTAGGAAAAGAGGGAGGTTGGTGGACGACACGAACAGAGCACGCTACCACCCCCCCGGGCCCAGCTGAGCCGCACGGGAGGCTCTGCCCGCCCGGGCTAGGGGGGTGGTAACCGACGCCAGCCGTACACGATGAGTGGACAGCCCGTGGACAACCCATGCACAAAGAAGACCAGGGGGTGGTAGTCGCGGCGTAGGGGTAGTAGACGGCAAGAAATAAAAGTACACGGCTCAGTACAGGGTAGAGCTCATTCTAACCCAATGATCTACAAATGCCAGATATTTTTTCTCAGGTTAGTTGGGAGGCGTTGTTCCCGGAAGGGGATTTCCAAGCAGAAAACACAGGGCAAGAAATGTCATTTTCTTGGGGCGCATAGGATATGAAAGGAATTATTCTGACGTAATTGTAACTATGCACCAGCTACAGCTATCATGTTCTATGTGTTTTTATTTTCTAAGTACATCGCTGATCACAATTTTCCCTGAACAGTCCTTTTTACCACAGGAACTTCCTCCTGAAATTTTCAGGAATTCCTAAACCACGCCTTTCCTCGGTTGCGGTTAGATTTACTTCGGGATTATTCGTAGTAGAATACTCTACTCTGTGATCCCGCTCCGCTCTGTGATCTCCCACTCCCACTGCTTCAGACGCTGAATTCACCACACAGTTACCATTATCAAGACGAACCACATTTTCACATAAATTATCAATGTACATGTGATTTCTAGCATCGATAGGCTGGCATTGGTAGGCTGACTCTGTAACTCCGGTCGTATCAATTTGTCTGTTGTCGTGGACCTCCTCATTAGAGCGCTCGTCGAATACGTCGCTCATTTCAGCCTGGTTCCCTTCTCCTCCCTGCTGCTCCGAGACTTCTGTCGAATTCGGACAGGAGTTCCGATCTGCAAGCCAGGCGCATATATCGTCTAGTGAAGTCAAAGGGTACCTATTCCAATACTCGATTGCTGCCTTCCTCTGCACAGCTGCAGTTTTAGTATTTGAAATTGGACTGGAAGTTGTATTACAGTTCTGTGGTAGTGAATCTGACTCTCCAAAAACCAACGAAAGGGTCGCAGGGAGCTGCTCCTGGGGTATAGTAGATAAAACGCAGATAACAATTCTCTCCGTGTCTTGCAGGCGAGTTTCCAGGGCTTCGGTATACCCTTTGGCGGGACCACTGGCAGGCGAAGGTTAACGTACGGAACCTTTAGAAGTGGAACAAGCATTGAAAATAAGAAAGATAGTCGAATGGTGGTGGAGTGACAAACCGTTTTTTGTGCTTTGGGCCATTCACAGTCCTGCTCAAGGGAGCGACAGCGTAAACAAATGGGCCTGTAGGAATTAAACAGGAGTTATTAACGAAGAAATAACTTGTGCGGATGTATAACGTTCAGGAATTGATTTTTAACTACCTTTCACCATCGCACTATTATTACCTGTCAGCTACAAGAGGCCTAAGATAGGGAAACATAAATAGAGCACGCTTGTTTGCCTACTTAATAGGACTCTTTACCTTTTGCTTACGAACGAACGCGACATCCATTACAGGCTACAGTCCTCCGAATAGTTGTATCTTGACTCTGGGTGTCGGGTATGTTGTCCGCCATTACTCGCCGAGGTGTTGGATTTGGTGCCGTCGTATTAGCGCAATTGGTATGGATATTATGGATCTTCCACGTGCTTGGCATATAGGTGGGTTGATAATGTCGGACAATATATTAGTGTACGAAGAATGAGTGGTTGACTTTGAAGGGTAAGTTCGCAGTTTGTGTTAGAAAGCGGAGAAATAATTAATCAACCACACTACTTGAGTACAAGAACTATTAGCCGATGAGTGGAAACCTGGTCACGTGTATAACTACTACTTCTCCCGTCACCTCATGACCTGCCGATGTAATCTGAGGTGCGCTAGGTTATTATGTAACATACATTCTAAGACAAGAGAGGTGTCGTACACGCGTTATATGATAGGATTATATATAGCTATACATGGCGATAAACCTGAATTCAATTGAGACCCAAGATATGAGGATATGTTGCTTATTGCAACAGAATAGGAATACACTTGGTGATGGTTGACAGCAATTTACCTGTCTTGAACCTTAGAAGGAAACGAGTATTTACTAAAAAACATACACATAATATCCATTCTACAAAGTCTTGGGAGTACTGAACCTAAATACACTCAAGTCATGTTATCCGTCAGGGCGTGTTCGACTCCACGTCCCTGTTCTCAATCATCTCCAAAGTTACAGGCTTATCATCCTGTGTTTGTGTTTTACTATCAGAGCCTCCAATCCTTGCCGTAGCAGCGATCTGCCACCAATGGTCTGGCTGAGAGAAAATCCTGTCCATATCCTCGAGTGACTTCCGATTGGTCTCTGGGAATAGAAAGTACACTATTGGAACAACGGCGAACCCTGTACAGGCATAGACAATATAGTATCGATAGCCAATGCTTGCGAATGCCACAGGAGTTATTTCAGCAATCACGAAATTGAACAACCAGTGCGATGCTGTCCCGACAGCTGACAAATGAACCCGTAGGTGTTGCGGCGCAATCTCTGTGGAGTAGAGGAAGTTGGCACCGAGGAAACCGAGCGGAAAGAAACACATATACATGAATAAGAACACCACTGCTGCTGGGCCAGCGCCGGTATGATCGATCTGGGAGACTGTGATGGCGAGGCACATCATTGAAAAGCCCATTCCTGCGCCTGCGGTAATGAAGAGTGGTTTTCGACCGGCGCGATCCACGAAGTAATATGCGAGGTATGCTGCTGGAATTTTCCATGTTAGAAGTCCAGCTGCCAGTAATGAGGCTTGTAGTGAGGCAAAACCAAGAGATTCGCGGAAGATCGTCGAAGCATAGTAGGTGATGACATTGGCACCTAAAAAGATCAGTTAAAAAAAAATCTCTTTTATTATACCAAGTCCCGATAGGTCATACCTGTCATCTGAGCACAAAAGTTGATTGTTACAGCCAAGAATGCACGGTATGGAAATCTCTCACGGCCGGTTTTGAAGAGATCCAAGAAGCCTACTTCGTGGTCCGCTTCCGCCGAATAAATTTGGTGCATAATTATAATCTCGTCGTCCACGAACTCTGAGTCCTCTGGCAAATCATTCAAGATCTGCATAACAACCTTTGCTTCATCTTCATCCAGTCTACCCTTTTGAACCAACCATCTTGGAGACTCGGGGAAGCAAAAGACGCCCATGCAGATGAGAATGCAAAAGACGAGTGGGAACGACAGCGGTAGTCTCCAGCACACTGAGCTATTCTGTTTGAAAGAAAGACCGACGTTGATCCATGCAGCCATACCGATACCAGATGCTATAAAGATTCCCATCACAACGACGTTCTTGCCTCGGTTTTTGGATCTTGAGCATTCTGCCTGCCAGACAGGCACAATAGTGTTGACTCCACCTACACACCAACCCCAGATATGATTCGACCAACTGTGAGCTGTGCAAGACTGAAAGAGGCGCCTTGCAATATTGTTCCCATGGCTGCTATTACTGCAAATATGACGAGGACACGACGGCGGCCAAGCGGATTCCCGAAAAAGGTTGAGGCCACAGCACCAATTAGACATCCAAGGGTGTAGATTGCCACAACGGTTCCTGTAGGATTTGGATTTAGCAAATCGCTGGCGAGACTTTCGTTAATAACGTACCTTGGATGCGTGCATGCTCGGTTTTTACAGCCCCCGTTGTGTTTTTGGTGTCAATGCGAGGAAAGGTTCGCGTGAAGGATTCGAAACCAAGCACTCCTCCAACGGCAGATTGATTGTAGCCGTAAAGAAGAAATGAAGGAAGCACAACTAGCATAATGCGCATGTGCATAAGCCTCGCGCCCCGCAATCCAAGATATGGAGGCATGGTGATGTGATGCAGGTAAACGCCGTGTCGGTTGGAGTAATGGGAGGTTTTTCAGAACAGAGTGGAAGGATTTGGAATGGAAGAAAGAAAGTTCATATTAAGGAATAACCCTAACCCTAATTTTTATAGAAAGCACTGAGGGAAGTATGGGGTATGGGGTGGTTTTCGCGGGGAAAGATATCTCCCAATGTCCGTTGCTCTTTAGAGCCAATTCAAGACAAGAGTTCTCCAACGAAGTGAAGTGTGGAGAAACAGTGGAGAGGCATGTCCCAAGATTACAGTAGTGCTGTTCCACGATCCATAATTGTCGGTGTAAAATTGAACGCAGCCAAATTCCCGGGAAAGAATACCCCGGCCACCCAAATTTGTATAGTTGGCTGTGGCTATACCGGGTTTATAGTACGGGCAAATCTATACCGGAAATCTCCCACATACCGGTATAGATTTGCCCGTCCTATAACCCTGGTATAGCTAGAGTTGACTATATTACTTCAAAATTAAATATTCTTTCGCTTTCTATATTGGTATACCTATTATAGCTAAGCATTATTATATTATATCTACTTTTTCAAACAGAGATCTTTGATTTTTGCGGATAGAAATAGGTTGGGGAGATTCGCTTTCGCCGACTGCAAGCGATGAGGGCTCGGTTAGGGGTTCTGCGCTGCTTGAGGCACTTGGTAGAACTCACGGGCCAACCAGCATTCACTCCAAGGTTATGTTGCACTATTATTCGGATAGCAGATCGTTTCTAAATGAACGATGAACATGTGGTATATATATATCAAAGAAGTTGATACAGGATGCTGATTGCCAATTCAAATTTTCTGCTCGTTTACAATCGTAAGTAGAGGCTCTCCAAAGCAACCTCTCCTCGCATTCTCCATCGCAAGAGTCTCCATTAGGGCTAGAGTTTCCGTTGTGTGCGTGCCCAAGTGTGGTATGAGTAGCGCACGCTCATTTTCCATGAGAGACTCGTTGATCTCTGGCTCCTTTTCATAAACGTCCAGACCGACAGAGGCAATCTTTCCCGATTTCAACGCCGCCGCCATTGCTGCTTCGTCGATAATGGCACCCCTTGCAGTGTTCACAATCACCACCCCATCTTTCATCTTCTTGATCTCTTCTACACCAATTAGGTGTCTCGTCTTTTCATTTAGAGGAACGTGTAAAGAGATAATGTCACTTTGGGACAGTAGCTCGTCGAAACCAACATAAGATGCTCCAGCTGCCTCGGACTCAGGCAATACATTGCGGTTATGGTATATTACGTTCAGACCAAAGGGTTCGGCACGTCTCTTCACAGCTCTACCAATACGACCCATGCCGAGGATTCCCAGAGTCTTGCCTTGGGGATCGTGGCCAAAGTCTACACCCTTCTTGAACAATCCACGTCGAAGAACACCCAAAGCAGGATTGAGTTGACGTAGGGCACCAAGGAGAAGGAATATGGCAAGGTCTGCCGTTGCATTAGTCACAGGATCAGGCGCATTGGTGACAGTGATCCCCCGAGCCGTGCAAGCTTTAACGTCAATAGCATCATAGCCTGTGAAATGGTAAGTATGTGTGACATTCTTTGAGTGAGATATGTGCTACATACCAGCACCGTTGTGACATATGAACTTCAGCGATGCCGGAAGCTTTTGAATAAAGTCTGAATCAAATTTGCCAGTAATCTGTTGTCGCTGTTAGACTTTGGATAACGAATCAGGCTTGGGAGACATACTGAGTAACTAGAGGAGGTACTGTAAATTGCAACTATATTCTTGTATTTCCCTCCAACATCTTTGAAGAATTCTGCTCTGCTGGTGCTTGTGATAACTTCTGTTTGTGCAACGGATGAAAGCTCTTGAAACTTGGTAAGAGCATGACGCACTGGATTGAAGAAGAGGATGCGGGGTTTTACTAAAGCCATGCTTGGAAATTCTTTAAAGACCAATTACAAGCAAGATTTTGAGGAGTATTGTACTGAAAAGCGCCTCGTGGGCGGCGTATTTATAAATTACCGTAGCTGTCGGTGATTCAACAGGACGGAGTAGTCCTCGGCTTGAACATTTCCACATCAAGTAGGTAGTTTCGCACGGTCAATAAATTAGCCGACGACCTGAATTCCCCCAACCTCGGGTTTAATACAGAGGTGCTTAAATAGGCACCTAAAGGATTTAATAGAATACAGCTTCATAACTTGCCTTAATTCCACAAACTTACCTCTACCTCAGAGTCCCTCGAATTCCCTCAGAGTCTTAGATTTGACAAACGCCACCATATCGAAAATGACCAAGGTTGCACTTCTTGGCGCTGCTGGACAAATCGGCACCCCACTCAGTTTGCTCTTAAAAACAGTAAGTGCTATTATATCTAGTCTTATAGTCTAATACTAATATAATGTAGTGTCCGCTAGTCGATGAACTGTCTTTATATGATCTTGTTCACGCTCCGGGAATTGCCATTGATTTGAATCACATTGATACTCCGGCTAAAGTTACCGGCTTCTTGCCAGCAGAAGATGGCCTAAAGAAAGCTCTCACAGGTGCCAATATGGTAGTCATACCAGCAGGAATTGCCCGCAAGCCTGGAATGACCCGTGATGGTATGGAAGCTCCAGTTTTGTGTCTTTTCAGCGAGCTGACATAAATCATAGATCTCTTCAAGACTAATGCGGGAGTGATTCAAGATCTTCTTCTCACCGGTGTTGCTACTATATGCCCAACAGCATTTGTGCTAATCATTACCAATCCTGTGAACAGCACCTTGCCTATTGCTGTAGAAACACTAAAGAAGCATAATGTGTTCAATCCTGCGAAGGTCTTTGGTGTCACCACATTAGATGTTGTTCGTGCATCATCAACCTTTGTCGCTCAAGCCCTTGGTGAGCTGGAGCCGCAGAAATTCAAGGTTTCAGTTGTAGGCGGTCACAGTGGAGCAACTATTTTGCCGCTATTTAGTCAGTCCAAACCACCTGTGTCTTTATCAGACGAGCAAAGGGATGCAATCACATATCGTACGAACTCCGTAGTCTATTATAAATATCCAACACTTCTAATCAATCATACAGGTGTTCAATTTGGTGGCGACGAGATTGTTAAGGCTAAAGCTGGAGCTGGCTCAGCTACTACCTGTATGGCATATGCTGGGTTTAGGTACGAATAAACAGTTCTCCTTGAGAGCAAAGGATGCTAACAGTCTATAGATTTGTGACGTCAATTCTGAATGCTGTTTTCGGTCAAAGTGGAGTCTTTGAAGAGACATATTTATATTTACCAGGCGTTCCTGGAGGAAAGGAGATTGCTGCCGAGCTCGGTGTTGACTACTTTGCTGTGCCTGTAGAGTTTGGAGTAGAGGGTGCCAAGAAAGCATACCCAGTTGGAGCTCTCTCGGACTATGAGAAAGAGAAATTAACTATCGCTGTTAATGAATTGAAGGGTAATATACAGAAGGGGATCGAGTTCTCAGCCAACTGAAAAGTAGAACTTCAAATATTATTGAAATAGATATGATTTAAATATCATTGAATCAATGACAACATATGCATATCAAATCATCCAGGCCTTGAATTTTCCAACGGTCCACTCTCTACCAAAGTTTTTCTATTCTCCTTCACTTAAAGCTTCCCAGCCTCGTGCAGGTGTAGCTCACTTCTCACCAGCACCCCATCCTGCAAAATACTAACATGCGCTTTTGAGATTGTAGTCTTACCATAAATAATACATGTTGAAATTCTGTAGAGAATTTCATTTTATGGTTCAAAACTAAGAAAATCAACTCTCGAAAACGTTAGTATGAAGGTGGATAGGAAGACAGTGTAAGGTTTGTACAGCATCACTCTAGAATCCAAGCTGCAGTTAGTATGAGGCATTATATTTATTCTAACATCACCAGTAGTGCCTTATACAATGCTATAATTTATTAACTAAGTTTCTGAATCTCCTCACACACTGCCTTTGTGACATCTTTTGTGTTTGCTTTACCTCCAAGGTCTGGAGTCAAGATGCCCGCTTTACAAACGTCTTCAACTGCCTTCATAAGAACGTCTGCTGCATCGCTCTCTCGCCAAGCCAGCGAAGCATTTCGGCATTTCGGCCGATGACCAGAAAGTCGCAACAGGATTTGCGACACCTTTGCCAGTGATATCAAAAGCGCTACCATGAACTGGCTCGAACAAAGAAGGACTCTTTCGAGTCGGGTCGAGATTACTAGACGGTGCAACTCCAATCGATCCAGCTAGAGCTGCCGCGAGATCGGATAGAATATCCATATGCAAATTTGTGCCGACAATCGTATCGAGCGATTTTGGGTTGTTGACCATCCGTACCGTCATCGCATCAACAAGCATCTTGTCCCACTTCACGTCTGGGAAGTCCTTCGATACGGCCAATGCTATCTCATCCCATAGAACCATACCATTTCGCATGGAATTGCTCTTGGTAACCACTGTCAAGAGTTTTCTTGGTCTTGACTGCGCAGTCTCAAAAGCGAATCGCATTATACGCTCAATTCCGACGTATGTGAAGATAGCAACTTCGGTTGCTGTCTCCCAGGTCTGCCCTCGATGTGATCTACCACCTTGTCCTGAATATTCGCCCTCGGAATTCTCCCGGACAAGAACCCAGTCAATATCCTCGTTGCCAGCATCTCGAAGGGGGGATTTCGTTCCAGGGAAAGTGCGGACAGGCCTGACATTGGCGTACAGCTGTAACGGGCCTCTAATGGCTAAGAGGAGACCCCACAAGGAGATGTGATCGGGAATATCTTCACAAGTCAGGTCTGTCATTGCTCATCCTCTTGATGCAGGTTTAAAGGGACTTACCAGGAGCTCCCACGGATCCGAACAAGGCAGCATCATATCCACGAAGAGTATCGAGAACATTATCATCGACATATTTGCCGGTTTCTTTGTAGTACGCAGTCCCCCAAGGAATGTGCGTAAACTCAATTTTGAAGGTCTTCAGGCTCTTAGCCAATTGCTCGACTACTTCAATTGCAGCACTAACGACTTCTGGTCCAATACCATCGGCGGGAATTGAAGCAATACGATAGTCATGGCTACCGGCTCCATTTGCTGAGGCACTAGTGTTTGTGTTTGTGGACGACATTGTTGGCGAGGTTACCGCGAGGTTACCGAAGTGGTCAGAGGGAAGCAGGGAGGGGTGTGCAAAATTAAAATGACTTGGTAATCTAAGAGTACTCAAGACGTATTTAGTGTTTTCAGAAATGGAGACATTTTCTGGCTTGTGAATATAACTGACGTATAAGCTATCCTAAAAGGGCCAAGGGATCTTGATGCGGGCAAATTATTATCCTAGAAGTATAACCGAGGCTTTGTGAACTCTTGATCGGCTAATAATTTAAGTATCTAAAAGAAACATCTATTATATAACTCCAGTGTTCCTTATAAATGACAATTTGGCTTTATCTAATTCACTGGAGCCTATAAATTTTAAATTATACGGTTCTAACAAGAAAATGTTCTTAAAACCAGCTCACTGCGGAAACTACTAGCCGCTTTATGGTTGTTTGGTAGACTAAGCTTACTCGGTCTATTATTGACGGTGTAGCAGGTGTACCTCAAGGTCCCATTAGTGGAAGAGTCAATAGTTGTGTCCTCAAGCTGATTGGAATGAGTCTGATTAATGCAGATTTAGCTTCCACGAACTCACTTTATGGAATGACGATACAACAACAATACAAAGATCATAATTGATATTATTCCGAGCTCCATTGTTCCTGTAACTGCGAAATGATAGATGCTGTACGCCAAATCCCTCGCTGTTCAATGTCTCGGAGAACGTCGCAAGCTGCTTCTCGTTCGTACTGATCACTGAAATAGTGCCCACCTGTAATCTTAGTAAGAATAATGTAATGAGTTTGAACCAGGGTAACAAACATGCAGATAGAATGTGAGACACATGCATAAATGAGCTTTCCACATGTGGGTTGCTTGTTGCCAGCCCAATAACCATACGCAGAAAATGTAGCATTGTTTCCTATAGGATGATTGTGAGAAAAGAACATGTAAAAGCACAGTGAACTACAGGGACATATACTTCGGATTTCTTTCGTGTCTTTTGTGTATCGAAACCCAATCTTGAGAGTCGTGGATCGTAAGTTGCTAGTAATATTCGTGCTAGGCAATAGTGCTGCATTCCATTTACTAGAATTTGACGTTAGACGAAGCATGGTGGAAGTTGAATTTGTTAGTAGAACTACGCTTACCTTGCGATGGTCCGACCATGATAATATGTGGAAACGTTGAAGGATTATCTGTGTGCTTGCAGTTTCGGACCAGAGTGGAACGAAATATCTTGGTTTTGTAGCATTCCATGCCTCAACTTGATCGTATAGTTCAGACCAGCTTTCTTCAGGAACAGAGTCGACTGGCTTGAAAGCGTAGTTTAAGACTTTTGCAAAAATGAAGACCATTCTGTTTGCCCACGCGTCTTCTGTATCGGAATGAAAATAGCTTGAATCTCGATATGCATTAAGCATTATACTCACAGGTTGTCGATTTGTCAACGAGACATATATCTCTTGACGAAGTGCCACCCAGTTAGCAGCCTGTCGAAGACTGGTATACGATGAGGAGTTGACTACAGAATCGACCATCCTGGTGCTTCCAAATAAATGGCATCTCTCATCACGCTCTGGACTATCTTTAGTATATCGTATATCATGATCGAGAGTCTCATTTCACTGACCATCAAACTCCTCATACTGCCGAAGAATAATAATGGCGGCAAATAGGTTTTCATCCAGAACATCGAGGGGATCATCGAGTACAGGAATCAATATCTGCAAGCACTCGTCGTGGTATCTAGCCGAATTGGTGTCCTCAGTACCCGACATGAACGCAATATGGCGTGAGGATGAAGCCAGAATAGCATTCATAATTACAGGGACGTGACTGGCTCGACGTGCAACGTCAGTACCAAAATGTCGGTTAGAGTCCATGGCATCAAGCTAGTGGAAATGTCAGCAGTGTTTCCAATTCGTAACTGTACTCGTATCTGAGTGCCTACCCAACGGGATAATCTCTGAACATAATGCAAGAACAAGTGAGCCTCATGGCTGTCGTGGAAAGGCCAAAAGTTGCCTCCTGGAGGTGCGCTGCTTTCTGATTGACTCTCGGGAACAAATACCGAATTGGTAGCGACAGTGCTCGAAGCACTACAGTAGTCTGGCGAGTGGTCGTGCTGGCCAGCAAAGTCGCTTCGGGTTATTGATGGTGACGTCGTTGTCTGTTGGAATTGATCATCTTGATCTTCATACCGTATCGGGGAACAAGCATCGATTACAGGATCTTCCTCACCCTGTTCCGTCCGATGCGTCTGGTCTCCAGGCTGTTCCAAAGGAGCAAAATCCACTTGAGAAATGTGTAAGTATGCTTATTACACAACGTGAGGTGAGAGGTGAGGGTGAGGGGCGACGCACCGAGGGTGAAAGGTAATAAGATGTGAGAGACTTACAGATACGTGGGACCGGGACCCATACTTGGTCATGACTATACTTCAGCGATCGCTTCTTCTTCCGCTTGCCTTGTGCATTTTTCTGAGATACCGAAACGACATTGCGGACTCGTAACTGGGGATCATGCAAGCATACAATGCCTCGCTGCTGGCACCGGCGGCAATTGTCGGAATCGCCGTCCTTTACGCATTTCTGGTGGCCCGTCTGACAATTTCGACTGCACACGAGAGAGAGAAAGCTAGTTAGACGAAACGGCAGTATGGTACAGAGTACGGCTGTGTGAATAATCCACGGCGCGGGAGGGACAAGGCAATGGGACACGCAAGACATGTAGGACTGACTTACCATGTTGTGCCGTTGCGGGGCATGCCTGACATTCCCGATGCAGCAAGGGCATTGGATGGGACGAAATGATGTCTGAATAGAAGAGAAGAGAACAAGAGGCCGCAGCATAGAGGTCGATGTGTAATTAATCCAAAAGCGTAGGGTCCAGCGGGTCCAGAGAAAGAATCAGTGCTGTACGATGTATCACCGCCTTTGCGGGGCGCTGGCAGAGCCTATAACACGTCGCTAGAGTTCCTGGTATTGAAGTTGAGTTTTGCGTGGCAGAAAACAAGGCGGTGGGGAGATACAATGTGTTTATTGTATTGCCTCTACTTCCAGTCAGAGTATTTCCTTCCAATCTAAATGAGTAACACAACCCTTCGGATTGGCTGGGCGGGATAGGATACAACAGATATAGGACATTTTCCCCGCAATGCGTGCTACGTACAGTACAGTCCCGTACCCCGTACCCCGCACCCCGGCTTTTGCCCTCCAAGTGCCTGTCTGTAGCCGACCGTGGCCCTTCTTCTGCTTAAGGTAGTATTCCGGGACTCGCGAGTCAGTTCCCCATCATTGCCATTCTGAAGGGGTATTTTTGGCCGAAAGCTACCAGCAATCAAAGAAGCCTGTCGTTCCCATTCCGCTGGGCTTCGAATGAACTTCATTAACTATAAGTAATATGCATGAACATCACTATATACTCACCTGCTCAGCACCAGCTGTTCATT
The DNA here is from genome assembly GCA_009805495.1 of Pezicula neosporulosa. Classification (NCBI taxonomy): domain Eukaryota; kingdom Fungi; phylum Ascomycota; class Leotiomycetes; order Helotiales; family Dermateaceae; genus Pezicula; species Pezicula neosporulosa. The sequence goes on from SELE01000021.1 coordinate 16,140, forward strand.
CAACAAGTCATCTAGCATCTCCACCAACAATTTCTTTAAACACCACCTTCAACGTTACTTTCCTCCTTAACCAAACCATGTATACCAAGGAGGACGTCGATGCGATGATGGTTAGCGATGAGAAAGCCGAGGTTCTTCACCATGAAAACTCGGACAACTCAAATCACTCCATAGACGACGACGCAATCGAAAACACAAAAACGGGGAAAGCAGTCTGGTTAATTTCCATGACAGCCTCCATGGGAGGTTTCTTGTTCGGTAGATAAATGGACCTATCCATCTGCCCATCCGCATACTAACGACAATATTAGGGTATGATACGGGTGTCATATCCGCTGTACTTGTCAGTGTCGGCAACGCACTTGGCCACGATTTATCTTCGAATGAACAAGAATTGATCACATCCATCACCTCGGGTGGAGCATTTATAGGGGCAGTCGTTGCTGGCTTGAGTGGTGACAAGATGGGCCGAAAATTTGCAATTTACCTGGGATGTGTTGTCTTCGTTATTGGAGCAATCATACAGCAGCAGCTTAGCTTACTCCCTCGTTCAAATGACTATTGGTCGACTCGTTGTGGGTTTTGGTGTGGGAAGTGCAGCCATGATTATTCCGCTCTATATTGGAGAAATCGCACCTGCAAAATATCGTGGTCGGCTAATCGTCTTTGATAACCTTTGCGTCGCTGGTGGCCAATTCATCGCATATGCGCTCGGTGCTGGATTTACGGAGGTCAATCATGGCTGGAGGTACATGGTCGGTCTGGGTGCTGCTCCCGCAATACTCCTAGCTTGCCTATTACCATTGTGTCCAGAGTCTCCTCGACATCTTATTGCTCATGGGAAAGTGGAGGAGACAAAGGCAGTTCTGAGACGAATCTTCCCCAACGGAACCCCCGAGATGATCGACGGTAAAATAAGAGTTATGCAGCACTCGCTAGAATTCACAACAACGATCCTCTCCGATAAGACTCTATGGTGGCAATGCAAGCAACTATTTATGGTGCCTGCAAATTTACGAGCATTGATTTGTGCTTGCGCAGTCATGGCAAGTAAGTACCCCAGAACCTTCTAGCATATGGTCAACTACTTACCAGAATCAGTTTTCTCAACTCGGTGGCTTCAATACACTCATGTACTACTCTTCTACACTGTTCGGTCTGGTTGGTTTCAACAAGCCAGTTGCAGTCTCCCTCGTTGTAGGAGCTACCAACTTCATTTTTGGATTTGCCTGTTTCTTTACACTCGACAAGTTCGGAAGAAGGGTTGTACTCCTTGTTTCGGTCCTCGGAATGGCCATCACTCTCACAGTCGCAGCAGTTGCTTTTCATTGGATTCCGGTCAGCAAAGATCTAGTTCTCGAAGCACAAGGGATCAATTGGGCGGGCGTGCTCTTGTTAGTCATGATCATTTTCTATGTTGCCTTCTTTGCGGGTGGTGTCGCTCCAGTGGGCTGGGTTGGGACAGAACTCCTACCCATTGAGGTTCGGGCGCTTGGAACTATGGTGAACACTATGACTTGCTGGGGATGTAATGTCATCATCGCATCTACTTTCTTGTCAATGATGAAGGCCATGACCCCAAGTGGAGCTTTCGGCTTTTACGCGGGAATCTGCTTTACAGGATGGGTGTTTATTGTTTTTTGCTACCCAGAAGTCCACGGCATGCCTTTAGAGTCTGTTCGTGAGGTATACAGCCATGGATTTGGAGTTAAGTATGCAAAGAAGTTGCAAAAGGAGATGGCCATCACGAGAAAGTCTGGACTCGCCGCCATTGCTGGTGTGTAAGCATACTTGTGCAAGCAGAATAGTCCACTGGGACTAATAGCATCAGATGGGATATATGGCCCTAGAAATTTCTTGTGCACATTCCTGCGTATCTGAGTTATATTATGTATATATGACGGGAATTGTTAATGTACTATATAAATCTGGCTTACTAGAGATTATTTTGATTAAGACAAGTAAATTAACTACGTAGGTCAAGTGGGTTACTCAAACTAAGTGAATTACTCAAATCATGTGAGTTAACTACGTCAACCCCTCACATCTTAAAACATAACTATTCAGAAACGATTTCTTCTACAGAAATTGGTACAATACAAAATTTAATTTTCTCCGCCTTTACAAGTTGACCAAAGCTACAGACCTTGAACATATTTTCGCGTAGCAACCAACTTTGAACTTCGCAAAATAAGTTTACATCTTCAGAATTTTCGAGCCCTATGTACGTGATCAATGTACAGAGTCTAATCATTTCGTTTATCAGATATGGTTTGAGTCACGTTAGATATATAGTAATTGAATAATTTACGATGCTACTGCATAACATACCTTGCCGTCAATTGAATCAAATTCGGATTTGTAAGACAACGAACAACTTTACCAAAATCTATCCCAGTAATCAAATACCAATCAGAACCTAAGCCAACATGATACAGCGAAGTGTTATCTCCCCCACATACTATGAAGTATTTGGTTGGGTTTAAGCGAGGCCCACCTTTACTTCCCTCAATCCGCCCATATATTTGCATGCTTTTAGCCAAGTATTCCTGCTTCTTAATCCCAAAATGACGCGAATAGCAGTGTATCTTTTGCAACGTCAACAATATCATGCAGCTATCCGATTTTGTGGGGTTTCTGGAGTTCCCCAGACACGTACCCCCCCGCGGGGAGCGAAAATGGAATTTCCTGTTCTGATGTCTTGGAAGCGCCGTCAACCGTCAGGATCTCTACGGGCTTAATAGCGGGCTAAATTTCCCGATATGGCTCAGCCCTAGCCGGTGCTGCTGCGAACGCTTAAGCTATTCCCGGATCTCATCACTTACAGTAGTACACAGGTAATGATAGTTGAGTCAAAAGTATGCGGAGAAAGTGTATGGGCAGGATAATTGGTTGCATAGTTTGTGAGCACGATTAATGCCATACTTAAACCGCCATCCTTTGGCTTCTTGCTAAACCAAACCATTTTCTCTACAACAACTCCATTACCACAATTACTTGGATTACACAGCTCGCAAAAAATTACCATCGAATACACCTAAATTTCCTGACCTCAGACTGTCTCCTTCTCTGGCAAAACACAAAATGTTCGGAGTATATGCTGCCACTGCAGTGGCAACTTTCCTTATGCTCTACTTTGTTGCCTACCCTGTGGTAGAATATCTTAGAGATCCTAAAGGTAAAAGCCATAACTCTTGTCATAGCAACTAGTATTGACACATCAAAGGGCTACGACGATACCCTGGTATGACTTGGTACTCTGGAATCACAAATCTTGCAATGATGATTGAGTCTCATCGAGGATTTCGCTCCAAAACTCTATCAGAATTGCACAAGACCTATCCAGTCCTCCGTACTGGACCAAACTCACTCTCGTATGGAGATGTACGAGCAATCAAAGACATCTACGGTCACAACACCAAGTGTATCAAGGATGGCAATTATACTACATTAGCTGGAACACATTTCAATCTTGCCGACGTAATTGACCGAGCGGATCATTCTCGTAAACGAAAGGTTCTCTCAGCTGCATATGCGCTGAAGAATCTTGAAGCCTGGGAATATAAAGTTGCTGATAAGACTGAGCGACTCATCAAACAGCTTGACGCTCGCTGTACCCTTCCACTCAAACCTGGTGTTATACGCCCAGCAGCTGAGGATCTCACTGTTGATTACCGCATGTGGACCAACTTTTTCACCCTTGATGCCATTGCTGATATTGGTCTATCTGAACGACTGGGTTTCCTTGATCGTGGCCACGATCGAGTCATATCACAACGACCGGATGGAAGTACTTACGAAGTTAACTTCCGGGAATGCCTCTACAATAACGCTTACCTCCAATCACTACTTATCTGGAACTACGATTGGTACCACACAATAAGAAACGTCGCCTCGTTCATTCCATTCTATGGTACCAAAGCCAAATTATCTGAAGGTTGGAGTGGAATTGTCCTTGAGCGAGCATCGCAGCGTCTCAAAAGATATCGCAATGGCGAGAAGCTAGACGACTTTTTCCAAGCGCTCATGCAAGACAAGAACGGCAACCCGAACAATCTTGAATGGGGTGAGATTGTTGCCGAGGTTGATGTCATGATGAACGCTGGTAGCGTAACGACTGCCATCGCCATGGCTAATGTTCTATTTCAACTCCTAAAGCACCCAGACATGTTAGAGAAATTACGAATCGAAATAGACTCAGTCATGGATGAGGACGAGATCATCGCACCCTACGAAAAGATCAAGAACTTACCCTACCTTCGGGCATGTCTTGATGAATCACTACGCCTATTTCCTCCAACAAGCCACGGGCTTCCACGAGCAACACCACCCGAAGGTTCAGTCATTCTTGGTGAGTTTGTTGCTGGTGGTGATACTACTGTTAGCATGTCGGCACTAGTGGCCCATCGTGATGAGAAGGTATACCCCGAAGCGGAGAGGTTCATTCCAGACCGTTGGCTGGGCGAGAAAGGCAGAGAGCTTCAACCATATTTCATTTCTTTTTCAGCAGGTGCAAGAGGATGTATTGGGAAGAAATATCTCCTATCTTGAGCAGACTGTGCTGCTGGCGAGTATGGTACATCGGTATGAGTTTGCGCTACCGTCACCGACCTGGGAGATCAAGAGATTGGAGACCTTTAATTTGATTCTTGGAGAGATGCCAGTGAAGGTCTGGCGAAGGGACTTGCGGAAAGCTTAGAGTGAGAAGATCGGTCTGATTGATTATAGAGATAGTTTTTATGAATAACGAATCCAGAATTTTTTGACTTCAAATGCAATAAATATGCGGTAATAGTAGTGCTCTAGTCAGACTACAGCATTGGTGACTTGAGTCTGCTACGTATATACATCTCTTTCATAGAAGGTTTTTAGAGAATGAACAATAATTCGTCTTGTATCTGTTACTTCTACATGCAGGATCATACGAACTGGTTTATAATGTCGTATTTGATTAGGACAAGTGAGTTACTCACATTTAAACAGGTTACTCAAATCAAGTCCGTGACTTCATTCAGAATGATATCCTACAAATCAATTCGTACAGTAGCGGTAATCTATGGTAAGTGTTTGAGATTTAGACCTTGGAAATTATCATAGAGTTCTGGGGTAGCTACGTAGTTTGACGTCTGCTGAAATAGATCGCCCAGACTCTAACATCAATTAGATATCATGTGCTTCGCCAGTGATAACTTGCCAAGATTGCAACAGGTGAAAGCAAAATAGAGCATGACGATTGTAGAAATGTTCGGCGATGCTACGGCGAGTGTCGGGCTACCCTTTTCACAAAAGTTGAACTGAAAGGAGTAAGTTTGTCCGCCCGAACACTGATCTACAGCGTGGGTGGCGCAGCAAAAGTGTGCAGTGCTTGCTCGCCTGTTACCGAGGGGAAGCGGCTTGTAGTTTGCCTTCTGAGATCTCGAAAATACATTTCCGTAATAAGAAATTTCATTCCTCATCAGAAAACACCTATATATAATTCATCCAAGAGTTCGATACTTGGAAAGAATCTGTATGAAATTTTCCCACCCCTCATGCCACACAAGATGTCAACGTTATTTGAGACCCCATTGCTAGCTGGTGTAGAGAACATCTTTCAAAAGACACAAATAGACGACATCTTCTTCTTCGTCTTTGCAATATGCTTTAGTGCATTTTATCAAAAATATATCAAGGTCAAGCCTGATCCTTATCGTCATATCTGGTTTGAGAGACCTCAATCACTGGACTCGAATTTTCAGAATGCTGAGACGAAGAATATTGGTAAAAAGCTCAAGGAAATTGTACACATTCATCACTCATCCATTCTCCATCTACTGACACGGCTACTAGGGAAATCATGGAGTTATCTTCTGGGGTTCTCAATCCGGGACAGCAGAAACATTTGCGAACAGGCTAGCGAGAGACTGTCGAAATCGATTTGGACTCGACATGCTCGCAGCAGACCTCTCTGACTATGACTCGGAATCCATCGCAGATATTCCAGAGTCAAAATTCGCAATTTTCATTGTGTCTACGTATGGCGAGGGTGATCCCAGCGATAATGCTGCACAGTTTATTTCTTGGTTAGCAAGCAATGAGGCTGTGCTGTGAAACTTCCTGGTCTTCGCTATGCCGCATTCGGGCTCGGAAACAGCAAGTACAAGTTCTATAATCGTGTCATCGACACCGTCACTAAAGCCTTGGATCAACTTGGTGCAGAAATGTTGATGCCTGTTGGTAAAGCTGATGACGCTGAGGGCGCAACCGAGGACCATTTCATGGCCTGGAAAAGCTCATTGTTCGATCTGTTCGTCGAAAAGATGGCACTGGAAGAACGGCCGTCAGTTTACGAGCCTACAATGAATGTTGTTGAAGATACATCGCTGGATGTCATTGACCTTCATACTGGTGATCCTATCGATTTCAGAAATGGAAAATCCACCAAGAGTGACGTAGCAACCTCCACGATTCAAAAACTACCAATCAAGTCCGTCCACAAGCTTCTCTCAACAACGGATCGGAACTTCGTCCACTTAGAGGTTGATATTGGCGAATTCCCAGAGATGAAGTACAAAACTGGCGATCACCTAGCCGTCTGGCCGTCTAATCCGATCTCTGAAGTGGAAAGACTACTAAAAGTTCTCAACCTGGATAGCTGTCGTCAAACACCATTGCTTATCAACGCCACACAACCTTCTGTCCAAGTGAAAATCCCAAGCCCAGCTACGTGGGAGACATTGTTCGAGAATTACCTTGAGATATGCGCCCCAGTATCTAGAGAAACTTTTCTCTCTCTTGCTCAGTTTGCAAGTTGTCCAACTGTACAGTCGAGGCTGAAAGAACTGGGAGAGGTTACAGAGGCATATCATGAATTTCGTGCAAAACACCATACAAACTTTGGTCGAGTGTTGGAATACTTTGCATCAGAAGAAAATGATTGGTCGAAGTTACCGCATTCGTTTGTGTTAGAAAGTTTAGCTAATCTAGCACCACGATACTATTCGATATCATCTTCATCAATCGTAGCACCCAAAAGGCTGTCGATCACACTAGCTATATCTTCAGCATCCAATGGGAATATTCAGGTCCCAGGTTTAACTACTTCTTACATTTCTGCTATTCATGAGAAGTTTTCTTCCGCCAGTCCATCACAAAATCCAAAGTTTACATTTGTCGACCAAGGAGAACAGCTATATGGACAAATCCGCACATCCAAATTCCGCCTTCCAGTCTTGGCAAAGAATCCAGTCATCATGATTGGTGCTGGGTCTGGAATTGCACCATTTCGTGGGTTCATGGCAGAGCGTGTTCGCTTGTCCCAGATTGGCCGCGAAGTTGGAAAAACTATTTTGTTCTTTGGATGCAGGAACGAGGAAGACTACATCTATCGTGACGAGTCTGAAAGGTTATGTGAAGAAAATAAGGAGTTTATGGAAATTGTGCCAGCTTATTCGAGAGCCAGAAATGGAGACACAAGCTGCTATGTCCAAGATAAAGTTGAGCAGAGACAAGACGATGTGATTGAAATGCTGATCGAGCAAGGGGCATATCTTTACATCTGTGGAAGTAGTGCTATGGCGAGAGATGTGGCTGGTAGACTTGGAGAATGTTTGATGAAGAGAATGAACTGGCAGAGGGAGGAATTGGAGACCTGGTCGAATAGGATGAGAAAAACACATAGATGGCAGGAGGATGTTTGGGGATAGGAGGCAGTAGTTCGTAACATTTAGATGTGTAATGGAGAGATTCGGTACATTTTATCCTAAAATAGAATGGACGTTCTAAGGCTTCAAAGATACACGACTCTTATTATCACAATTGCACGAAACAGCTTAAGCTCGCTTACTCTACAAAGGTCAACACATGCTAGGTATAAATCTGGGGCAACTCTCCAAACGTAAAAATAAAGCATGTAGCAAAGCCTTTACTCGGTATAACTAGGCACTCATTAAACATCCCTCTGGTATTTTTTTCGTAATGTAAGCATTGGAGCTCTGGTGTACGAGTACGCAAGGGAAGCGACACAGACCCCTCCCCCCCCCCCCAACTTCTCGCTTCCTTTGGCTTCGGACTCGTACTTTCGCACTCGGTGCCCTACAGGAGCCCCTAGGCCAGGGCCCCAGCACGAACTCCAAACCTCGGCTTTTACCGACGGGAGTAAATTACTGTACTTCCTAGGTACTCTACTGTGGTGCTGTACCTTAAATTTTAGCTACAACCTTAATAGCACCTCAATCCCACAGCATGGCTGTACTTTCGACATCCACCCCACGACATCCCACTCATCTCTATACTACTTCATGGTTGGCAGTGACAGTGCCATGGATGTAGATTCCAACGTGGCAGAAGATACCCATAGGCACCTCCGCAACTCGTCCGCCTCTTCCTCCCCTCACCCAGGTACTGCTGTTGGCGTAGTTAGGCCTGATCCAGCTCGTGCGCTTCCGACGCGAGTTAGCAAGGCCTGTGCCAGATGCCGCCGCCAGAAAATCAGAGCAAGCACACCCTATATCCTTCTATTTTTCCCTCGCAGACTATTTTTGTGGCCGCATTCCAGGCTAACATTATTGGCTCAAAATAGTGCGATTCGATTCATACCGACCTTGCTCCTTGTGCGTTCGAGCCCAGGTAGGTAACTTGCGTGCCCATCCCAGAGCGTCCACGGGCATATAAGTGAGTTGCAACGTTTGCCGCCGTAATATAGTCAAGACGTTGACGTTGGATAACCCAGATGGCCTAGGGGGTCCAATGGCCGGAATACCTCACGCTCGATTCTCGACAGAAGCCATGTAGACGAGACGCCTCTTGCGGCAGCAGAGAACCCCCAAAGCGGTTCATTTGGTTCGCCCACGACAGATTCCACGAGGCAATTTATACCAGAGAGCGATGGAGATTCTGCAGCTGGCACAGGCCCACTATCCAGTGGGACACTACATGAAAGTCCAACATCGGTGTATCAGGATGCCCAATCTGCTATGGATATTACGCGCAAGGTAGATCCATCCAAGAACACCTAGGCGAGCAATGCTGAGTGCTCTTCAGATAATTAGAATGCATGGACGGAATGTTGTTGAAAGGACTACTTCTGCCATACCTGATGGGCAAGACCAAGCCATTACTACTAGCAGGCGGCAAAGTTCTTCTACAAAACGTGAGACACATTGCATCTTGGGTGTCAGTCTACCTCCAAAAGAAATTATGGATGGCCTGCTGGAGGAGTACTTTGACTCCGTACACTGGTTTTCATTGGTCATCTATGAGCCCACGTTCCGGCGACAGTATGGCTCTGTGGCTGACGGATATGCTCATGAATCTCAAAAAGGATTTCTAATTCTTTTGGCTACAGTACTTGGGATTGCATCGTGGTACCGAGCTAAAACTACTCTATCCAACGCAAATTTTGGCGCTGAAGATTGGGATGGTTTGCGAGTTAGGCTCTTTGCAGTCGCTGAGTCTCGATTCCTAGAACTGATGGATGAACGAATTCTCGCATCTTTACAAACATGTCTTCTACTTGGAACTTACCATGTCTATCACGGGCGACCAAATGCCTCGTTGGCATTACTAGGTGCTACCATAAAGATTGCACAGGCTATGGGCTTGCATCGAGAGTCTCTCGGCAACAGTTCTGACGAAAATGAGGAACGGAAGAGAGTATGGTGGACCATTTACACATGGGATAGGTACGTGCACTTCCTTCACTTCGAAATTTCCAGCGAACTGAACTCTTATGATGTAGATTTGCGTCTATAACATATGGCAGACCTCTGGGTATCAACGACTCCGATTGTAATGTCTCTATGCCCGCAGATATAAACGAGTTGGCGTGCCCTGGAACCGCGAATCAAGAAGGTGTTGTCATATGTTTCTCAACTTATCAGACACAACTGAGCAAACTCTATATGATAGCATCGCCGCTAATCAAGACAATCTTTGGGCTACGGATATCCACTGCCGCCGGGAAGAGAGTTTTTAACGCCAGATACACAGCGCTGATGGAGGATATCAGTCAGCGTCTAACAAGCTGGTGTGACCAGCTACCACCTTCGCTCCGATTCAACTTCGATCACGATGTCCCATTAGAAGCATCACTTGAACAGAAGGTCTATCAAAGACAAGCTCTTGCATTACAACAACTAACATACGATAACATTCTTATTATCTTACACAGACCTATCATGGCACAGCACGTTGATAGCCTCTGCAGAACTACTCCTACTTCCTCGCACGAGGTAGCTGAGACTTGGCCTACCACTACACCATCGATGTCGGAAAAGTCTGTCGAAAATCTTAATTTTCGCTCTTCTATTGACAGCTCTCAGCAATGGTGGGGTGCAGCTATTCGAATCTCGAACGTGACTAAGCTTCCCAACACCGCCCAGCTCGCTACAGACAGTCATCTGGTCGGGTTCTTGGCCATTATTCTGTTTAATTCAGCTATAGTCATGGTCGTCTACGCCTTGTCTGATCCATTGTCCGATCGAGCACAGGAAGCGAAGAGAAATCTTACACGTATACTGCGGCTTGAGAACCTACTGGGTAAGCGGTCATCGCTATCACGACAAAGTGGTGTCATATTGCAAGATGTTATCCAACTCTTGCTAGATCGCGAAGCGCAGGCAATGCTCGGACCGGTGTGTGATACAAGAAGCCGTGACGAAGAAATGACCCACAGGTCTTCTTCGCTTGCAGGCTATCAATCGACCGTTGAAGACGCTCTCCGCGATCCTCTACCAACGAATCTGCAATCAAATCCCGGTAATAGCACGAATGTGTCTACGAACCCTGGCGTGAACGAAGTACTTCGTCTTAATGAGAGCCTGTCATTTGTGCAGAAAGGTATACCGACCATAATTCAGTTTTTTCTCGAACAGTAGATTTCGCTAACTGGTACAAAAATAGCCGTGTTCCCTGTCAATGATTTTGAGGAGGACTGGAACACGCCTGCTATACCTTCTGCTCAACAGCACGGATCCTTTGATAATAGCAGCTACTCTGATGGCTGGCCTCCATCCAACGCGTATGAAATCGACAATTCAGGGAGCTACCCTGAGGCTTTTGGGTCTATTGATAATGGGATTTACTGGATATGGGAACCGTCCTAGACCCTACGAAATGCTGCAATAATTATCTAAAGATCTCAGCACCTTTGATGGATCACTGGGAACCCAAACTTGGTTTCACTTGTGTCTTAGAGACTGACTATTGTTTGGGTGGCACGAGCAAGCCACGCCAAGAGAACTTTGTTGTGAAACTCAGATATTCCGGATTTTGAGAGTCGGTATATAAGCTGCTCCGCAATAAAATGTGGTGACCTGGGCGATCTTAGAACCATAGCGAGGGTGCAGCCACGGCCGATTGTCCTTTTTAGCACAATAAAGAACGTCTATGGCTGGAAAGTTTGAAGGGTTTCAGTGCGGAATTGAGAATGCTTCATTGCATATTACATAGAGGTTACTGATCGCAGAACACCAGATTGTGAAAGCAAATACAATACCTACTGGATTTGCCTTTCGACGTGCCTCACCATTCGATGATTTACGCTTGAGATACCCCATATTCAACCTAGGAACCTGCTTCCTGCACCTGCCAATCACGCATCACTCATGTCTTTCGGGTGTTTTTCGAGATGTGCTGCAGCCATAATCTGCTCGTCGTTATCCAAGAACGCTTTATCACCAAACGCAATGGCAACCTCCTCTAGTGTATGGTTCGCAGTCTCAATGTAGTAAAATTGAACCAAGCCAGCGGAGAAAAGACAGAACCCTGCAATAACAACGTAGTAATATCCGTGGATACCAGCAAATGCATCGGGTGATGACATGCCAATGATGAAGTTGAACACCCTACGCCATTAAATCAATATACAGTCCTTGTGGGAGTTACACAACAAGATAGGAAGGGTTACTTACCAGTTAGAACAAGTGGAAAGCGCCATGCCTTTACTTCGGCCGCGTAGAGGGAAGATTTCGGCGGGAAGTAGCCAGGGCATCGGACCCCATGTTGCACCGTAGAGCGCGTTGTAAATGACGACAAAGCTGTAAATCCCGTTTGCACGTTGGGTGGTGCTAATCCCACTTGCTTCGTTAAACGCACACATTACACCAAGAGCTGCAGCCATTGCGATTCCACCATATATCAACAGTGGGCGTCTTCCCCATCTGTCAGCAAGCCACCAGACTGGTACAGTCGCAGAAGTATAGATGATAGCATTCGCAGCCGTGAATAGCAAGGAACGGCGGTTGGTGAACCCAGCTGCGGCAAGGGACGTCGGGAGATAGAAAGAAAGAAATGACGTTTATGCCGTTTAGCTGCGCGAACATCTGAGCCGTGATACCAATAATGGTCCGCTTGCGATACGTCGTAAACATGTCCTAAATACTTGTTAGAAACAGCTTGGGAGAGCTTAGGTGGGTTAGGCTTATTTACTTTGTAACTTGCTGTACCAAGAGTCTGTTCGTATCTCACAGCCTCCTGGATCTCAAGAAAGATCTGCTGAGCCGCCTGGGCACTAACATCTCCAGCGCTGTGAAGATCTGCAACTGTTTGAAGACTCTCCTGCATAAAACCCCTTCGAGCTAGCCAACGAGGAGTCTCTGGCAAGACAAATGACATGGCGAATAGTATGAATGCCAACCCCATTTGAACGAAATACGGACCTTGCCAGGAAACATTGCTGGGGAGAACAAAGTTGAATGCATAGTCGATCCAGCATGAGAGCATATAACCACCGATTAGGAAGGTGTATTCGACTCCAACCATGAGGCCTCTCTGTCGCAAACTTTTAGTACAGATATCCCTCTGAATCAGGGGAGAGATGGCGTACCCTATGAGGAGCTGCAATTTCTGTTTGAATAACGGGAACCGTCATCGACAAGAAACCAACACCGAACCCTTGAATTGTTCGACCAGCAATGAATGTGGAGAGATTTGGTGCAAATGCCTGCACGAAAGCCATCGCAAAATATAGGAAACCACCGATTCTCACGCACTTTTTTCGGCCCATGATATCGCCCAGCCAGCCAGCCGTGAGGGAACCGAAGGCTGCCGAAAGTTGAAGACACGCTACCGTAATACCTTTGGAGGTATGCAGATTAGCTTGTGAAAAATGAAGCGTAGTCATGCCAAAAACCCTTACCAATAAGACTCTGGTTGACGTTCTCAGTGGTTCCGTCTTCACCTCCGCGGTCACCGAAGAATCGTCTGATAAAGACTTCGTTAACTAACAGCCCAGCCATGATCCCTAATCCAATTTAGCACTTCATCTCCTTCGAGAATGCAGAAGTAGCATACCCTGATCGTAGCCAAACAACGAATCCCCGAGGGAACCAAAGAAGCAAGTTGCCCATAGCAATGGTTTACCAACCATAAACTGAGGATAACGCGGGGTGTATTTTGTCGTGGCTAAAGCCCGCTCAATAACATTATACTTGGAATTCTCGACATTGCCAGTAGTAGTAATAGGGATTGCAGTGATGTTTTCCGAGTGAAAGGCTTCTTGTTCTTGTTCTGCTTTTGTCACCGCCATCGTTACGTTGGTCGAGTAAGTTGTTCGTCACTAGAGGTAGAATGATAACTCAAAATGGAGGATGAAATGAGTTGATGCAATGAAGCCCTGCTGCTCTTGTTTGACTTGGAAGGGAGACGAGACATCTTATAGGCAACTGTAAGGTCGTTTGTCTATCAACCTTGTCCCGGCCCCCGCGGTCAAATGTCTTTTTGCACATACGGGGTACTCCATATTGCGGAGAAAACAAAACGCTCTGGCATTTTATCCCCCATGATAGGTATATCGAGAAGCCTGGTCATACGTACAGCGCCCAATACCGGATCCACTTACGGTACCGTGCTTCTTATGAAGGATAAACACCGCTTTAGACTTTTTAGGTCCAGAAGCGAGCACGACATGCAAGGATCCTGAAAAGTGTTGCGGGAGAATCTGTGTATAGCATATCAGGTACTAGCATCACGCTTTCAAATTCTTTGCGATCCCGCTCCAAATCTTCCGCGATCTGAATAAGCATATCTCCTATTTCTTAGAGACTTGTCAGGGTCGCCCATAGAACTGACATCACACCCCACTGGGAGACACAAAGGAATCGGACCCTAATACCAAAAACACTTCCTAGTATATATTACATTTCGGTGGTAAGATCTTACGCTATTCAGTACGCAAGGATTTCACCATCAAAGGGAAAATGTGTACAGTACATATGGAGAACGGGGAACATGGAGAATGGGGCTGTCACAAATCCTGTTCACTTGATGATGAAAGAGCGCTACGTCTAGCACTTACATTTCGGCTCTTAAGACGGCTTGTTGACATGCGAGGTCACCGCTGTAGTTGTGTTGCTACTGAATGCCAAGGATGGGTCAAGGAGTGCGGTTGAAGTAGACCGCTACCAAAGCCAGAAGCGAGTCCATTTTGGGCAAGACGGTTCCGATGCAATTCGGAGCCGACGGGCTGCAATACATCGAAGTCTCGCTACTCGTAAGCTATCCGAGCATTGAGCCAAATCCGAGGTCACCGCCGCCGCATGAGTGGCGACCCCCTTTTTACTTAATCAGGTAGTCCTCTCATAGTCAACTCGCTCCTAACCTTTTAATATCGACCAGCAACCAAACGAACAGCACGAAGTTCTCAAAAATGTCTGTTGTTATTCCAGAGGTAAGTCTAAGTCTCCATTGCTTTACTTTAGCCAAACTAATTTCTTGTCATAGAACGAAGCTTTCGTGCAGTCAGCTCAGTCTACTCAATCTGCTTTCGTCCTGCAGCAGGTCGGTCAATTTCATTACGAAAACCGAGGTATTCCGAGTCTTGACAAAAGACATGTCCGGGTGCGAGTAGTTGCAACAGGTTTATGCGGTTCAGATGTGAGTCCTGCTTGGTGATTGGAAATTTTTGTTTTTATTAACTTACTGACTCTGATTCCCTCTGCCAGATCCATTACTGGAAACATGGCAAAATTGGCAATTTTGTTGTCGAGAAGCCCATTATACTGGGGCATGAATCCTCGGGTATTATCGAAGAGTGTGACCCAGAAGTCACTACACTTAAAGTTGGAGATCGAGTTGCATTAGAACCTGGAGCTTCATGTTATAACTGCCACTTTTGCAAGAGAGGGAAATACAACTTATGCAAGTTCATGAAGTTCGCTGCTACACCTCCGTATGACGGTACACTTTCGACCTTTTACTCTCTCCCCGAAGACTTTTGCTATCTACTTCCTAAGAACGTTTCTTATGAAGTCGGTGCACTCGTAGAACCCCTTAGCATTGCGGTACATGTTGTGAAATTGGCGGAAATTTCTCCTACAAGCGTCGTTGTCGTCTTTGGGGCTGGTCCTATAGGGCTGCTGTGTTGTGCTGTTGCAAAAGCTTTTGGGGCATCCCAAGTTGTGGTTATCGACATCAATGAGTCGCGGCTCGCTTTCGCAAAGGGATATGCTGCGACTGATGTATACCAAATGCAACCGGGGTCTATAGCTGAAAATGCAGCAAGGATCAGATCCCTTTTGGGAAGCGATGAAGATGGAGCAAGTGTTGTGATTGAGGCGACAGGTGCAGAGACCTGTATCAACTGTGGGGTTCTGCTGATGGAGCGAGGCGGAATCTTTATTCAGGCAGGTTTGGGGCAACCCAACATCAGTTTTCCGGTTGGGGAAATATGTTCCAAGGAGGGAGTGTTCAAAGGCAGCTTCCGATATGGACCAGGAGATTATGAAACGGCAATAGAATTACTTCGATCTGGAAAGGTTGATGTCACAAGCTTGATTACGCACAAGTATCCCTTTGAGGTTGCTGAAGATGCCTTCAAAGCTGTATCTCAACAGATTGGCATCAAGTCGATTATCTATGGACCTGGATTTTCACGAGAATCATCGACAATTCCGCTTCGATCAAAATGTTAAGAAAATTCTCTAGCCTTGAACATCGTGTTTTTTTCTAGATTATGGAGGAGTACGTTCCAACTGAGCGTTTCAAGAAAGAATGCAACAGTAACAGCAGCATACATATTAGAAATCAAGTGTGTTAATATGGATAATGTCCATCATGCCCTCTTAACTTGTTAATTATTAATTGCCTACTCTACTGCCCCCTTCAAGCTACCCCTATTGCTAAGCGACAAAGGTGATCCCCGGTCAAGCTTCTAAGCGAAAGCCGCCGATTATTGAAGGAAACAAGGTATCTTTTTAGAACATTAGGCTTCTCAATTCCTACAATACCGATCGCGACTGTGCGACTCTGTATGAAAGATTTGTCAGTATTGAAGTCTGCCTCTTTGAGATTGCTGAAGCTAACTATTTCCCTTGGCGAAAAAATCGAAGTGGACATTGGAAGTGGACACTAGATCTTGGAGGCGATTACAATTTCTATTCATGGAAGTGGACTTTCTGGGTCTGTTTTAATG
The DNA here is from genome assembly GCA_009805495.1 of Pezicula neosporulosa. Taxonomy (NCBI): domain Eukaryota; kingdom Fungi; phylum Ascomycota; class Leotiomycetes; order Helotiales; family Dermateaceae; genus Pezicula; species Pezicula neosporulosa. The sequence goes on from SELE01000021.1 coordinate 32,530, forward strand.
TGCATGTCGATCTACTCTACAATTCCGGTACCCGCACCCACTATGCAAGTAATTCTGGTAGTTCTCGTGGCTCGGACGACTAGAGCCGACACTCATCCGTTGACAAGAAAGCAGATAGCCGGATCCCCGACCGGTCTAACGGCACCAAATTTGAGAGACAAATACGTTCAGTTGTTCCAGAGGACTACAAGGATGAGCTTCTGACTGACGGACGCTGGCTGCCTGGAGACTGGGAGAATCGGCAGGCTAAGGAAGGTTCTCCGGCCCGGCGAGCAGAAAAGGTTTCGGAGATTTAAATTACAACCAGTCTAATGCGGCTGTAAGTAAGCATATAATGACATCTACGTATTCATTCCCAAGGAAGCAGAAGTCAGACTACATCTAGGATTGTGGTTCAGATTCACCAGGATAGGTTTACAGCCTGGACAATAAAACGATTACAGATAACTTCAGAATGTCAAGCTCAACAATACGAACTTCCACGTGAGTACATTCATTTACCCTGATATACTTGGCAAGTGTCCAAGTAGCCTGCCGATTACCCGTTGTCGTTCATCATGCGATTCGAGTTGTTGTCAAGTTTACATTTTGTGAATGCCGATAAACCTGTGGGTCTACTCGGTATGTGGGCGCTAAGTGCCGTATGTAGTCGTCCACTCGAAAAGTGAGCGTCCACAAAGTGCAGAGTTCTTTAATCTAAGTGCATGCTTGGCAAGAGGCTTAGAAGTCTGGTCTGGAGCCATCCCGTTGTCGCTTATTACGCGAGTGACATTCCAAACAGAAGTACTCTGGTTGGTTCTTAACTGAACTCCGGTCTGTGTCTTGAAATTTTTAAATTAGAAAGTTAGATAAGGTGTGATCTGTGCCCATATAACTTTAGATTGGCTAGTGCTATCTTTTAGAACTACGGGTCATCAAAAGTCACGTTTATTACGGTTTGTAGCTATATCTAGTGAGATGTACACTAGCTATTTAGTTCTGTGCTATACATACAGCACAAATTTATGTAGCTGAGATTTACATACTGAGGATATTTCAATAGCTGTTGTTTTTGAGTTACAAAGGCACCCTAGGACACCAAAACTCAAGGTCCACAATTACCAGCAATCAGTTGCTGTACGTAACACTCTCGATAACTCTTTTCTTTTCGAAAGTGGGTAACCAGCCTCCACTTCCACGATTGTGGACCTCGGTCAATCCTTAATCATATGTTCTAGGTAGCATCGTGCATAAGGTACGTCGTAAATATACGCAGATAATGCTTAGAATGAACCTTGAGATGCTTTTTACACTTCATATGGGGGTTAATCTCGAGGACAACTCTCCTATTAGCTAAAGACAAGCATCTATATCAGGTGGATATAATATGTCCGCCACTCAAGGATTTCCACTACTTTAAAAGTTTTAACGATCGATTACGCAGATTATATTGTTATGGCATCCATATGGTTGACCCATAGTTCTACACTGCCTTAATGGAGCAATCAAACTTCTGTTCGGTAGTGGCATTGCTTCTGTGATGGCCCGAAGGACCCCTAAAATATGGAGGAATCGAACCCCAGTACTGTATCTTATATCGGTTTTCAGCTGTAGACTCTAGAGTGATTGCTTCTTTAAATTGGTCTTGTTCTCTATATAAGAGGTTATGATCCATCCTCTCCGTCCATTCTTCTAACCTCAGCTCACCACTCTTCCTTCACTTTCTTTCAATTCCTTCACATTCGTTAAATCCGTTCTGTTTATTTCCCAGTTTTCTCAAAGTCTGCCCTGGCTATCCATTCATTATCGACAAAATGGTCAACTTTCATCATCTTCAGGTCTTTGCAGCAGCCTGCCTCGCCGGTACAGCTTTCGCGCATAGTGTTGGCGAAGATAACCACTCTCGAGAACATGTCAAGCGTGCTGGCTCTGGAAATTCTAAGCGAGCTTTGGATAAGTGCTCTGAGCATATCAATGCAAGCGGTCTGAAGCAGCGCAATGCTGAGAGACGCTCTGCTTTGGCCAATAAGCTTAGTCGTCGGGGAGAGATTGTATCTCGTGACTATAACAAATTTCTCAATGAGAGTCATGAGGTTGATGCGCCGTATAATCTCACTACTCCTGTAGAGACTTTGTTCGGGACAAATCCTTCTTGCTTCTTGGTTCCTTACGTTACCGAAGGACCTTATTGTACGTGTGACCCTTGCCCATTTTGCTCATTCCTTTTTGGGGGGGTCATTACTAATGGTCTGTTAGATGTTTCTGGAGAAGTCGTTCGAGGAGACACTAAGGAGACTCAAGAAGGCATTGATCTGTATACCGACATACAAATCATTGACGTTGAGACTTGCGAACCTTTGGAAGGTGTCTATCTTGACTTTTGGCATGGTATGTCAATTATATTTTCCAATGCATCACTCGGCTAACGTTACTTTTCTCAATAGCAAATGCAACTGGTGTCTATTCTGGTATTGTGGCCGAAGGAAACGGTAACAACAACGACACGGGAAATATCGACAAGACTTTCCTCCGTGGTATCCAGGAAACCGGTGAAGACGGTGCAGCTCAATTCTCATCCATTTTCCCAGGACACTATACTGGACGCGCAATCCACATCCACATCGTCGTCCATCAGAATGCCGAACTCCTCGCTAACAACACTTTGGTTGGTGGTGGAACTGTATCTGACGTCAGTCAGTTTGGCTTCGACCAATCCCTCATCTCGGCAGTAGAGGAGACTTATCCTTACAACACAAATGAACAAGCTCTGACGACAAACTCGGAGGATCCATTGTTACTATTTGAGGGTGATGAGGGGTTCGATCCATTTGCTGATTACGTTCTCCTCGGCGACAGTGTGTCTGATGGTATCTTGTCTTGGATCTCTTTTGGTGTTAATACCTCTGCAAGTTACGGCCTCTACGAAGCTGCTCACTATGGTTCCAACGGCGGTTCTGCTTCGAACTCGACAGTTCCGGCCAGTGTTTATAGCATTCCAATTGCAACTGCCACGGTTAGCTAAACGATTGTATAGCTTTGAGAAACATGGAAAATACCCATCTGGACCTTCTAAGGGGAGCCTATGTACTTGGGAGAGGCATTTGTTTAGTAAAGAGAAGTCTTGGGGAGGAAGCTGAGTAAGAGAATAACTAGAAAATCATCGTTGTATGAATCAAGTAGAATATGATTGTTATTCTCTCTACGAAAACTGAACATTGTTTTATGAACTGTAGACCCCAATGTTTTACTGCATTTATTTAATCATTGATTGAATTGAGTCTATCCGTAATTTGATATGAGCAACTCAACCTAGACATCCCACTTAAGCAGACAACAAGACAATTTCAAGTGTTTTATAACGAGTCACTTACAAATTCACCGCTATCTTGCTGAGACTAAACTATATATTATTTGTAACTTCTAAAATATTTTTAATCCGTGCACGCATTCCAACCATTAATATTTTTAAACAGATCAACCTCTTTGTCGTTGTCTGTTCCACTAACCAAGTCTATATAAGTGGTGGTTGTTGTTTGCGCTGCCGTTAATTTGACAGTAGCGGCATAAATATCGTACGGCCCAGTTGAGTTAACCAACGTTAACGCGTCGGTCTTGCTATCCAGACTGGGAACTAGAGTACCTTGACGAGGGGTTCGTATAGACGATACAACGTCTACGTTCTTGCTAGAGCGAGAGTTATGCACCTATCATACCGAAAGTGTTAATTCAAGCTTACCGAGAAATCTAAAGTATAGGTAGATTGGAAAGAATGACTTACAGCTGCTACGACTTTCATGAAGCTGTCCCCTGTTGCGTTGTAATATTTGCAACTGCTATCTGCTTGTAGCATTATGTTGCTTTGGACTGGAAATCCAACTCCGTTGTTGTCGTGATTCTCCACACTACCATCATTGAGCGCGACGGTTACGTTGAAAGATGAGATTGAAGTATCCGCGCTCAACTGTGTTGAGAATTCATACCACTGTCTTGCAGTTAGCTTACAAGTTTTTTACCTTTTTCGGTAGAGAACTGACATAGAAATTTTCATTGAAACCACTTGATGAACCACCTTGAAAGGTTGCTTTCGTTGTATTGATTGTACCTGTTGACGAGCCGTCCCTACTTGTGTAGAGCAAAGTCACGTATGCGATATTTTCAACAGACCGTACCGTCGTTCTCACACGTATGGCCCCAGAAAATGTAATATTAGATCCATCGGTTGAGAGCTTGAGTTTCAATTGAGCTGGTTTGATCTCATATGCCTCCAATGGATCTGTAAGTACCACATTGCTTGGAACTGTGTCTATCATTTTCTGCAAGACAGTAGCACAACGGTCTTGGAATGTAACAGGATCCGTGAGAAGATTCATGGTTACATTTCCATCCGAACTAAAGACTATCTGGTCCGATCTGTTTGAGGCGTCAGGTCCAATGACAAGTGGGTTTGTGGTATTGCCAGTAATGTATTCTGTGGCTACGATGTTATCAAACTTCACAGTGGAGTCGAAGTGGGAGAATCTGCTTCCAGATGTTCCGTTGTCAACAACGATTGTTGGAAAGTCTTCGCCATGGACTCCTCCAATCGTATGTCCACAAGCTACAAGCGTAATCATATCACTAGTATTGAATCCCTGTCTTGTAAACTTTTCGGAGATGGTAGTTAAATTGTCTGATGGTTCGGGTACCCCAGTTGGCCCTGCTTCTGTTGCATCTATGCGGCCAGTCCGGTATGGAATTGTTGGGCCGCCACAAGCACTGACAGACGTGAAAACTGCGAGGGCAATCAAATCTGCCATAGATGATCGATAAGTATAATATGGGAGAATGCTTGCAAATGTCGAATTAAAAGCAGCTCCAATATTTTCACTGCGGTCGGTTTCAAATGAGATAGAAGCATCCAGGCCGCCAGTGCCAGCAACAACATCAGCGGTTGACATGTCGTGATAAGCCGTTCTGATCCATTCTGCAGCTGTAATTCTAGCAGTGCCTGCGACTGAGAAGGAACATGGAGTTACGAAGTCGGAAAATCCCTAGCATACTTGTTAACAACATAGCAAAGACAAATATCCAGTCGCCTTACTCTTCTTAAGTAACCTGACATCAAGAATCTGATATCTTCAAGCTCATCAATAGCCGGCGAAGGCCATGTCGGTATAGCGAGTGTGATATGGGAAGTCCCGAGGAAAACGACAAAACTGATTATAAAATTCTTCATGTTGGGGAAACAAAACGAAAGTAAATTTGGCACAATTATGCAAAGTCGTAACAGGTGTTTTTGGTCGCTTTATTTCATGGTTTTCCAAGGACTTCAAGCTTTTATAGGAAGAGGTATTGTTGGCGCAGCACAAGCTTTTTTCAAAATACGATGCCGATCAAGAAGCCCAGCCAAGATGGCCAAGCCGCGGTGTTTACATTAGGCGAACACGGGGACTCCACAAATACGACAAACTGGCTCAATGTGCTGATATACGTCTTCTGTGGTTGGCTCAGATCAAAGATTGGAATTATGCATTTAGACGGGGGCTTCGTTTGAAGTCGCCTCGCCAATTAAATAGAGTACCGTGTTTTTGTGAAAGTGAAATAGGAAGGATCATCATAGAAGGTTCTCCTTCCCAATTTCGACTGCTTTAAGTGGATATCCTCGTAATCGGATTCCCGTACGAAGTATACACAGCCCATTCATAGCTAGCTTGAACAGTATGGCTTTCAAAAGTCTGAGTTCCAATAGTTACCTTAGTTACCTAAGTATTCATCTCGTTAATATCAAGACGCAAAACAAATATTAAGAAGTTTGGTCACTAACCTATTAAACTCGAGAAAAATCTTAGTCTCAATCATCGGTATTGCTAAGAAGTATGATTTTATTTACAATTATATTTACAATTTTCAGAGCTCCAGTGCTCCAATGTATGCGAACTTCTTAACGAGAAAAATAGCCTGGAAGCCATCAATTATGAAGGTTTTGAGTTAATGCAGCGTCATTTAACAAATCTTCTCTCTGTATCTGAAGAATTCATATGGGTACAAATTCTCGTTCCTTATTATCCTTGGAACAGTTTGCATAGGTGAACTTGGTACGTTGGTTAGAAGTACATGTGTAAGTAATTAAGCGAGGACAGAACAACTTACCACGGCTGAGTGGAGAATATCCTAAACAAAAATGAGCATATTATCAGAAGGGACAGGTTCTCGACGAAGACTATGAGTTGAGCGTGGAAAGCAACTGCGGTGGAGAAGGATACATTCTTGTACCTTCAAGAGTGAGGTATACATTACCTGGCCACTTTCAACACATAAAGGGTGTAGACTCGTTGGCCATTTATAGAAAATACAACTCTACATTCAGAATTAGCCTTGGTCAATTGATAAAATGATGCTTTTCTTAACTCTTAGGGGTGCTTAGCTCTGAGCTTTCATCAAAAGACAGCTTAAACTCGCTTAATTCCAAGGACCTCAAAGGCTGAGTACTTAGTTTCTCGAGACGGTAAAGGTATTCGAATCAAAAACGTCATCACATTTCTACGTATAGAAATTCGAACACCCGTGCAACAGATCCAGATCATGGATTAAGCTAGCCACAAACAGAGCAACTCAGATTTGACAGTGAATTGGCGAAAGCGCTCGCCTTCAGATACATTCACCCCCAAAATATCTTTTCCACATTTACAAAACCTCCAGCCTCACAAGTTTCTTCGCCTTCTTCACAATACAACATGCAACGACAGTCAGCACTCAAGATGTCTTGTACAGACTCCAAACGCAACCGCGAAGACGGTTCCTTACGGTCCAGCTCTTCAGATTCCGAACCGCCTACCAATAAGCCATTGGTGACAGTGTAAGCATCTCCATTATACAAGAGTCCTTGGTCTAACCAAACTTCATTCTAGACAAGCCCTCCAAGACATGGTGAAAGTTAAAGTTGGCAAAGACGACAACAAGCTCGAAGTCTTGATCCCTACAACCCTCCTCGTCTCCGAGTCCGAGTTTTTCAAGAGCGCGTGTAGCGCTAGAGATGGGAGTGCGGTCGCAACAGAGAAATCGATCTCAGTGAGGAGAATCCAGATGCCTTTTCAGTCTTTGTCTTCTGGTTGTTTAATGGAAAGGTGGAAGGTGTCGACCAACTTCCAGACATTCATCAAGACCGAATTGAAGAAAGCGAGGAAGAATCAGATGATAGAAAACTCCGATTTGAGGACAGACAGGACATATTGTCTCAATGCTTCATCCTTGGCGACATGTTGCAAAGTGCTAATTTCTGTAACACTATCATGGACGAACTTGTTACATTATCTAAGATATTCTGTTATGATTACGGTTTAGGATTAGGGTGCGACAAAAGCGCCATCGAGCTTATTTTCAAAAATACGACCACGGACTCCCCTCTGCGAATGTTTCTCTTCGACCTTCTAACGGCCTGTGTGTGTTGGGAAGACTTTGAATACGGACATGATCTCGATGATACAACTCTGTATGAGTTTTTGAAAGGCCTTGCTCATTCTGCTTTGCAAAGTGCTCAAAAGTCTACCGCTGCCGAGGCTCCTTGGACGAAGAGCAAATGCACCTACCACAAGCACCCTGACAAGCCCGATGGATATTCCTGCGACTAAGCATCCATCACTAAACCGTAAGTCGAAATTCTTCCCTTCAAAAACAAGGAACTTATATGACTAACGCAGAATTATAGGTCTTCTCGGGTGACAATGCGCCGTCGACGGTCAGGGAAGATCTTTGAGTTTGCTTGGTGCTGGATGAGATTTTCTGGGAACTTTTAAGGAAACGGCGGAGATTCTATGGACTTTCATGACCTTTTCAATGTTTTCATTTCTTTCGACTTGCTCTACATACTTCTTCACTAATGAATATGAAGAGCAACGTGCTTTTCAGTCGGGACTCTAATCAGCTTTGGGATGGAGGAGATTAGCAGAAGCTCCCAGACAGCAAAATGAACACTCCTCAACATTCTCTCCCAGTCCACTTTAACTTGCTACGTGACATGGTAACAGCGTAGCTTCGATCTATTTTTTGTTTTTGTTTTTGTTTTTCCAATTTCCTCCCATGCTTCAGCGCTAGCCTCGACACTATTTAAATTGTAAGAACAATCAACTTTCATTATAGAACTCGTCTATCTACGCATTTAAATAATTCCAGACCAATTAAATATCAGTACATAAAACTTCTGAGTTAGCTCATTACTCTCCTCAAGTCTCATAGGAGAGATAAGGAGTCGCATGTAAACAGTGTAGAATTCCTATTTCTAACTTGGTATACATATTTGATACTAAATCAAAAGTTATTGTGTATTCTAAACCCCGTTTACGGATCGCCGCAAAGAGATATTCACAAATTGCAAGCCAGACTTTAGGCGTCCCCATTAAACCAATAAACCTATGGAGCATCATTCTCACGGACTCAAGATCCCCTCCCTGATACGGGAAACCAGACGTCGTTAGTACCGGGCCAATATATGTAAACTTGGAGAAAGAATCAGCATCTTCAGTTCCTGGGTTTGGTCTTACTACGAATGGTAGTAAAGCGCCCTCAGCCTATATAATCCAATCTCCTACCATTGCCGACTTTGGAAAATAATGAACCCACTGTTTAAGAGTCCTAGAACAGTCGTTGAGATTGGTGTATAGGGATACTGCCTCCTTCGGACGTAGAGTCAAACACTCAGTATCAGTTGCACTGAAGCTTTCTGGGCCTTTTAAATCGCCAATACCCAACGTGTCTCTGGGTTTTTGGGCTATGTAATTGGCATTTCGCACCGCCTGGTGAGCTTTTTTCCGTCCTTCTTTCATGAGATATATCCCTTGAATATCTTTCTGTGGTTCATAGAATTTTAGAGAGGTTTTAGAGAGAGGTTTTTCTCCAACTAGTAAATTTATTCGCTATTGTTGCGAAGTAAATTCCTTCAACTTGTAAGAGGTTGGCCCCCCAAGGGAGCCTCAGCAATGAGTGTTTGTTGCATATGTTGTCAAGATCCACGGAAAGAGCAGCAGCCACACGTGTTCGATCCCAATTAAGTCTATATCTGCCACAAACGATCTGCGAGCTACGTGCATATAGAGCTCCTGACGAACCCACGTTCTGCTAAACCACGGTCTCTTATACAACTCACGGAACGTTTGGGTAACTTCTTGCCGGCTAACATCATTGAGGTGTAAAAGCGACTTCAGCTCTGTAGTTGAGTTGCTTTTATTATAACCGTCATCCTTAGTCTTGTTGCAAACAAGTCTGCTAAGGCCATTTCTGTCAAGGCCGTCTTCCCCACTAAGCAAGATGACGACTGCTGATGCTTTGCGATAGATTTCAAGCATTATGCTGACCTGTGCTGATTTTTCAATGTTGTCCTGTTAGCATCGACGCAGAAGTAACCGGCTGATTCAACAGTGCGCAATGTTCTCAATGATAAACCTAGATTTCTGCTAATTTGAAGTTCGCAGCCGTTGCATATGAGACTGTCGAAGATGTCGTATAAGCCCTAGCCATAGGATAGCGCGTTATAATCAACGCGCTTTTGACTGTCGTGTATCACGATCTCTTCGAAGAGAATGATACCGACAATATACATTTTACAGGTGAATTTCTCAGGAGGCTTAGGAGGCTCCAGCTCTATAATTCTGGTCTGCCATGGTTTTAATTCGGTGTATAGGCCAGCCTTGTTTGACAAAGGACTCCATTATGACTTAGGTATGTATGTATTTGAATATTAGGAATAGAGTACCCCGGGCCTGGAGACATCAGATAGGGTTTGCTAATGATGAGATGAAAGAAATAGCGAGATCATGTGTTGAGCCGTGTGTTGTGGGAAGATATCGAGTAAGACGTGTGGGTAGCACAATTGGAGGTTAAGCGAGCTCGCTTCCAATTAAAGTCCCTAGCTGTACACCAGAACTGCATCTTATCTTACCTGCATGAGAGACTGAGTAAGAAAATCCCATGGTGACACCTACCTACCTAGATTATAAGATAACAATGCAGAACTAGACAGCCTCGTCCTCAACCAACATCCCTCTTCTTATGCTCTAGGAATAATGCGAACGTCTTTTCGTCCTTACTGCTATCCCAATCCCAAGCTATTTGAATCTTGAAAGTCAAGTTTTAACGACTGTACATGTCTGCGGTCTGCGGAAATCGGGGTCTTAGCTGAACTCAGTGCTTTGCACGATCGAGTCGAGCGTATATTGACTGAAGTAGAGGGATATTCCGACACCAAAGGCTATAGTGAGCTTGTAGACTGGCTTGGTACACTAAAGACAATTCTGTCATGCCGCAACGAACCCGAATTCGACGATTCGAAAGATACAGTAGTTTCGGCACTCAGCCAGGAGACTTCGGACTGCCAACAGACGATTGATAAATTTTGGGGAAAGACTAGTCGGCCTTTCTTTCCCAGACTTAGGTTGTCTAATAAGGAGGGCATGGAGATTTTCGCAGCGCATTTAAAGAGACATTCGTATCGCATTGAGATTTTAGTGGAGAAGCTACAAAGGTGAGCTTGTTAGAGCGTAATTCTTCCAAGTAGCTATCTATTGAGTTTCAAGCAGCTCCAGAAGCGAAGTCAGAAGGCGTCAAGAGCACATTTTTGCTCACAGAACTGCCCCAAGACCACAAAGATCGTCAAGCTCGAATTTGAAAAGAAGTCGGTATAGCAAAGCCCGATACACCTTACAAGTCTTCGCTATATTTGCTATAGGCATCATCACTCTTTTTATCTATACTATTGAGAAGGACGACCTGGGGACTGGAACTGGTCTCTGTGCGCTCATCTGGACCGTCAGTGGTGGATGCCATAAGATGTTAAATAAAGTATTCCCTTTTTCTCTGCAACCGCAGAGACTGTCAAGGGCTATGCATCAAAGGACTCGATATAAAATAAGCCGATACCTCATACAAGTCTTCGCCATATTCTCAATTGGTTTTATTGTCCTCCTCGTCTACTCTGTCAAGAAGAAAGACCTGGGGACTGGAACTGGTCTTTGTGCACTGATCTGGACTATCGGCAGTGCATTTCGTGAAGTTCGCGATAGGGTCTTCCCAACTTCGAATTCGCGCCACGAAGAATATGGACTTCAAGAAAAGTGTGGAATGGGTATCCATGGGTGCCCTATGGGCTGTGCTAAGGCCCAACAGGAACTTATTCCGACCCCTACAAAGCGAGCATGTTGTAATGCACTCATTCAAGCTTAATTACCACGAACTAGAGGATCAATGGCATGATGGCGTCTTGGAGCCGTTCTAAGGCGGATTGGGCTCAATTGTATCCGGCTCATATGCCCATGCTTTGGTTCATTTCGCTTGGTTTATGTTCTGCGTTCTCGAAAAGATATTTGATTTTGGAGTGAGAAACTCACACAAATCAACAAATGCCTTCGTGTGTAGCCGAGGTAGGTATAGCTGTAGGGTGGATATGCTAAAAGTACGGTCATAAATCGGTTAATAAGACCAAGAACTACTATATTCTATAGTCATGGTTCCAAGGTCGATTTTGTGTGCTCCACTACTCAGTATGCCCAGCAGTAGCAACCTTCAAAATGTCCTCCTCCAACCCCCCAACAAGCACAACCTCAATACCCGCATCCTCCAACCTCTTCCGGCCGACATCCGACATTCTCGCCAACAAACTTCTCCGGTTCCCTAACACCAACATAAACTCTCTTGATACCCTCCTTCCCAATCTTCAATATACGTTCCACACAAGGGATATTCCCACTAAGTCTCTTCCCGCATGGTTCGACCGTTGTATAGAGAACTGTGTTTTCAGGGAGGATCTTTTGAGTGGTTAAGAGGTGTAGTTGGTCTGAGTCTTGAGAGATGTTGTGGAGGGTTTGAAGTTTGAGGAAGCAGCATTGTTCGGCGTGCGTGTTGCCTGGGAGTTCGAGTGTGTAGCCTGTTGTGATGATCGTGTTTGTAGCGGTGTCTACTAGGAGGGCTCCGACGCGGTAGTTGGTTGGTTTTGGAGGGGAGAGTTCGGCGAGGGAGAGGGCGTGACGCATGTAGGCTTCGTGGTCGTTTGGTGCTATTTTGAGAGACATTTTGGGGTAGATGGTGGGGTGTTTTGTGTGAGGGGTTGGTTTTTGTGGGCGGAAGGTGTGTTTTGTGACTTTAAGGGAATGATTTATTGGAGAGAGAAGCGAACGTGACTACCTAGACCAAGTCATTATAAAGAGCTATAATTACAGAGCTGTTGTCGAGTAGGTAGGCACTGTATTTGATCCCAAAACATTCTGAATTAACGACGTTGTCTCCCCTTCAGCCTTGCCAAGAAATCAGATCATTCTGCCATTTGTACACCGCCTTCAAGCTTCCAAATCGGGACCTTGTCTCGAAACCTACACCACCGTCATCCGACTACAACTAGGGCACCGAGGCCACCAAGCATGCCAGATCCAAAATGAAGAAAACGCTCCTTCTATGCTTCATCCACGGCTTCAAGGTAAATCCCATTCCTCTCCCCTTTGCTCGCTCTTCTAAAGAAAGCCATCCCAAAACTAACACTCCTCTTCAAGGGCGATGACAACACATTCGGGACCTTTCCCGAACACCTACGCGCACTCGTCAGTCACGGCCTCCCCAAAGTCGACGTAAAAGTGATCATCTACCCAACCTACGACACTTTCGGCGACCTAGCAGAGTGCGTCTCCCGATTTCGAGATTGGTTACAAGAAAAAGTGATTGATATTGAGGTTGCGAATGCGACTCCTTCTCCGACCGTTGATCCGAGTGTGAGAGTTATCTTGGTTGGGCATTCTATGGGTGGGATTGTCGCTGCTGATGCACTACTGAGTTTGACGAGTGATAAACCTGTGGAGCATGCTGCAGGGGAATCTAAGGCAGCGAAGGGAGAAGCAGAGGGGGAGGGCAAGGCAGAGGAAGAGAAAGCAAAGGGAGATGGGGATGTGAAGGAGAAGAATGAGGGGGGGAGTGATATGAAGGAGGGTACGGAGATAAACTCTTTCATGTTTCCATATATACAAGGTGTTCTTGCATTCGATACCCCATATCTCGGTATAGCGCCGGGAGTTGTCGCACACGGAGCAGAAGACCATTACAACGCAGCGAGCTCGACATTAGCACAGATAAGCGGACTCACGGGCGCGGTAGGTTCTCTATGGGGAGGTGCAAAGGCAAATGAGGAATCGAAGGACAAGAAGAAGGAACCAGTTGCTGCTTTACCTGCTCCGGAGATACCTGCGACAGCACCAGCATGGCAACGTTGGGGGAAAATGGCTATGTATGCGGGGCGCCGTAGGAGCTGTTGCTGCAACAGGAGCAGCTGCGTATCTGAAGAGAGGAGAAATTATTTCGGGTTGGAATTGGGCGGGTTCGCATCTAGAATTCGTAGGATGCTTGATGAAAGGGGAGGAATTGAAGAAGAGGGTCGCAGGAGTGATTACGTTGAATAAAGAGTTACAGGTTGGGTTTGCGAATCTGTATACGAGGTTGGGGAAGAAGGCTGTTAACAAGGAGGGGAGTATGGTGGGTAGCGTGATTGGGAATCAGAGAACTTTTTGTAACATGCCTAAGAAAGAGGGAGGAGCGAGGGATTTCTTCCACGAGGCTATCAATGATGAGGCGCAGGATGAAGTTAGTGCCCACATGAGTAAGTTCCTTCTTTTCTTCCCTCATCTTCATCTTCATCTACCCACATTCTCTTGCACATCCTTGAAACTGACCCCAGATAGCAATGTTCTTCCCAAAAGACAACCCCGGTTACTACTACGCCCTATCAGAAGACGCAAAGAAACTCATAGTAGAATGGTCGGCAAATGAATGGTATGAGTCAAGCACAGGAGGAGACACTATGAAGGATTTCGGGATCGAGAATTCTGAATTATGAGAATGAGACTGAGTATCAGAATCAGAATCGGAATTGAATTATATAGAATAAAGAAAAGAAATTTGTAGAATTTTTGGTGGGAATGGTAGGTAGGTAGGTGGGTATGGGTATGGGTTTAGGTTTACTTACTAGTAAGAGTTGATAGATGTGATATCCCAGGAGGCTTTTTTTTTTTTTTTTTTGTTTTGTTTTTTGGGCGGAGGGGAGGGGGACGGCGTTTTGGGTTAACGGGGAGGGAGCGGTGATAGGAAGGATAGGAAGGGAGTACCAGAGTGGTGGGTGGAGTTTTGTTTTTTTGTTGATGGGTTGTTCTTGGGGGTAGTATTGTATATATGGGTTGGATATCACTGTAATGAATTGGTTGGATTGAAATAGGTTTAGGAATGGTGATCGATTTGATTGTAGAATTGTGGATGTATTGTTACTGTGAATTGGAGTTGTTTGATGTTAACAGTAGTTAGTTAGGCCGGATATAAAGGTCGGGTATTAGATATAATGATGCATTTTTACTAATCTACTTCATTGTGATGTCTCTTAGCTTTCTTTTGGTGTTTTGAACGTAACACTTTCTTTTCAAGATGGCGGTGGCTGGTTGAAGCGTATATATGGAGAACTTGGTCCTAGCCATCGGAAGGTAGAGTGGAAGAGTTTACGATATGAGGTCCCGAAGTGATCAAGGTGTGATCTTGTGGAACAACTTGATGTGCATAGTTCCATTACATTGTAAATTGTAAACTACAACTGCGATATCAGAGCTTCTCAAGCTACTAAGTCCACACAGTCTGAATGATTTGATTGGCCTGAGAAGCTCGGCATACTTACTCCTAGCCTTATGCATATGCAAACTCAAAGCATATCGCTTCCATTCAAAAAACATCGAGATAATCGTCATCCTTCCACTCAACTCACTTGTAGAAGCTCTCTTTACCTTCTCCATCTCATCATAACTACCCATGAAGATACCTGATCTGTCATGGATATGTTCCGGTACAACTTCCATCATTCTGTTCATCTTGCTATCAAGTGCTTGACCACCAGCTGGTTATTTTACCCGTTAGCGACTACACTAAACAAGACACAAGAGAGCAACCAGGAAAAGACTACTTACCATTCTCGAACACCATGGCCATGGGTGCACACTCATACAGAATTCTGAGCTTTCCCTTGGGACTCTTCTTATCCGCTGGGTAGGCAAAGATACCTCCGTACAACAGCGTTCTGTATGCGTCTGCCACCATGGATCCAATGTACCGCGCACTGTACGGCTTTCCGCCCTCAGTTGTCGGGAATTTCAGCGAGTTAAAGTAGGCCTTGGTATGATCTTCCCAGTACAGCGAGTTTCCCTCATTGACCGAGTAGATGGCTCGCGATTTAGGAAGTCTCATATTTGGATGCGTCAAGATGAATTCTCCAAGCGAGTTATCCATCGTGAAGCCATTCACCGATCCACCCTTCATGGTAATGACCAATTGAGCAGAGGCACCATACATAGTAAACCCAGCAGCAATCAATTCAGTACCAGGCTTCAACAAATCCTCTTTTGTTCCCTTGGAACCCTCAGCTAGTTTGTGAATTCCAAAGATCGTCCCGACTGAAACTCCAGCATCCAGGTTGGAGGATCCATCGATCGGATCACAAGCTACAGCATACCGAGCTCCTGCATGTTCGGGAAAGAAAATGGCTTCCTCTTCTTCTTCTGAGACGAGGACGGCGCATTTCCCTGAGGATCGCATAGCGGCTATGAAGAGGTCATTGCCGATCACATCGAGTTTCTTCTGGTCATCGCCTGTCGTATTGGAGGAGCCTGCAAGACCGGTGAGATTTATTAGGGTGGCGCGTCGAATATAGTAGGCTATTGACTTGAAGGAGAATTGGAGGGCGTGGCAGAGCAGTCTGTGAATGGCGGGTGTTAGCATGTGATTGTCTCCTGGAGGTCGTTGTGTTTTGAAGAGGGAATCTGCATTCTTGGGGAGTGATAGATGTGGATTCTGAGGATTCATTAGAAGAGGCACATACGTGAAATCTCCGGTCGCTTCCTTATGCTTCGACTGCTCTTCTGTGAGAAATCGAGTCAAGGTTACGATATCCACGTTGACCTTCTCCTCTTGTATCGGGACGCCGTTGGTATCCATGATGACGATCTACTTGGATTCTTTGAATCTTCGTGCTTCGTGAAGTCGAGGTAGATCAGAAGAGACGAGTACGAGGTAGAAGAAGGAGAGAAGATGAAGAAAGAGAATTTCAATTAAGCGTCTGGTTTGTTTTGCTTGGGGATGATGTTTACTTGTGGACCTCGGGAGTTCACGGTCTAGAAGGGGTAGCCAACGGGTAGCAGTAGGTAGTACGTACTGACTGGACTTAGTCAAGGCAGGGTGCTTAGTGCTTGGTGCTTGGTGCTTGAACTGTTCCGGGCAAGCTTTATGACGAGGTGTGTGGGGTAGGAGACTCTTGTGTTTGGGCAGGTCAGCCGAATCTTGCGTTGATCATGGGAGAAATAAAGAGTCATTGAAAGAAAGAAAAAGAGATGTCGCCCCTTGGGAAACATAAAAAGAGAGGAGACACATTAATAACCATTTAAGGCATTGGATCACAAGCACAAAAAATCGATCGTCGGCTCTTACGAACGTAGGTAGGGTTGTTGGTGGACCCGAAGGCAGAGAGAGTTCAGATGCCTTTGTCATTCTCCGTGCTGGTGCTGCTGCAAAAGACCCCGCATTGGCATTCGGCCCCGCGGGTGGAAGGAATTAATTTTCAATCTTTGGGACATGCAAGCTCGGGGAGATAGATGCGGTAGAGTAGGACACAACGATGATTTCCCGGGCTGTGAAACTGTGAAACTGTGAGGTTATATTATGAACCATGGCTTTTTGGGGCCTGCAGATATGTAGATATTTAGATTATCAAAGATTTGGATCGGGACAAGTAGGAAAGAGAGATAAGCAACGTGGAACGCTGTAAATCAGAGCAGTGCAGCCTCATGACCCCCCCGAAACCCCGTCCTCCCCCCCCTGAAAAAGATGACGAAAGGGAACACCGACGGAAGAATTCAGGCACACTAGGGAGAATGCTTTGCCGGGTCTCAACTCACGTGCCATAAGTGCTTTCTGCCTGAGGTTAGGAAGAGTTGAGGCTCCTTAGCGTTGGCACTAGTAATAGCCCCACGCAAAACTTCTTCAAAAAAAACAAAAGAGCTTCGAAGCTTCCCTTCTCACTCCAACAACCACAACCACAACCACAACCCCAACCCCAACCAGAACCAGAACCACCAACCATGTGAATCACGATCATCACGCTGCGCAGTGCAGCATTGGCCACTCCAATTCACATCTCTCCCATGGTAAGAAGACGCCTTCTTCTCTTTTCCCTCCCTTCTTTACGTGATGACACATATACAACCGCAAACTAGAGTCTTTGACCTCAAGGGGAATGAAACTTTTGTAACACGTCAGTCTGAAATACAAAACAACCTGCATCTTGACCACAGCTACGCTTCCTACGAGCATTGCTGACAGAGATCCCAGATATTGCGATCTTTCAGACGCGCACCTTCGACCGCGGTGCACAACTCCAACTTTCGGGTAAGCTTCACCACTCTCTCCTACCTCTCCCTCTACAACACACAACACTTGCTATGATGTCTTTGTATGCTTTGCATGCTGGAAATTACCGACTGAGACTTCGGTCTTTGAAGTCAACTAAGGCTAAACTGAGCAACTTCAACAAACACTCTTTCAATTGGCGTTACATCTTCATGGCCATGGATGCTAACTTTCATCAAAGGCATAAGAGTAGCACACGCAATGACTACACCAGCGTCGGCAAAAACACCACGCAAGAAACAGATCGAAGGTACGCGATACAAACATTCTCTCCTCCTTCCCCCCACAACTGTTAAAGGATGAATGGCACTGGGCTCCGACAGTTCCCGGCGACACCGGGGCTGGTTTGTGAAAGGATATGCCTCTTTGTGGCAGGCCTAGAAAACCTCGCCCACTGATTTCAGTACAATCGTCAAACACTTCTGTTCGGATTGCTCTCCCAGACTTTTTGCTGACTCGGAATCCATCGTAGTTCTCCCAGAGCAAGATTTGTTTCCGTCTCCCTCCCGTTGATTTGCCAATGCTGGCTTGGGGCTCGCCTCATCAAAGGTAAGGCAACCTTTTCCTCTATTCCCTCTACCTCTTTTTATGATGAGCATTTTTAGATGACGAGTCTGATCCGGGAAACCGATGTTGACACAATCAAAATTAAACCATTCATGCCTTCTGAACTTCCTTCTGGAAACCCTTCATTTACAGCATCTCATAGCAAGGCATGTGTGCTAACAATTGTTTTCCAGGTGTTTGGGACCAAACTCGACCAGAAAAGCCAACTTGGCCTTTGTAGCCTCTGTCGCCTTGCAGCAAAGCGCATGCCTGGGGCACACGCCTTGATTGGCGAGTGGAGGTAAGAATCCATTTCTCTTCACATCCTGGCTTCTCTCAAGCATCATGATGACTTCGACCGACAAATGACAAGCATATGTCCAAGCTTCGGCGACGACGAGACTGTCTTAACTGAATATGCTGTTCTTTGCATGTCCTATTTCACTCCGATTCTGAACTTTTGCTGATCCTGTCACTCAGAAGTCGTGCTTTGGTGCTTCATCTTCCGCGTTCTTTAGTTGTCGCTTTGCTCTCGGTATTGTCTCGTGTCCTTTTCTGGCCGACACATCGTCGGCTACTCGCGATGTGGACGCGCCTCGATATATCAAAGCCAACCCTTTGGTTGCGATGAACTCTCTCCGAGACACTACAGTACCCAAGAAGAACAAAGACTTGTTTGACACATTGTCCGAGGATGACTCCCTGGATAACATCAACACTTTGCCGGGTGTTCTTACACGAGCTCAGTGTGGCTGTTCTCGGTGAGAGCTACTTATCATCTTTAGTTTAGATGAACAATGTTCCACATGTTATTCAAATGGAATTTTGAGCCTCGGTGCTACCTTGGTGGTTCCAATGGTTGTCTCTTTTGGAGGCAAAACAACCTCCTGCCGAGGGTTATGCGCGCCGATCATGGTTGCTGCTCAAACCAACCACGCGCTTGACCAGCTGCTCAACCATGGTTGTGGTTGTGCCTGCTTCGTAGCACTTTTTCCCCTTGGGCGAGGGAAATGAGAGGTTGTTGGGATCAAGTGGAGATGGTTCCGGTTGTGTTGGAAACCAGACTGGAAGATACAGTCTTGGCAATACCATCTTGTCGAGTGTGACAACGTTCTGGTATGTCATTAAATCTCTGCCTCTCCTTTCACTCTTTTACATGATGATCAATTTATCACGACGGTCAACATAGCCACACGTTGGTATTGATGATAATGCCTGTGACAGGGCTGTAGATCTGAATTTTTCTTTGTCATTCCAAGTTGTTGTCGCCGACTCTTTCAAGTGCTTGGCTAACATTCTCAGGTTTAGGTCGTCATTATACACTTCAATTGTATATTAGTTACCATTATTCTTTTCATTGCAGCTTTTGGCTTGTCCAAGGGTGTGAAGAATTGACTGTTACTCTCTCGCTCAAGAACATTCTGTTTAGTCCTAAACGTTTGCTGTGTGGATGCTCTCACATGTACTCTTTACATAAGTAGTACCTTGTAGTCTCACTTCATACCACACGTTTTATATTCATTCCTGAGTCCAGTTTTCTGTAGACGCAGTGGTTTTTATTCAATATTCCATGTCATATTGACTCATCACTTCAAACATTTGCACTTGCCCCATACTGCTTTCGTTGCAGAAACTCTCGGCATTCGCTCTTTACTTGACCTCTGCACTGGTTTCATTGCATACCGCATTTTTCTTTCACTTATCTCTTCACCAATATCAAGATTCCCCCTTCCTAGCATTCATGTCTATGGCAAATCGCTAACTGGAACTTGTCCACATCACCTTGACTTGTACGTTGGATGTTTCATTTGTAGTCCGCTCAGGTTCTTCAAAATCAGTTTTAGCTCGCTAAAGTCTTTGTTTAAATCATTTACTTCACTCGTCTTTGTATCTGAGCTAGATGTGAATAGCAATGAGCAGGCTTAGAGTATTAGAGACAAGCTTTGGATAGCATACTACAAAGCGACGTTTCTTTCAGCAAGGAATTTACATTCGATTCAGTGCTTTTGGGTTCCATGAAAACAACGGAGTCGATGGTAAGTAATTGACTGACATTACATTTTACTTTTTGCTATGTACTCCGGATCAAGGCAAAATTTCCTGTTGAAGTGAGAATACCTTATGCACAGCCGAAAAGGCGGACCATGAAACTTCAACCATCAATCATATCAATATATGCTTCTCGTACCAAACCCCATCATATGCATTCCACCTACCTCTCGTCCATCACCTCCCCAATCCCCACAATCATCTAATCCTCCAACCCCAGCGCCTGCCTCCTTGTCGGCGCAGCAGCATCAAAATAAGGCTTCTCAGCCAAACTAGTAGCCCTAGTGCCATGTCTCGGTTCATTGCCCTCATAATCCCAACTCGCATTATGGATCGTGATCCTATTATCCCAAAGAGCACTCGTTCTCGGACTCCATTTGAACCTCACTTGGATATCGATATTGCTTTCGTAGACGTGGTAGAGGTAGTTGAGGATTACGTCTGATTCGGCCTTGTCGAGTCCGACTATTTGTTTTGTCCATACTCGGTTTACCCAGAGTGATTTCCAGCCGGTGGCTGGGTGGACGCGGACTAGTGGGTGCTTGCGTTCGATTGTTTGGGGTCCTAGGGTTATAGAAGTTAGTACTATTTGTCTTTGGGGATTATACGTTCTGAAATCTCTACTGTTCTCCAGAAATGAAAACAAGAAAATTTGCTCCAATGAAGAGGAAATCAGGCTTTAGAGATGTGTTTCTCATACCGAGGCTTGGGTTCTCACGGTCGAGATACTTGTGTGCTGATACGTAGATTGCTTCTTTTCCATCGATGATCTTTCGGAAGTCAGGGGAGAGTTTCGAGTATGCTGCGTATCCGCTTGCCCAGAGTGTGTCTCCGCCGATTGAGGGGACAGCATCATTGTGTAGATGGGTGATTCCTGCTGGTTGGAGTTCGTGGACGAGGTCACTGTATTGATTCTTTGTCGTTAGAGATGGTCTTGCGCAGGTATAGACTAAATGGATTGTCAAGAAGAAGAACGAAGAGACTTACGTGTGCCAATGAGAAGCACCTCCTGGCTTTCGATATGAAGCCTCCCATTCTGTCGCCCAGAGAGCGGGCCAAATGGTATTTACTCCAGGAACGCCAGGGACATGTGGAACTTGCGGCTTTAAAATTATTAGTTCATGTCTACTTCCACTTCATGGTCTCAACTCAACAAAGATCAGATTTTCATCGAGTAAGGAAAAGAAAAAGAAAAGAAAAGAAAACTTACATGAACCTCAATCTCACCAAAATACTCAGCAAGAGCCTTCTGCTCCTGAGGACTAAGATCCTGATCCCTAAAAAAAACACCACACTCCTCTCAGCAATCAAAAGAGCAAGTTCATCCTTCTGCTGATCCGTCAAATCCTTCAATTGCAACCCTACAATCTCCGTACCGAGATGATGTGATAGATGAATCACTTCCTTCGCAGCCGACAACAAAGCCGTCTTGGATTTATCGGCTCGCGTTCCTGCATCGACGTACTCTCTTGGTTCGCTTCGGATCTTTAGGGCATCGTCTAGGTAGAGGGGTGCTGCTGGTCGAGTTGGATATCCGTGCGTTAGATCGATGTTTGCTTTTTGGAGTCGGGCTAGTGTTGTTGCTGGGAGGGGGATCGTGTGTCTTTCTTTTGGATCTTGAATTCGGTTATGGATGGGTTGATTGGGCGGGTTGCCTCTTCTGAGATTGCGGTTGGTGCCATTGGAATTTTTGATTTTGATTTTGGTTCTGATTTTGATTTGAATGATAAGAAGCTTATTTGCTTTAGTGTAGTACCTAAGAGATCTCTTTGGGTGGTTTTAAGAGTGAGAGAACAGATGTATTCTATTGTATTTATATAGATAAGTAAAGATCGATTTCTAGTTTAGCTTCCAGGCTGTACAAGTACAACTGATAGTTAGTACAAATACAATGAAAATGAGATTTCCGCTTCTGATTTGAAACCATAGAGATGTCGTCTTTCAGAAGGAGAAGCACGCAAGTTCTCAGATGCGGGGTTGGCTACAGCATATGCATATGTAACTAGATGTTGGACTTATTGGTGCTGGTCTTTTCTACTGGTTCCGCGCGCACTAAGCGTGGTTTTTTTTAGTCGAGGTCGAGGTCGAGGTCGAGGCGGTGTTCTACTGTTAATTGCCAAGGCTTTCTTGTTAAATTTCAGTTATCATATCATGCATATCATATGATCTGTGCAGCTGATACAGTACTGATAGCATCTACCCTATTGCATTAGCTATCTGTCTGTCGTTATAGTGGTCAGTCATCTTCTCGAACTTTTTCATAAGTGTGGATATTGTGGTCTTTTGATGGGATTTATGTGGAAATCATGGACTGATTAATTGAGGGGACTATGGATTTTGAATTAGAGTTCCTTGCTTTTTCGTTTTTCGTGGTTCTTTTGCGATAATGCATGAGTGTAGATCTTACTGTACCCGGGGTTTTTGTTTTGCTTGGTGTAACGTTGTAGAATTATTTGTGAGAGTGGAATTGGTCCTTTACAGTGCAGTACTGATTGCTTTGTAAGAGATATGTCTTTTTGAATAGCTATTTTATTAATAGAGACTTGATGAACTTAATTGGCTTATTCGAACTTAAGTAGCTCATTTGAGCTGAGTGACTGGCTTGGGATGAGTAACGCTCTTTATCTGATCAACTTACGTGTATTAATGAACCCACTCACTTCCTTCTGGTAAACTTGCCACTTCTTCTGTATCATCTTATTAACTAGAATCATCTGCAATCATTACGTGCCATAGAAGTTTCTGAGATCTATTGGCTTTAGATAAACTCAACGACTATATTCAAATTCCTTCTATACCATTCATTCATATGGGCTGACTACAACATCTTGTGCGAGTATTCTTGACGATAAACCTGTCCTAACCCCATGCCACTGATCCGTTCTTGGTATATGTAACCGTGATACGTGATCCATCTATCTTAGTCCTTAACAGGTCGTGCCAAAACTCTCAAGTGTCCATTAGGATAGTGACCAACGAAACAGTCCTTCCATGCCATCTGCTCCGGACTACGAAATTATATCTGATATTAGCATTTTCTCATGTTCAATCGATAAGCTCATAGATAGAATAAGGAGAGCGAAATGATAGCTTACGTCGTCGTCTCAGTGAGTTCCAATTCCAATCTTCGGAACACGTTTCCAAAAGCAAGATACAACTCGGCGTAGGCGAGGTTTGGAGCTGGGCAGGATCGAGGACCACGAGAGAAAGGCGTCAGGTATCGATCTAGCTCTGCGACTTCTTTGGGAGAGACGAGCCACCGGGATGGGTTGAAAATGTGAGGGTCAGGAAAGATGGTCGGGTCGTGATGAGGGAAGCGGACGGACATGCTGATGATTTTGGACTGTCGATAATATTAGAAGGTATTAAAAAAAACAAGGTAGAGTAGATAAAATCAAAAGAAGACCTTCACGTACTCCTCCTGGAATGAATTTTCCTCCAATTGTCTTTCCACCATTTGGTACTACTCTAACAAAGCCAGAAGTGATATGCGGTGCCATCCTCAGAGACTCCTTGCAAACAGCAGTGAGAAATGGTAGCTTCTCTAGTTCTTCCAAACCCAATCCTGTATTTTCTCCAAGCACAGGCCAAGCTTCTTTCAACTCTTTTGCCAATCTTGTCGCTATTTCGGGATGTTCGAGCATATGGTAGGTTCCAGTGACAAGTGTTGTGCTTGTCGTATCTGTAGCTCCGAAGATAAGACTCAGTGATTCGTGGTAGAGCTCATCGAAGGCCAATGGCTTGCCTCTGTGAGCATCTGGTGCAAGTAAAGTTTCGTAAATAACAGGATGAGAAGTCTTTTGTAATTTAGATGGATCCTCGATCAAGCCCTTAATCTGAGTCGTAAGCATATGTTGAAGCTTTACAACGCCTTCCATGGCTGGCGCAATGATGACTGTTAGCCAATCTGGAAGTGAACCTGAGATTTGTCGGATAGTTGCAAAGTGCTTCATTGTGTTCCAACTCAGTGCGGCTGATTCCATGGCTTCCATCATTGGCGCGTGGAAGTTCGGTGCTTGGAGTGATCCGGCGGATTGTGCGAAGCAGAAGGACGTTATTGTGTCTAGTGAGTAGCAGCGGTAACCGAGGTATAAGTCTGTAACGACGCCGGCTTCGTGCTGCTTGATCAATGCAGCGATTAAATCTTCCGTCTAATGTTAAATTAGCATTTCATGAATGTGTTAGGAGAGCAGAAACATTGCTGGTATACCTTTTCTTGGATGACATTCTCAAGGGACAGGATGCTCCTTTTTGAGAAGAAGGGAAGAAGGAGATCTTTGCGTGGTTTGGCATGTAGAACTGTGGGTATACCGAATGTTGCTCGTTGTTGTCCGAAGGCTGCGTAGGAGCTAAGGTCTTTGTCCATTCTTGCGTTATAAATTTCGTTGTACGCTGAGGAAGGTCCTCCTATGGAGAGCTATACCAGGCAAATTAGTACATAGACACTCCTCAAATCAAATATGTATAGAATTTAAGAAGATCCTTAAATCGAATTTACTCAAACTTACCTCGTCTGGGCTAACTCGTATAATGGGTCCATATTCTGCGTGAAGGTCTACAAGTCTGTGAAACAAACTATGTCCTTTCCACACTTCTTCATAAGTCTTCCACCATGGAGTTACACCGGCCCAGAATAGCCCAGGGAACTTCGCAAGCGGATGAAAAGTGATATTGTAGATAGCTCGTCCAAATTCAACGACGAAAAAGGTTAACACGAGTCCAATCAAAAGATTCTTGATATGTTCAGCCTCGAGTACAGTCGGAATAGTCCGATCGGTTGAAATGAGGTTAATGATCCCCATGGTGAACTCAGAATAACTAGATATGTGCAACGAGTGCCACTTCTGTTTGTCCTGTGACAATGTGACGAATACTTTTCTGATTTGCGAAAGTTGCAGAGATAGACAAAGATCGAATTGGGAAGAATCAATTTAGCGACGTGAATAACTTTCTATGAGGACGGGAGAAAGCGTTTCTAAACCATGAGGTCGCTGATAAATTGCCCACTTCTGATTGAAGCTGCAGCACATGCAAGAAAATGATTAAATTCCGCGATGATGAACAATTGGCGATGGAATAATTTTTCTCGTGTCGCAATGAACCGAGTAAGATGCAACAATTGATATCGCACCTCCCTGTAATTCATGACAAGCCCATGCATTGTGACCTATTGCACCATACCCCGCCAGATTGAGCTGCGATTTCTGTTTAAGCTGCCGGACATGAATCAGTACGTCAAAGCTGCAATGTCCTTATTTCCAATACTACGAGGCTGACTGGACTGGCAGTGAGCTCGAATGCAGTAAGTGGTAAGCTGCAGCACTGAAACTGCCGATAAGCCGCAGATTGTAGATGTGGCAATGCACTGATAGCAAGAAATAAGCGACAGATATTGCACAGCATAAGCTGCAGCATGGTCAAGATAAAGCTTATGCGTAGAGATTTGCTATCAGCGATATGAGATATGCTATCTTCATAATCAACAATCTCATCATCGTCACAGCACGAAATTATGAATGAAGATTGTGTTTGTGAAGCGAAGGTTGGCGATCACCTATCTGCCTTTACATGCTTGGAAGTTTGATTCCAAGCAAGGAAGCATTCTACTTACTCCTGCAATTTCTCTTCTTATCTTTCAATAACCCAATCTCTCAAAACTCACTTCGGTAAAAATCTGGATATCCTAGTAAATTCTTCTGGCACCATGGTTTCGTTCTCTGATGCTACCGGCAATGTTTTTGATGGGGGCATTCTTAGTATAGCTTCACTTCGCCTTGGTTTGACCTTATGGTTTTCATATTTGGTTTGTCTGGGAATTTATCGAAGTATGAAAATTTCCCTCTCGCTGAAGAAAAGAATTCGTGAATAATGATTTGTTAGTCTATTTCAGCCCTATCGCCAAATTTCCAGGCCCAAAAATAGCTGGTACGTAGAGTTTTAAGGTTGGGTTCATTAAAAGAGTGGTGTTATTTTGAAATATGTAGTATTGGCTATCAAAGAAGCTCTGTGCTAAAGTATATTTGCAGCTCTCACAACATGGTACCAGGGCTATTATGATATCTGGTTACGGGGCCAGTATATCTTCAGGGTAGAAAAGATGCACGAGAAATACGGTAGCACAATCTCTCAGATTAAAACTTTCATAAAATGTTTACTAATATCTACTTCTTTGAGGTCCCATTGTTCGGATAAACCCACACGAGCTTCACATAAGCGATCCAGAGTATATTGATGACCTCTACTCGGGACCCTCTAAGAAACGAGATAAGTTCAAGTTTACTGGCAGATCAATTACTCGTGAGTTAGAAACCTTGAAGTACTCCTCTTTTTGGACGGTTCTGATTTTCGTTTGAATTAGTCCCAGAATCGACCGTCGCAACGATGCCACACGAGCTTCATCGAAAGCGAAGGGCAGCAATGAATCCGTACTTCTCCAAGACGAGTGTTCGAAGACTGGAGCCTATCATTTCAGAGAGTCTTGCAAAATTATTAGCACGGCTTGATGCATGTTTTAAATCAGGGGAGATAATGCCAATGACTGTTGCATATAAAGCTACCACGAGCGATATCATCACACATTATTCATTCGGGGAATCTACAGACTATCTGGACAAAGAAGACTATAATGTCACATTCTTCGAAGCTGTTGAATCTCTATTTGAACTAGCCCATTGGATGACCCACATTGCGTGGATAGGACCGCTCATGGCAGCTATCCCGATTCCTGTTGCTGCCAAGTTCCTGCCAGGAATGGACTCGTTGGTTAAGATGCAAAAGGTGAGTCACGCAAACCACAGAATTATAAGGAATCAAATCTTCTAATTGTTTAATAGCAATGGAAGAGTCAAATAGAAAAGATCCGAGATTCCAAAGACGAAGAATTCGGCAAAAATACGGTCTTTCACGGAGTACTTCGGAGCAACCTTCCAGAGTCTGAGAAAAGCTCTTCGAGACTTCAACAAGAAGCCCAGCTTTTGGTTCTTGCGGGCCAGGATACGACCGGTAAGCCTTACAGGCTCTTCCCTCATAATCTCAACACTAATGATACAAAAGCTACAACACTTTCACTTTCGGCGATAACATACCACCTTCTAGCAAATCCCGATAAGCTCAAAAAGCTCAGATCTGAACTAGAAGTAGCCATGCCCGATCCAAATAGTCCTCCCACATGCGCCCAAGTGGAACAGCTTCCTTATCTTACTGCTGTGATACAAGAAGGCATCCGTTTGCATCCAGGAGCTATCATGCGAATGCAAAGAGTTTCTCCTGATGAACCATTGTATTACGGTAAAGACAACAATACTAAGTGGACAATTCCAGCCGGAACCCCAGTAAGCATGGATGCGTTTTCTACCCAAACGAACCCGGCTATCTTTCCTGAACCGAGAGAATTCCGACCCGAGCGATGGATCGGTAACCATAGACTTGATCGCTATTTACTTTCTTTCTCAAAAGGAACACGTGGATGTCTGGGGTATGTTCCCCCACTTCTCATAGAAGATAGTCCCGAACTTGGCTGACTCAACTTTTACTTTTTAGTATCAACCTCGCTTATCAAGAATTATATCTTGTTCTTGCGGGTGTCTTTAGAAAATATGATGTAGACGATGGTATGACTAAGGAAGGACCCAGATTGAAGTTGTATGAAACTATTAGAGAGAGAGATATTGATGCTGTTGCTGAAATGGTGGTTCCTGTTCCGGCATTGGGTAGTAAACACCTCCGAGTTCGAGTTTTGTAGTCGTAGAGTTTATGAAGGCGGCAATCATGTCTCGCACGAGTAAGTTGACTTCGCGTTAGAAATATGAAGTTTCTGGATCAGAGAGGTTTGCAACATCTGTGACTATAATTTGAACTATAAAGAGGAACTCCTCTTGAATAACTGGTACGGCAGCCTATAAAATAAGTGTCACATAGGGGCATAGAAAATTATACAAGGTGACTTTAGTAAGTTCCAGGAAAGAGTAACTGTCTAATTCGACGTTCGTTTGAAAGCTTGCGTTTCCATTTCAGGCTAATCATCCACCCACATCTAATTAAGCGATGGGAGAAGGGGGGGGATAAAACGGGGTTAAGCGACGTCACGTGGTGGATAATTCTTCGTCAAGTATAAGCGAACACGCAGAAGCACTGGAGAGGCGTAGCAAGCCAAGAGAACGGTTTGGTCAAGACGTGGGGGCTGACGGTCTATAGTACTATAGGAAGTGACGGGGGGATCTCCCGGTGATTAAACTGAAGCGGTTACACCCGCAGATAGCGTAGCAAATAAGGGACACCAATAGGCTTCCCCTGAGCATTCGAGGTTCTGGCTCAGTATCTTTCTCGACTAAGAAATTTCTCGTACCGCTGACGTATTAGAAGCCCTAGGCGGCTTGCTTAATGCGGATGGCGCAATATGTTGAATAAGCTTACGGTTCAATATTATTTTAATTGGGTTGAGGACTACCGTGTTAGATATGCTCATATGTGTTGTTCGAAATTAGAAAAGAACCAAAAGCCACTCTCACAACACCAGAAGTGTAATAGGATGGAACACCGCCGCAACAGCACATACGAAGTTCCCAGCAACAGCCAATATAAGATCACGTCGCCGAACGTGGATACCGATAAAGACTTATCAAAAGAAGACCGACGGAAGATTCAAAACAGGATTGCACAGCGTAATTACCGTGCGTTTCTCTCAGCCCTCACCAAAGAGATAGAGAAATATTCAATGACATGTAGGTAAAAACATCAAGCAGCGAGCTCAGCATCGTGAGAATGGGTACGCTATCGCCTTATCGTCGTCCATAATGTCGACACTGCCACTTGACCCCCTTGAATTTTCCAAATCAAGGACTTGCGAACTAGAAGTAGCACTACATCCAACAACAACAACAGCAGCAACAACAACGATGCAGCAAACCAACAGTCAACCTTCACCTTTGTTTTCCACATCAGCACCCATTTTGCCATCAGGCTTTCCGCTTAGCAATGGAGCTTACCCAGCAGATGTAGATTACGGGAGAGATATAATCGAAAATGATTACAGGTTACAGGTCTCCACCCTCATCACCGTCTTGGATTCATTCCAGTTCAGGGCATGGGCCAAGTTCAGGTAAGTGACTGTGAGCTTTCCCCGCTGACGAGTCTCACCTCGTGTAACAATACATAAGCTAAATTTATCAAAGATCATGGAGTCTTGCCCTGTAATGGCTGCGGAATGGTGAACACCCACTACTTCCACACTCCTAGCTCCTCAGCAGATACAACTTCATCTAGAAGTGGCATGATCACGCCCAATTCGGTTGGACCCGCGAGCAGTACTTTGGCAGTGAGTCTCCTGAAACTAAAAATGTCTACTCATATTTGCTTTGCAATCCTCTGGGCTTCGACTCACAGGCCTTTACCTGACGACTAAAACGCAACATAGGATAATGAAACCGCTATTCCAAGCATGAAGTTACAGCTGGACGATAACAAAAAAGATATTGGACTATTTTCTCATCAACTACTACCAGGACCTTCCAAAGGTCTTTTTCAAAATGCTAATGTCAGAGGCAAGTTAAGAGAGAGTTATGAGTTCGCACCTCGCAGACAGATTGAAAATTCACCTGGAAGCACAACAACTCTACATATAACATCGGAGAATGGCCACGAACATGCGGTACGTTTTTTGCTTGACAAAGGCGCCAACGTCAACGCTGTGGACAACTGTAGGCAAACTCCTCTGCACCTCGCAGCAGCCAATGGACATCTTGGAGTAGTGCAAATATTATTGGAGAATAATGCCGATCCTGATGTGACGGATGCTGCGGGACGCGTCGCTTTGCACCGGGCAGCCGAAGTAGGCAACGAGGCGATCTTGAGAATGCTGATAGACTATGGGGCGGATTTGCACAAGGGAGTTGAGCAGACAATGAATTCGTGATAGCCTTGCAATAGATAGAGACCAGTTGCTTTTTCTGGTAAGAATAGAAGCGTTGTTGCCTCGGCTTACCCGAGTCAAGATAGCCTACCTGATAGTGTATTTTTTGTTAGAGTTCTAGAATGTAAAGCCCCCTACACTTCGGAAACTCTTGTAGTTACTTCAAGCGGCTAGCTACCTTTGGTCAGTGGGTAAGATAGAGTCCAATCAATTAGCTAAACCGTGCCGCACACTGACATGCTGGGTTGAGGAAACAAGCTCCCGGGCGGGGCCTTGACTAGCTTAGATTTGCGCCTCAATCCTACATCAAAATACTCCTCGAGGTGGTATACAATATATGACGAATTTCAACGCTTGAAAGGAATAGGAAGGTTATTCTAAGCACGGGATGGCGACAAAGTCAAGGTGGCTTAGAGAAAGATTCATAGATGTGGAACAATAGCTACCAATGCTCACTCAGATCACGTACGGCGTTGTGGTTCAGCCGCACTTGCTTACCGGTCCGAGGTGGTTGCTTACAAGCTCTTAGATTGACTAAGTTTATTGAAAAGAGATTTTAATTTCGCAATACTATAAGTACAGCAGAAAGTTTCTCTCACTGAAAGCTGCACTATTCAGTTTCGTTGACTCCGCCAATCTTTAGAAAGTCATGCGTTCCGATTTCAATTTTGCAGCTGCAGTCTGCGGTTTTTCTCTCTCTACCTTCTTTTGGGCGGGCTGTGAATATTGCAAGAAATGAGAGCTCCTCATGTCGAGTCCTACCTGGAGATAATGATTGGCCAAGCTTAGAACAATGGACTCAACTTAATGCCACCGTTGATGGACGGCTCATTGCTACGGTCCCACTGGGATCTCCATGTCATGATCCCACCTATAACGAAACCGAATGTGCCTACCTCACTGATAACTGGTCATGGCCGCAAATATAGTAAGTTCACATAGAGCATCTAGTCCAAAGATAAGCTTTTACCATAGCCGCACTTGCTAACCAAGTAGTTTCAACTCTTCCGCTCAAATCATGCTTCCTTACTTTCAGAACCACACCTGTGATCCCTTCACTCCGGAGACATCAGCTTGCACTATTGGCAATCTTGCAGAATACTCAATCGAGGTTACCTCAGCTGAAGACGTTGTTGCAGGCCTTAACTTTGCACAAGATAACAATGTTCGTCTTGTTATCAAAAACACTGGTCATGAGTAAGTCACCTGTCTCTCTCTCTCGTGAAAATATAATTGTCCCTGGTTTGGCAAAAGCCTACCATAAAAGGACTATAACGTAAATACTAACACATTAATAGTTTCCTTGGAAAGTCTACTGGAAAAGGTGCTTTAGGGCTCTGGACTCACCATCTGAAGGATATTGAGTTTCTTGACTATTCAAGTGCAAACTACAGTGGACCAGCAATCAAGATGGGAGCTGGTGTACAAGCCTGGGAAGCATATGAAGCAGCTTCTGCAAACGGACTCCGTGTTGTGGGTGGTACTTGTCCAACAGTTGGTCTCGCAGGAGGCTACTCTCAAGGAGGCGGCCATTCCTCGCTAAGCTCTATTTACGGACTAGGTGCTGATCAGACACTTGAGTGGGAAGTCGTCACAGC
Organism: Pezicula neosporulosa; assembly: GCA_009805495.1. Classification (NCBI taxonomy): domain Eukaryota; kingdom Fungi; phylum Ascomycota; class Leotiomycetes; order Helotiales; family Dermateaceae; genus Pezicula; species Pezicula neosporulosa. The sequence goes on from SELE01000021.1 coordinate 64,048, forward strand.
TGATGGACAACATCTCATCGCAACTCCTACTCAGAATGCCGATTTATATTGGGCGCTTAGTGGAGGTGGCCCTGGAACTTATGCCGTCGTACTGTCTTTGACCTCCAAGGCACATGTTGATGGCCCTGTTGGTGGAGCCAGTATTTACTTTACATCTGACGGCATTTCAGAAGACACCTACTGGGAGGCTATTGGAAATTGGCAACCGTTGATTACTGAACTTGGCCTCTCTGGAGCCACATCAATCATTACTGTATCATCTGATTATTTCAATCTTGCTCCATACACAATCGTTAATACAACCGTGGACGAAGTCAAAGCTCAACTTGCGCCTTTCACCACAGCTCTCGACAATCTCAACATTTCTTATGTCTACAACGTTACAAATTCGCCGGGCTTTCTAGAGCACTTCTCTACATATCTGGGACCATTACCGTATGGCCAGTACGGAATTGCCGAAACTATCGGAAGCAGACTCATACCCCGAACTGTTGTAGAAAACAACAACACGGCTATCACTGCAGTTCTTCGCGACTGGGTCGATAAAGGATTTATCATAAACGGTCTAGCGCAACACGTCCCACATTCAGTAGCCAACAATACCCCTAGTTCGAACGCTGTTCTACCTGCCTGGCGCGATAGTGCAATTCACATGATTGCTTCATCATCGTGGAACTGGACAGCTCCATGGTCCAGCAATGTCGCCAACGCAGATATCATCACAAATGACTTGATTCCACAACTTGAGGCTCTTACACCAGGCTCGGGAACGTATTTAAATGAAGGAGACTTCCAACTTGCCACTTGGAAGGAAGATTTCTTTGGTAGCAATTACGACCAGTTGCGAGCTGTGAAGAAGAAGTATGATGCAAATGACTTGTTCTATGCCTTGAAGGGGGTGGGTAGTGATGCTTGGACTGTTGCCAGCGATGGGAGATTGTGTCGAGCTTGATGTGGTGAGAAGTTGATTTTGGAATTTGTAAGATATATGGTGTTGTTGAGTTGAAACTGGTTATTAGACTTGGTGAAGAGATAATTTTCATTCTTTTAGATAGACTTTTGTACTAGAGGCTTGAGGGGAATAGACGATGTTTGTGCTACACTGGCCATCTGAAACTATCTCATTTTCGCTTTCTTATATTTTGCCTATGCAACACTTGTTTTCATTTACTAGTGTCAATGTTATAATAGATAGAAAGCATGTTGAAAAGACGCAGCAAAGTGTGGTTGGTTAACCTAACGCCAGGTACCAAACTCCCACCCGAACTAACTCAAGAATAAAAAAAACTATAACAAAAGGGAATATTATGCAACTAAACGAACGACACAAAATTGATAATCACTTGAGATATGCTGAATGTATAGTGTATTTTTGCTAAATCTTTTAAAATTGCTATTAACGAGTCAATACGGAAGTAGCCAACAGGCAAACCAATATTAATCCATTTTACCATGGAGATTCTGAGCCATCGTAGACCAAAAAGTGGCCAGAAGTCTTCTCTCTGGTAGCACCATCGATCTGAGTAATTTCATTAGAAGAGCAAGTTGCATGGAAGGAATGCGCTAACATACCACAGTTGTTAGACCGTCGACACTTTGCTTGACGGAGATCTCGGCTGAATCACCAGCTCCGAAGATGACTGCAGCTCGATTACCCATCTCCGTTTGGACCCATCTTCAAGTAACCAATGTCAGTCTTGTTATTCAAATTAGAGTTCAATCAATTCCATAAAAATTACTTACCCGGGATCGATGGAGAAGACGATCAGGTTCTCGTGTTCGAAATGTGCTTTACGGAAAATGTAGTTGAGCATAGTCTTTGAGGAACCGTAAGCCGCATTTGGAACTGGTCTGTACTCAATCGCGCCAATGCTTGCAGCAGAGCTGCTCATAGCGACAAACTTCGGATTTGCCGACTTCTCCAGCAGTGGAAGGACAGCTTGAAATAGCAGAACTGGACCAATAACATTCACTGAAAAGTGTTCTTGGATTTCTTCAGGCTTTACAGTCGCAACGGTTGGGTAGACTTTCGAGATTCCGGCATTGGCGATAACAACATCCAGGGTAGTAATGCCGTGCTCGGACTGCAGGGTCTTAACAGCGGCTGCCGCATCCGGCTCGGAGGCACTGTCGATCTTAACGACGATGAGCTTACTAGAGTCGCCCTTGGGGAGCGTAGCAAGAGCTTTGGCCGTAGCATGGTTAGGATCACGGACTCCCGCGATGACAGTAGTCGCCGGGCGAGCAAGGTAAACTGCGAGTAAAGCTTGACCAAGACCTAGAACGTAACGAAGCAGGATTAGCCTTGAGACTCTGATAGCATAGACGGAGATTGCTGATAGCGAACCTCTATTGGCACCGGTAATGAGATAGGTAGTTTGTGTCATTTTGGGGGTCTTTTTGCTTTGCGTTGTTGTAAAAGTTTGGAAACGTGGTGGTGTTAGCGGTGTTAGTGGTGAAGCTGGAGAGTAAATGCTTGTGTGGAGAATCGAGGCAGACGCTCAACACGACTCAATTATTCCCCTTATCTAACTGCGTTAATTCCGCACCTGACAAATCAAGGTTACGAAATCATTGGAATATGTCATATACAACAGCGGAAAGATTCAGCTTGCATCATGCCGAGCTGTGCCTTGCATTATTCTTTATTCTTGCTCTCTTAATCTATGTACTGTCAGCTGCAGGGGATAGCTAGAATTATGGAAGGAGTATTGTGAAATTCCGCACCTACTCTATCTAGTACTGTACTGTAAGCTGCATTAGTCGCTTGTGGATCTGAGTGGTAATCTAGATCTCCTAGTTCGCTGATGTGATCTGATCCATGCCCAACATCATTACGATAAGCTATCTATTGCGATAGCTTATTTCTTTCCTCTGGTTGCTTGCCGATTCGCTGCCTTCACTGTCAAGATTCGGCAAATGGTACTTATTATCTTCGATTCTATTCGCTCGCCAGCTTTGACACTTCACCTGCTCACCTATTGTTGCACAAAGGGGCTCTGGCCAGGGTATCTCAGGGTCGAGAAGTAAGGCACCATCTCGCTAGCTGAAGCTTTGCCACAATACTACTTCAGCAGCAAATATAATGTACCGTAGCTTCGTTACGAACCATTGACGTCAAAATCCTCGACCTTTGGTATCTTGACGTTTCTTCGGTAGCTATCACGCAAGGCTTTTGGATTTAAGCTGCAGGCAAAGTTATCTGAAAGGGTCACGCAAAATTTCTAGATATCCACTAAGGCTCTGATAGGCACTATTTTTATTGGTTCCTGGTGACTTGTTGCCTATTCACACGAATTCTGGTGTAACACTGCAACATAAACGGTATCTAAATAGGAAATAGAAAGCACCAATCAATACCGCATCCACTCGGGAATAGCGCACGTCGATTACCTGAGATTTATCATCACCCATTGCATACAGTCAATAATGAATAGGTCACTCGAGTGCAAAGAGTGGTTTAGGGAGGAAAGTTCCCACCCACGGCATGCGTATTACTAGTCAGTGGATACGGTAGGCAGCCATGAGCATGACAGAATTAGTTTGCGCAAAGGAATAGCTTGTTGCTCCTTGCATAGCCATTGCCGAGTTTCTTTCAGGATAACTTCACTCCAAATAGTTTTTCTTGTAGACAGCTTGTGTCAAGATACTTTCAATTGCAAACTGTGTAGGTAGACTAAACCTCCTCGCTTAATCCGCCCTCCCCAGCACACTCCGCAAAAAGTCCACCTGTAATCCTTGCAACTTCAGAAAATCATCACCACTAAGAACATTCAGATGCCCTTTGCCAGTCGCAATATGAAGTTCCTTCGGCCCTGATAGACTATCGAAAAGAGCAATTTGATCTTCTGGCTGCGAGATCTTGTCCAGCTCTGGGACCAGCATCATGACAGGAGTAGGTTGTACAAGCTTTATCAGCCCACGAGGCTGCCACTGCACTATCTTGTAGTAAGACTGAAGTGTTGTCCGATTCTCAAAATTGGCTGCCCCTTTTTCTTTGACGTCGACCATGAACTCATATGCTTCAATCCCGCCTTCACCTCCCCCAGCCATCCCAATCGGATTGTCGCCATTTGCCTTAAATGGTTGCAGATAAAATGGTTTGTTTCCTTTACTCTGTGATTGTCGGTCCTTCATTATCTTTGCCAGTACTCTTGGGAGTTTTTCTTCATTATAGAAGGTAATGAATGGGCAGACAGATATAACAAGTTTTGCTCTTTTGTCGAGTGCTGCGGCGCATAACGCAACAGTGCCGGCGAAAGACATCCCCCAAAAGGCAATTCGTTCTGGATCAACCATAGGAAGAGTACTGATGAAGGTAAGGGCTTCTGAATAGTCTTCCACTTGCTTTATTGGATCGATTTCGTTACGTGGTATACCATCGCTCAGTCCAATGCTACGCGGGTCGTATATGAGAGCAGTGATGCCAGCATCTTGAAACTGTTCTGCAACTTCTGGCAAGAGCATCTCTTTGACGCAATTAAACTAGAATGAAATTAGTCTCTCGGTCTTTTTATTTCATATACCGCAAGCTTGAAAGCAACCTACTCCAGGCGTCATTATAACTGCCGGACCACGTCCTTTGTTGACAGGATATAGCCAGCCTCTGATTGTGAGCCCATCGAGAGTTTTGAATTCGACTTCATCATGTCTTGACATCTTTGAGTTCTGTGAATATCAAGAAAGAATGATTAAGTGACTATTCAAGAGTGTTTGGAAGTACTAAACTCTAAAGACCCGGTTGTCAAAATTATGCCGTCTGTAATTCTTGATTGGATTTTTTTTGAGAATTTTCAAAACATGTTAGAAAACTATGTTCACATGCAAAAGACTACGATAGTAATGCAAGTAGGATCATGCACCGAAGTGTAAGATTGATCTCAAAACAAGGATATAATGACGAATTTCGATCCGCTGCTGCTCACTATGCAGCTTACATTGCAGTTGACCTTCGGCATTTTCAGATACTGTAATTCATTCTCATCACTTAGCCTCAATTCTTTGCCACTTGGAGCTTTTCCGATGGACCGGTTGGTAGGTAATCAACTCATTCTTTTCTGATAGCACGTAAATTGATAAAGTGATGTTTCATCTTGCCACTGGTTTACCAGATCTGATACCGACGGTCACTAGAACTCTGCAGCTTATCATTACATACGGCACTTAGCCATTGAGCCTTTACCGGTCATCATTTTGAGTCTTTGTTCTTTGCTATCGGATGCCTTGAGGTTGAGAAATATGCTATCTCATTCATAAAGCTACATCAAAAGTGACTCGGATTACCTTCTGGTTAATCTCTATAGTGTGTGGGGCTCACAGTTGCCTGCTCTTGATATCTTGTCAGCTCTCCAAAGATGAATGAACATTCCTCGAAGTCGAACTGAAATCACTTAGCTTTATTCTAGTTAGACTTCATAACTTTGTTCTAAATTTTTCACGTGGAAGATAGCATTGAAGGATTTCCCACCAACAAATACATTTCTTTTCTTCGGGATCAGATAGATCAACGCTACGATGACAATAAACGATTCCCGTTCTGGCGGAGGCGAGCCTCATACTTTCGTTAGCTCGACTAATGACAAGTATGTTCAAGAGCCGATTGCAGTCGTTGGTATGTCATGTCGACTTCCAGGTAACAGCAACTCACCCGCCGCTCTTTGGGAATTTCTCGAACAAGGTGGCTGCGCACATTTCGAGGCACCAGAAACGAGATTCAATCTCAAGGCACATCATGATGGATCATCAAAACCCAACACTATGAGACCACCAGGTGGTATGTTTCTCGAGAACATAGACCTACGAGATTTCGACGCTCCATTTTTTGAAATATCGAGAACCGACGCAATTTCAATGGACCCTAATCAACGTCAACTTCTAGAAGTTATATATGAAGGCTTAGAGAATGCTGGAATCAGTCTTGAGTCTTTGGATGGAGCAAAAGTCGGTTGCTTTGTTGGTTCATATGCTGTTGGTATGCGTACTCTATTGAACGTTTCTCTTTCTAAATTAATCAATTACTTTGTCAGATTATGCCGATATCCAGCTCCGAGATCCAGAAGACCGGCCTCCAAATATTGAAGTTGGTATTGGTCGTGCAATATTGAGCAACAGGATTAGTCATTTTCTCAATATAAAAGGACCAAGGTAAGTACTTCACCACTCCTGTTATTATTAACAAGATCTGACTTTTGATATGATAAAGTATGACAATAGATACCGCATGTTCAGGAAGCTTAGTAGGAATCGATGTCGCTTGTCGGTACTTACAAACTCGAGAGATTAATGGTGCAATTGTTGCAGCAAGTAACTTGTACCTCAGGTATGTATACTCCCAACTATTTCCTAGCCTTATCAATTTTCCCGTTGAAAGCTAAGCGAGATCGTACAAATAGTCCCGAACATGTTATGGATAGTGAGTATCACGATCAAAAGCTCCAGAAGAGCGGTGATTAATTATAATATTTAGGCGGTGCTATTGGATCAGCGCATTCAAAAACAGGCAGATGTCACACATTCGATATCAAAGCTGATGGCTACATTAAGGCCGAAGCGGTAAACGCTGTAATACTAAAGCGTCTGGATGATGCAGTGAGAGATAGAGATCCTATAAGAGCTATCATCCGTGGTTCAGCCACGAATAGTGACGGTACGTAACTTCACAATACCTGACTGACATATACAATTAAGAAGTGGGCCTAAAAAGAATACAAAATAAGTTAAGCGAGCAATTGCTAACAGCTCAATTTTTCAGGAAGAACACCAGGAATCGCAAGTCCTAGCGCCGAGGCTCAGGCTACTGCAACAAGATCAGCATATGAAAATGCGAATATCACCAACTTCAATCATACTGCTTATCTGGAATGCCATGGAACTGGTACACAGGCTGGTGACCCTATGGAAGTCCGCGGTGTCTCTTCGGTATTTGCACCTAGTCGCTCGGCAGATAAACCGTTGATTATCGGATCGGTACGTTGCTCATTTACTACTATATTACAGTTTGGTCATCATGATTTTCATATTAGTTGTTGTTGTTGTTGTTGTTTTCCAATACTGACTAACACTATTTTTTAGATCAAAAGCAACATTGGACATGCAGAACCAGCAGCCGGAATTTCTGGGGTTCTGAAAGCAATCCTCGCGCTTGAAAAGGGTCGGATACCAGGGAATCCAACCTTCATAACACCGAATCCAAAGAGTAAGCTAAATCAAGAATCAAAGATAACAATTAAATTTCTAACTTATATCTCAATATAGTTGACTTTCAAGCTCTGAAAGTTCGAGCTACGAGGACATCAATACCATGGCCGAATGCATCATTTCGTCGTGCAAGCGTTAACTCCTTCGGATATGGAGGGTCTAATGCGCATATCATTCTTGATGAACCAAAGTCCTACCTAAAATCTAGCACAGACACTCATGTTTCTTCCTTCATTGGCGAAGATGACGATTTCTTCGCCGACGACGACACCTCCACTTCCACACGACCCTTTACGCTAGTGTTCTCCGCAAATGATGAAACTTCGTTGAAAGCATACAGCAAGACAATCACGAAACACTTGATCAATCCAAATGTCAATGTCAATCTACGAGACTTGTCATATACTCTTTCGGAAAGAAGGAGTCGTCATTTTCATCGAGGCTATGTGGTTGCTCAGAGTACCGAAATTGATGATAGCGCATTTGTGTTTGGTAAGAAGAGTACAGAGGCACCGAAAATAGGATTTGTCTTTACGGGCCAAGGTGCTCAGTGGTCGCAGATGGGAGCGGGGATTATCGAGTCTTTCCCTTCCGCGAAACCATTCCTCAAGCGTCTCGACAATGTGCTCCAGAGTTTACCGAACCCACCCTCCTGGTCAATACTCAGTAAGTAGTCCGTAAATACTGTTCTACGAATCATAGAAAACTGATTACTTGTACAGACGAACTTATTGAGCCCCGAAGTTCGGAGCATCTCCGCCTTCCAGAATTCTCTCAACCATTGGTTACAGCTTTACAACTGGTCATTCTGAATATCCTTGAAAGCTGGGGAGTTCGACCACAAGCAGTTACAGGCCATTCATCCGGCGAGATAGCAGCAGCCTCAGCAGCTGGCTTCCTAACACCAGAAGAAGCAATTAAAATCGCTTATTACAGAGGAAAAGCAGCATCAGACTGTCAAGAGGAAGCCAAAGCAGCTGTGGGAATGCTGGCAGTTGGTCTTGGTTCCGAACAAGTTCAGAAATACCTTGAAGGTCTTGAAGATTTTGTACAGATTGGTTGCTATAATAGTCCAAACAGTGTCACTCTATCCGGACATGTTCCAAAGCTTGAAGAAGTAAAAGCTCGGCTCGACAAAGACCATCATTTCGCACGACTATTGCAAGTTAACCTTGCTTATCATTCACAATTTATGGCCAGTATCAGCGATTACTACGAAAACCTGCTTGCGCAGAATTGCGAGGCACCGTTATCTGGAAATGATGTTACAATGTTCTCTTCGGTCAGTGGTCACAAGATAGACCGGAGTTGTGATGCGAGATATTGGAAGGACAACATGAGCTCGCCTGTGCTCTTTGACCAAGCACTTGAGAAAATGGTATCCAGTCAAAATGGCACTGATGAGAAGGGTGCCGACTTCCTGATTGAAATTGGACCTAGTGGTGCACTTGCTGGCCCAGTTTCTCAGATCAAGAAAAGTTTACCTGGAGAGGGTTCGCATATCCAATATTGCGCAGCTTCATCCAGGGGAAGTCAATCCGTCAAAGCCTTATTCGACGTAGCAGGTCGACTTTTCGTCTCCGGTCATTCTGTAAATCTAGAAGAGGTTAACAAGAATCCGGAAGATATCAAGACACAACCATCGGTTATTGTTGATCTTCCTAATTACATTTGGAACCATTCGACCAAATATTGGCATGAGAGCGAGTCTAGCAAAGACTGGCGTTTCCGACAATTTCCACATCATGATCTCCTTGGAAGCAAGATTCTTGGTACTTCTTGGCAAGCTCCTTCATGGCGTAAACATCTACGACTTCAGGATGTGCCATGGTTGAAAGATCATAAAATGGGCTCAGACATTTTGATGCCAGCTTCGGGATTCGTTTCAATGGCTATTGAAGCGCTTTATCAACAGAAGCAGAGTACTGATCCTGTACCGGATGTTATGGCAGCTAATCAGTTCTCATATCGGTTACGCAATGTTACCTTCAATAAGGCGCTGGTTCTTGAAGAGGATTCCGAGGCGAAGATAACTCTGACATTGACGCCACATCTGGGAAAGAAAGATGGCTGGTACAGCTTCAAAGTATCTTCTCTTCAAGATGGCAACACCATCGAGCATAGCGAAGGCTTGATTCGTCTTCGAGAAACTTCTACACAAGGTGAGTGTCTTGAATGTCAATTTTAGTTTCGAACATAATTTCTGACATTATTGTTAGTGGCATCCGAAGCTGAGCTAGCACCATTAAGACATGCTACCTCTGGCAAACTATGGTACAAGGCATTAACTACCGTTGGATATGGTTTTGGTCCAACATTTGAAAAGCAACTACAAGTAGAGTCCGTCGCTGGCAAACGAAACAGTCGATCACAAGTTTCCCTTCAGGACCCTCCATCTGCAAATACACCACAATCAACCTATGCAATGCATCCAGCATCTATCGACGGTTGCTTTCAAACTGTTACTCCGTCTTTGTGGGCAGGACATCGTAGTTCCATCAATGCAGTCTTGGTCCCTGCTGTTGTCGACAACCTTGTTATCAATGCAACAAGCTCTCGTCCAGAAATTGGTATTTCTGTCACCAATTCAAAATACGGTGGCAGAGGACGATTGGAAGAGAGTAAGAACTATGTTTCTGGATGTTCAGTGTATGATCCAGACACTGGAGCTTTACTTCTTGAGCTTACAGGACTACATTATCACAAGTTGGACACTGGCAATCAGGCTAATGGCCATACACTCAACCAATCAATATGGAAACCCGATATCAGCTTTCTTTCACAAGAACAAGTACCAATTTTGTCCTTGGAGGATTCGTCGTCAAAGATCGATCAAATTATCGACTTGATCGCACATAAGAAACCAGCTCTAAAGGTGATGGAAGCTACCTTCGGCCCGACGGAGACGACAAGCTTGTGGCTTCGAGATCCCACTGAGTCTCATGCAAGACCACGAGCAGCATACCAGCAATACTCCTTCGTATCATCAGATGCCAAAGCTTTGATCAACGTTCGAGAAGAGTATGAATCGCGGAGAAACACATCGTTTAACTTAGTCGACTTGACCAACTCCGATTTTACACCCACAGAGTCAGACTTCGACCTTTTAATTGTCAATTTGACGGTTCTTCCCAACGAAGTCATCGAAACCATTGTCAAGAATGCACGTAGTCTCGTCTCAGAAGGAGGCTATGTGCTTTTCGTAGAACAGTTTTCGAAATCCACAGAATCCGACTCGGATGATAGCGGGCTTATCATTCTAAATGACCAAGGGCCAGACTTGGATGCTTTGCAATTCGAAGCAACGGTATCTTCAAACTCATTCACTGGTACAGTGAAGATTCCCTGTGAATCAGTCAAATCTGCATATTTGTCCACAGCTACATCTCTAGAAGTTTCAGATAACGAAGTCCCATCACCTCTCGGAAATATCAACCTCGTTCACTTATCAAGTGATCACAGTATCAACACCAGCATGAAATCCGCTCTACAAAGCTCCGGATGGCAAATAACAGAACATTCGTACCCATTCTCAGACCTCCAACCAAAAAGTACAATCCTAATAGCAGACGAGCTCTTCGCTCCAGTCCTTACAACAGTTTCCGAAGACCAATGGCAAGCAATCAAAGAACTAATCGCTCACCGTTCCAAGATCCTCTGGTTAACACAAGGATCTCAATTCCAAGTTACAAAACCAGAAAACGCACTAGTCCACGGATTCTTCCGTACAATCCGAGCCGAAGACCCAAGTCTCAACCTCACAACCCTCGATCTCTCATCTTCCGAAACTACTCCAGCAATAATCTCAGCCATAAACAACATCCTCGGATTCCTAGAAAAAGCAACCCCGAAGACACAGATTGAGAGTGAATTTGTGGAACGTGATGGTATTCTATATATCAGTAGGATAGTACCTGATATCCCACTCAACAAGTTCAACGAGGATGAGATCCATGGCGCAGAACCTGTTCTCAGATCTTTACATGATTTGGAGAGTGTTGCGATGTTGAGAGCTGAACGGTTGGGAACTCTTGATGCTTTACAGTATTCCGAGATGTCACTTGCTGAGGTTCCGATTGCGGAGAATAATATCGAGGTGGAGATTTATGCTGCGAGTTTGAACTTCAAGGTACCTACCTACCTGACTCTTCATGCCTTGATATGCCCTGTAAGTCAAATTACGAAATATGCTAACACCGTGATAGGACGTGGCAGTCTCAATGGGTATCGTCCCCGAAAACGAATACCTCCTCGGATTAGAAGGAGCAGGTATAATCAAACGAGTTGGAAAAGGAGCCGAGAAATTCAAAATCGGTGACCGTGTTGCTGTTTTGAGAAATGGTACTTTCGGAAACAGAATACAAGTGCCCAAGGAGAGAGCTCATCTATTACCTGATTCGATATCTTTTGAGGTAAGAGATTCTTCTGTCAACCACCAGCCCGCCCGCCGCTGCTTCTTCGTTTGCTAATAATGTATATGTTATTTTAGGATGCTGCTACTATTCCGCTTGTTTATCTGACTTCTATCTACTCGCTTTTCAATGTTGGTAATTTGCAGAAGGGACAGGTGAGTTTTGTTCTTGGTGTGTGCATATGGTATAGAAGATAAGCTGATAGTTTCCTGTGTGTAGTCTGTGTTGATCCATTCAGCAACGGGAGGTGTAGGCATTGCTTGTATCCAACTTGCACAATGGGCAGGAGCAGAGGTTAGTTTCCATCCTTTTAAAATCTATAACCAGATTAATTCCCATGGAATCTTACGTACGAAATTGGTACTAAAAGAGACATCATCTAGATCTACGTAACAGTAGGAACCCAAGAAAAAAGAAACTTCCTCGCCGAAACATTCAACATCCCACCAACCCACATGTTCTCATCACGAACAACCAAATTCGCCTCGGAGATTCTAGAAGCCACGAACGGTAAAGGAATCGATGTAATCATCAACTCACTCGTCGGTGATTTACTAGACGAATCATGGCGAATCTGTGCCGATGGAGGTACTCTGGTCGAAATCGGAAAGAAGGATATCGTTGATCGAAATTATCTCTCCATGGAACCATTTGATCGAAATTGCTCTTTTAGAGCTGTGGACTTTTCGTACAAGCAGATTACCGATACTTTGATTGCTAGGTAAGTTCCTCACGTTTTATTTACGGCCTTGATTTACGCTTTTTTCTGTGTTCTAACATCCTTGGTTTTCTCTTAGTCTTTTGGCCAAGACTTTCGATCTCGTTAAACAGGGACATATCAAACCAATTCACCCGATTACAATCTTCCCCTTCGACGATATCCCAGCTGCATTCGCATACATGCGCAGTGGACGACATCTCGGTAAAATCGTCATTAGCAATGGTGATAATCCTACAGTTAGTGTACCAGTCCGACCATACAATCGAAACCTCGCACTTCGCGCTGATGTTTCCTACTTAATCGTCGGAGGGCTCAAAGGACTGTGTGGAAGTTTAGCGGTCCACATGGCTCGAAATGGAGCTAAGCATATCATCGCCATGTCTCGAAGTGGATCCTCGGACGAAAGATCTCAAGGCATAATCTTAGATTGTAATTCTCTGGGTTGTGAAGTTGAAGAAGCGAAAGCAGATGTGTCGAACTTTAAGGATGTTAAGAAGGCTTTTGAGAAGGCTAAGGTACCTATTGGTGGAGTTATTCAAGGAGCTATGGTTCTTCGAGTAAGTGGAAAAACCTCTATCTCTCTATCTTTATTTGAAATGGTATACTTACTGACTCACCTTAGGATGCTCCATACGAATTCATGACAGTAGAACAATACCATACCACCCTCTCCAACAAAGTCCAAGGAACCTGGAATCTCCACAATGCAGCACTAGCACAAAAACAACCACTCGATTTCTTCACCATGCTCTCAAGTATCTCAGGAGTTATCGGACAAAAAGGTCAAGCAAATTACTCAGCGGCAAACGTTTTCATGGACGCATTCGCCACTTTTAGACATACATTAGGATTACCAGCCAACTCCACTAATCTGGGTGTCATTGAAGATGTCGGTTATGTTGCTGAACAAGGCGGCATGGAGAATCATTTCGATGATAGACAATGGACAGGAATCAACGAGACCTTCCTTCGCAAAATTCTGGACTTGTCTATCTTCCAACAAATAACTCCTATCAATAAAGCTAGTGGTGCACAGCTCATCACAGGCTTAACTGTTCCTCAACCAGACGATTCAGAGCTTATTAGAGATGCTCGATTCGGAGGGCTTTTCATCAACGACTTCTCAGGTGCTTCCGGTAAAGTTGGAAGTGACAGTTCTAGGGATATCCAAGCATTCTTCCTCTTACACTCATCTGGGGCTGATCCCACAACTTTACTGGCTTCAGCCGTTGAGATTGTCAATAAGCAGTTTACTAAGACTCTGCGCTTGGATGAGCCAGTTGAGCCAGCTAAGTCTCTGTCTGCCTATGGCCTGGATTCTCTGTCAGCTGTTGAGTTCAAGAACTGGGTACGTGTTGAGTTTGGTACAGAGCTCACTACTTTGGATATCACAAACGCTTCTTCTCTCTTTTCATTGTGTCAGAAGATCATCTCGAAGATTCCTCCGGTAGCCAGCGCATAGTGTTGGGAGCGATAAGGTGGCATAGGTAACCTCCTCGACGAGGACTGAATTGGTCACTCAACGCACTGGTGCTGTGCTGCTTTAATTAGTAGTACAGCGACAAATGTAAAGCTTTTTTTTATCTGGACGGTTCTCTGATTAGACTTATTCTCTTAGAAAACACCAATTGTTAGACAATAGACACATTCTTTCCCTGCGATTTGGAAGACTTATCATTCTTTGACCCACAAGATTAACCCCTTTTTTGTAACTCGCTTACAACGCACTGGTGGCCTTCTAGTCAGATCCGGAGTAATCGTTACTTATGAAGCCAACGAAGGAAGCTCACCATATATCATGGCAGACGCACGAAAAAGCCTATTCATACACTCCGCTTGGGAGCTCTTCGAATTAAATTTCTATCTTAGTCCCAGTACTTAATACTGCCATCCAGACCGGCAGTTACCACTTTACTTGATTCTTGTGGATGCCATTCCACACACGTGACAGCACCGCCATGCCCAGCCTGCATCTTGTGCCACATCTTGCTCGTTTTCCAGTCCCAGAAACAAACAAATCCACCGCTATCACCAGAAGCAACAAATTGCCCGTCCGGACTGCAGGCTACATCAATTGCGTATCCAGCATTGTTGTGCCCTCTAAATGCTTTCTTCCTATTCTGGCGGAACTTGTCGTTGGCGCCGTAAACCACAATCTGGTTGTCAGAAGACTGGTACGCGACATATTTGCCTGAGGGATGGGCGGAGGCACGTGTCATGGCGTACATATAAGGCTCTGCGATATATTTAATAGGCACGGGGATGTTGTAGTCCCAAGCTCGGAGAGATTTGTCGTCCGACGTCGTCATGAAGCGGCGATTCTCATCCACGAAGGTAATAGTATTGATGGCAGCAAGATGGTGATCATACTCCTGAACCACTTCTCGTGTCCGAATATCAAATTGAATGATCTTCTTATCCGACATACCAGCGAGGAACTCGTTTGAGTGTTCAGGTGATGGATTAAACTTGATAACGTGGGGAGTCTTTCCTGTCGTGAAGCGGTTGACACATTGGCCGGTTTCGGTATCCCAGAGTTTGATCATACGATCATAGGACGCTGATAGGAATTGTGTTCCGGTGCTGTTGAATGTGACATCCGATAAAGCTTTCGTGTGGCCAGAAAATGTCCGTAATAACTCTTTCTGGTGGTATACATCCCAAATTTTTGCTGTGCCGTCTGCACTGCCAGAAAGTAGTAGATGTCCTGACCCCGGGAAGAAGCGCAGACCAGCAATTGGTTTCGTATGGCTCTTCCAGGTATATACCAATTTTTTTGGAACGTAATTCTTCGCACTGCCAGGCTCTTTTCTTAAATCGATATCCAAATCCTGCGGGACATGCATATACGTCCGTCCTTGGTAGTCGTATTGTTCTGATCCGTGGAAAGTCGATGTCTCCTCTCCCAGATCCTCAACTTCTTTCCTTTTCGCGAGGGCCTGTGGTAAAGCTGGTACGACCGCCGCACCACTCTCAATAACACCCTCCTCCTCCTCCTCGACTTCTTCATATTCCTCGTCACTAGCTAATTCATCGCCCTCTTCCACGTCCTCGTATTGTTCCGTTTTGTACTTGGCCCAAGGTCCAACATAAGCATTGTCTCCCTCGAGAACAGTGGCATCCCCCTTCTTCTGTCTTTTTGCTCGTATCCTTTCGGCTTCCTCTTTTGCTGCAGCTCCACCAAGGTATTGAGCCTGGGGGCCTCCTCTCCGTTCAACTGCTCTGTGCTCGCTTCTAAATGTGTGTTCGCTGAGGTATGTCTCTTGCGCGTATCCAGTCAGTCAACACGTTCTTCCGCTTTAAAGTATTAACCTCATCTTTGAAGGGGTTTGCTGGGCCTTGCGCAGGCCGTGAAAGGTCCTCAGCTGTGTATGGTACCACGGCATGATCCTGACCTTCGGCTTGTCGTACTATAAGGGCATTCTGCGGCGCCATATTTGGCGGGTAGGCATTGAACTCAGCCATCTTGTCGGAGATTCGAGACGATACGGAGTCGAAGTTGACGCAAAATGGGTTGTGTTGAGCGCATGGATGTACAGTCGCAAAGGAACGCCCAAGGAATCGCGTCGTACGAAATTTAGCTCCAGGCGCGATAAGATCTCACGTGATTCAAACCGACGGGGTGGAGGTTGAGCAACGTTCTCCAGTTGCCCTCAGTCCTCACATATCTTGATTTACTCTCACTTAGAGTCCGTTTAGATATTGCTTGGTTTTAGAAAGTGAATGCTTGTGCCGCAGAGCTATTTGAATATGGGAATCATTCTCGCAAATCTTGGGAGGCCACATAACCTAATATCAAAGATCCAAGATCAAGCTCCAACGCAATATCCCATTACTGAAAACAAATAGCAGGCATGCGTTTTCAAGCATGCCCAGGTATCTATCCATGAAAGAACCTCCCAAGATGCCATATCCGGACACCCCGATATAAGGAACCACAGACAGCAAGACTCCAAAAGCTACCCATCGTCCACTTCGTAGTCGTTCAATAATGTCCGACGTATTGACCACCCATCGCAATGCACCTAGATTATGCCATCCCTAGCCACCTGTTCCTGCTATTCACCACTTGCCTGCATCCCACGCACAAGATCCAAGAAGATGCCCAACCCACGCTAGCCCAGCACTTCTTAATTATGCCTTTTATCCGTACCGAGCATCGACTTTAGTGGCAAGTCAATTGGACTCATCTTTAATCAAGGCAACAATCATCGAGTATAGGTAAAAGAAGAACATGATCAAGTGGAAGCCAAGCTTGATGAAAGATTCCTAAGTGCGTTCTTTGTTAGTGCCAATTGTCCCAAGACATGCAATGCCACTTGTCTAAACAGAGGGTATCCTTACCTTCTTATGCACATTAAGCTTTCTGAAGATTTCTGTGGCGTCGAGCAGATGGGCGTTATCCACGATCCTAATGCCCAGTCAGTATAAATCCACTAGCACCGATCCCAGGCATCAACCATAGCTTCCACAACGCTATATTAATGCTGGCTGTGCAATATAGTCTTGGGGGACGTACTTTTTGACGTTGAAAGCTACAAGCGGTAGGTTGAGCAATAATGCTACCCAGTATCCGTTGATAAGGAAGAGGAATGTCAGGAAGCCATGAACGGCGGCTTCTGGGATGATGTATGTGTTGAGACGATTGCAGAGATCGATTGGGTTTATATAATCACTGCGCACACCAAGTTAGGTAATGTTCCAATATAAAGTTCAGCACTCCAAGACACTCCACTCTCTTATCTGGTCCCCAAGAAGGTTTCCGCAGAGAGCTCCATCAACGATTGCAAGACAAGAGACAGGAAACACATATCACATACCACTCTAGATCGCTATACATGATTGTGAAGAAAACCTGAAGGAACAGATTGACTGCATTTATCAGTACCGCCAACAGGTACAACCATGCTTCGCCGGACATCATGATGGGCTATGGGTAATTCGCGACTCTGCGCGCGTTTTGCTACAAGTTTTGCGGGATCTTTGGATCCTGTGTGTGAAGTGCGGATGTGTGGTGCAGCTTCAGCGATATGCTGCGAGCTCGAATCGACGTGGCTGGAGCTCGGAAAGGGATTTTTCGAGGGGCGTCCAAGACAGAAGACGAGGTCGCGACAGAGGGGTGAGGCTCAAAAAACTGAGATAGGGACACGGCGCAGATGGAACAGCGTTGGTAGAATGGCGGAGAGGAGGGGAGGCGTTGCACGAGAAAATGTGGAAGCTATCGCACAAGCTGTCGATGTCGAGGTCAGACGAAGCAGCAGCGGAATGATGAAATCAGTGAGGCTCCGACCGAATTTACAAGATCTAGCGTTCCCTAGCCTCCCTAGCTGGCTGCTGCACGGATAGTCCACGTATGCCAAACCTCATTGGACCGCTTAACCATCACATGTCAGGGGAGCTACTGGGAGAGCTACAGGCCCGAACTACAGTAGAATGGGGGATGGGCCAGGTACTCCACGGTGGCATTCCTAGCTACTGCTCCCTTTTGACAAGTTTCACGTCACCCATAACAATTATTGTACTCGACTTAGTTAAAAACCATCGCCTCTTGGGTTGAACATGTCTAGTAAAGGTGCGAGAGCGAAAGCATTTCTCTCTCTCACACTTGGTAACTTGGATTCATTTTCATAAGGACTATCTTCAGCTCTCGATTTTCTCCCCATTTGTTGCTCCATTAACTTCTTCTACTACCTCTGGCATTGGTTCTGGACCGCCTGGAGAATCTGGAAAGCGTGCTGTCAGAACCTCAACACCTTCCTCTGTGACCAGCAGTGTGTGCTCTACGTGACCGTTAGCAGAGCTCATATTTACAACCAGGAATGTGAAAAACTTACCAAATTGGGCGGTCTTCTTTCCGTCAATTGTCACACTCGTCCAGTTATCTGGCCAGGTCTTGTCCCTATAACTACCTAAGGCCACCATAGGCTCTATCGTAAAACACATGCCTGGCTTTGCTGCTCCTACAGCCTTGTTCTTGGCATAATGTGGGATGTTCGGCGAGCAATGGAATAGACTATTGATACCGTGACCACAGTACGTCCGGATGACACTGCACTTCTTCGACTTAACATGCTTTTCTATCACGTTGCCATACTCTCTGAACAAGGCCCCTGGCTTGACCAACTTAATAGCCTCGTCAAGCGATTCCCTGGCAGCTTCGACAACTCGGACGGTATCTGGATCGGCCCTTGCTTTGTCACCAATATAATACGTCTCGTTTATATCGCCGTGGAACCCTCCATGATACAGGGTGACATCAATGTTCAGAATATCACCGTCGAGAAGAACGCGCTGATCGGGAATTCCATGGCAGATAACTTCGTTCGGTGACGTGCAGACGGATTTTGGGAAATTAACGTAGTTGAGTGGTGAAGGATATGACTGTACCCGTTAGTACCTGTGGGCGCCTGCCGTAACTATGGTAGAAATCTTACTTCCCTCTCCACGCATGCCTCATGTACAATCTTATCGATATAGTCTGTAGTGACACCTGGAACAGCAGCCCTTGCAGCAATATCCAACACTTCTCTTGCTAGCCGACAGACCTTTCTCATGCCCTCTTGTTGCTCCTTGTTCAGAATTTCGATCTTGTTCTGGGACCGCCACGAGTTCTCGCTTCTTGGAACTCCATCTTTCCAGTAGTCGGGGTACGGTATACTCTTCGGTACTTTTCGCGTCTCTGATAATGGGTAGACAGGCCGAAGACTGCCAGTGTATGCGTAGGTAGGGAAAGGGTTGTAGAGCCCGGTGTCTGGATCGGGTTTAGAGACGACTTTGGGGGTAACAAAATTGCTGAGGAAATTACTTTGTGATTTGTGCACACTTTGTGATTTGTGCACACTCTTGTGATCGCTCTAGAGAATAATCCATTAGCACAAAGGCACATTCCCGACCTCGAGGCCATTGTTTGCGCGCGCGCACGAAATGCGAACAGCAGACTGGGCTCTGGTGTGGGAAACAGAGGAAAGAAGCTCACCCAATTCCTCTTAAAGCAGTCTTGCGAGCAGAAATAACTGTCTTTCATGCCGAGCTTCAAGCAAGTTGGGCACTGGAGCGTTCCCGCATCATTGTCGCAGTCCCCACCAAGACATTTTCTCTTCGCAGGTGGCTCGGTCATGGCGTAAGCTGCTCAGGTATTGTATGATATCGGAGTGTTTCTGATAGTACGGAAGTACCTAGTTGCGGAGGGAGGACTGCGATACAATAATGCAGAGTGTGTGTGCGGGCGATCTCGTTTTCTTGCGGGGCACGACAAGGCAAAAGTTATGGATTGTCGAGTATTTATTCTGTCAGCCTCGAACCTCGAACCATTCCAAGGGCGTCCAGAGTCCAAATCAACAGGGGCTGGGGCGAGGGTGAGTTTAGCATCAGCACCCGCAGCAGTCGGCTATTCTTTGAAAGCAAAAAGGCAGACAGATTTCTAGCCTCACGCTACAAGGTCGTTGGTCATACAATGACTGACTGACTGACTGACTGACTAACAAAGAGACTTTCGCATTCAGTCTCTTTTTACCTCCATCTCATTCATTCATTCCTTCCTTCCTTCATTCATTCTCTTCAACTCCTTTGTTCGCTTTGATCTGATGTCCTGATGGCTCAACCACAGAAGACGTTGGTGATTGGCGCAGGCCCAGTGGGCGCTTTAGCTGCTCTCTATGCAGCTCAGCGGGGCCATCATGTCGAGGTCTACGAGTTGCGAGGTGGTACGTTCGTCTCATTCTTTCTCTTGCCGGCAACTCCGCTTCAACTATTCTCTTTGAAAATTCTCATGGGGAGTGCACTGGGATTTGATGTCTTGCATCACGTGATGCAGAATTACCTCGAGTGGTGGGTGTGAAGTATTAGCTAGGACTTTGCGATACAGACCACCATATTTCTAGTGACTTAACGTTTTAATTTTATTGTGGTGTTGTACATTTTTTGTTTTCTGGTGCTTGAAATTTATAAAGCCGTTTGCTATTTTTCTGTCTATTGAGCTTCTACAGTTCTCTTCCCATCATGTCACTCTCTACGCTCAACGTCTTCTAATCACCCAGCTCCCAGATCTACGAGATCCTTCTACAACACCTCTCAATTTCACAAAGTCTATTAACTTAGCACTTTCGGAACGTGGTATCAATGCTATGCGCGAATCTGGACGACCCGAGCTACTACAGAGAGTTTTGAATGAAACGATACCAATGAGAGGACGTATGATTCATGGCGCGAACAAATCAGGAGAACTGTATGAGCAAGCTCAAGACTACGATGTTTATGGAAGAGTAAGCTAGCTTCAAAATGACAAAACCCCTGTTAACGATGACAGACTATATTCGCTGTTGACCGTGCTGGACTCAACAAGCACTTGCTAGACGAGTTAGAAGCCATGCCAAACGTCAAGTTCTTTTTCAATCACAAAATGACCGGAGCCGACTTCAAGAGAAACAAAGCTTGGTTTGAAGAACAAGGCAAAGCAGAAAGCAATGGCCGAGGGAAAGAAATTGAAGTCGACTTTGATTTATTAATCGGTGCAGACGGGGCACATTCAGCTGCACGCTACCACCTGATGAAGTATACACGGATGGATTACCAACAGGAGTACATCGATACCCTTTGGTGTGAATTCACAATTCCCGCCAAAGACTCTTCAACCAAAGATAACCCAGATACAATGTTTCGAATCTCCCCTCATCACTTGCACATCTGGCCTGGAAAGGAGCATATGTTTATCGCAATTCCCAGTTTTGTAAGATACCTCTTTCAAACCAACCTGCGAATTCTAACATGTCTTAGGATGGGTCATTTACCTGTACGCTTTTCATGCCTTCAGCGGAATACGATGCGCTGGACAAAGATCCAAACTCAGTTCCAACCTTCTTCAATAAGAACTTCCCCGGCGTGTCTTCCTTGATACAGCCATCCGCTCTCATCTCATCATTTCAAAACAATCCTCATCTACCTCTCATAAGCATCAGATGCCATCCACACCATTTCTCAAGCTCAGGCGTCATAGTCGGGGACGCTGCTCATGCTATGTATCCCTTCTACGGGCAAGGCATGAACGCTGGTCTAGAAGACATACGAGTGCTCTTCTCAATCCTAGACAGACATCTAATAGATAAAAGCCCATCAGCATACCACCAGCGCAGAGAAGCACTCGCAGAGTACTCAGCATTCAGAACACCAGATGCACATGCCATCAATACCCTTGCCCTACAAAACTACGTCGAGATGCGAGCCTCTGTCGTATCGCCTGTATATAAACTCAGGAAATGGTTAGAGGAATCGTTAAGTGTGTATGTGCCAAGCCTTGGGTGGCAGACCAAGTATTCGAGGGTTAGCTTCGGTAACGAGAGATATTCCGAAGTTATCAGGAGAAGTGAGAGACAAGGCCAGTTATTGTTGAGGGGCTTGGTGGGTCTTATGGTCAGTCCTTTCATGGTCGGTGCTGTTGTGGGATTGTATAGGTGGAGAGCTTTGAAGGGATGGTTTAAATTGCCTGGTTGGCTCTTTGCTTAACTGCAAGGTATTTCAAATGGTTGGAATAAATCTCGCAATCTTTTATTTTGTTCCCTACACATTCATAACATATTGTACCTTCAAGATCTAAAATTGTTGAAAAGCGAAAGAAAAAAAAATCCATCCTATTAAAATTTGGCTGCCCAAGCATGCTCTCTCTAACAATTCGCCCGACCTAGGTACTTAATAGTCGTTCATTACACGCTATTTCCTCAATACCCTAAAATCTCGGAATCATTCTAGCCTCCCTCATCCTATCAAAAACCAACGTGTACCCCTTCACACTATCAACAGTCTCTTTAAACCCCACCTCGCGACAACTCTCCAAATCAAACTGCCTATCAAAAGGAATCTGCAATATACGATCCACAAACCACCAATTATGACCCAAAAGATCCATCTCCCTCAAACCCTCGCGTTTCCTAATCCCCTCCCACAAACCAGCATGTTCCAAAACAAACTGGCCCGTAGTACGTATCTCTTCTCCAGCTCTAGGCCCTTCAGCCTTCAAGCCAAAATAAGAACACAAACCAGGCCAGATATCAACCCAGGTAACAACCTCGCCATCCGCAACATTAAAGCTACGACCACCACCACACCTCTCCAGATTAACAGCCGAGAAAATCTCCAACTTGGCTATCATATCCTGACTAGAATCCGTATGTTTAGAACGATACCCAGCTTCCGTACCAGGAAAAACACAAGTAGCACCAACACCAAACACCTCTCTAAACAAACACAAGTAGAACCCCAAACCCTGAGCGAGGTTCATAGCATTAGTACCAGGTACAAACCCAATAATAGTATCTGGACGGATCTCCGTGAACGTCCATGATTTCCCTCTTGATAATGAAGCGAGGATGTCGTATTGTGAATAGTAGAATATCTCATCGCCCCAGGGTGAGGGGACTCGAGGGAGTGATTCGTGGAATGGTGGGCTTAGTTTTATGTGTTTGGCGAAGAGGAGTCCGTAGGCTTTTCCTCCCGTTTGGAGGATTACTGATTTTAGGTGTGGGGAGAGGTTTGTTATTGACTGGATTGCTGTTTGGAGGAGGGAATCGTTGGCTTTTTTTAGGGCTGTGGGACCGGGTTCTGGGGGGACTATGTATGCTATAATTTGATTTTTTTTTGTTTAGCTGAAATCTCGAGTTGGAGAAGGTGGGGAGTTGGGGATGTAGGTAGGGTTTCTTTTTACCGGTGAAGAATACATGGGTGACGGTATTTATTGATGGAATTTTCTCTTTTAGTGTCGCTGTTACGACGTCTACGGACTTGGTGAAATCGATTCCATCGACGAGGTTGACTCTGGGATCGTCATTTGGTATTAGAGCTTCTTTGCGAGATAGTGGTCGGTTTGTTGTGCCTGTTATTTGGGTGAAGGTTGTTGGTGTGGGATAGTTTAGAGCTTGTGTGAGAACTGCCCAGCCGGAGATTCCAGATGCTCCTAGGACTAGTGCATGTGCCATTTCTTATGATTAGAAGTGAGAGATAAAAGGAAAGAAATGATTTATTTGAATGAGATTTTTATCTGAATGTCGTTGGTTATGTATTTAGTATAAGAGTAATAATGTGCACTTTGTAACTGATTGGATTCTGTTCATAGTCAAGATATTTTTTTTTTCTCCTTTCGAGAACGTGTTCAATGCTCAGCAAAACGGTTTACGAAGGCAATCAATCGTCTCACGAAAGTTACATAATGCACAGAGGGATAGATGCCTTAATCACTTGGTAGGTACAGTACGACTAATAAGCAGGTTGTTCTCTCTCAATGACTAGTGAACGTCAACTGATCTACATATATCACTTGGCATCACATGCAATGTATCATAGCACAATAGCTATGTACGAAGTAGAGACGAGAATTACAATGCCATTGGCATATAAAATCCCATAAATTTCCGATCTTATCATTGGATCGGATCAGGTTCCGTAGGATTCGTCCGGAAACACCTTCAGCAAAGAGTCAGTGGATTTAACATTTGCCAAGCGAGCGATCTCATTTTTCTTAGAATCTTGTTGTGTCTCTCTCCTTGCTGAAACAAAACACATACGGTAGTAGGTAAGCAGGCTGTCAGATCCTGAAAGGAATTAAGCATAAACTGACGTGGAACGCTCCGACCTTCCTTGGCTACTCGTACTAGGCACTTGAAATTTTGAAAATGTGAAAATTTTAATGGGGGGCAGGGAATTTCGATGGGTGGTTTGTAAAGCTTTGAGATTGAATGTCTAGACTTGAACTTGAGTAGATTCTCGGTTCTGATTTTCGATTGTGCAGGGTTATCAAGTTCTTGTAACGAACTTGATAAGATTAGAGGACGGATTATTCTTGAAAGTATCGCCATCCTTATTTTTCGAAAATGTTTCTTTAATCGTTGTTGGCATCGTCTTTATGTTCTCCATGCACATGTTCTATCTTGCAGAAGAACAGAGGAGCATCACAGGAGACTCGGCACAAGCCGCCCTTTTTTAAGCGAGAGAAGGGGTGGTTAAAGTAGAAGTTTGTTGAAGAGGTTGGTTCAGATGAGTGGTATTTATTGTATCGATGCAATGTACAGAATTAACATGCTTCCACATGGATCGCATATCAGGAGAAAACGTCAAGACATTGGTTAGCTATCCTAACATTGTTCAAAGTCTTTATAATTTCAACCAACCATCAAGTCATAGGCTCTTCTCACTAAACGAGAGCATTCACTTGGACTTCCGTACGAATTATCTCTCGAGTACCTCTATAAACCTTCCAATGTTATGTCTCTAAATACCTAGCGTTCATTGACTCGAAGTTATAATATAGGCCCTAATTTGAAATTAACAATATTTTTCACGATACTTCGTACATAAATATGAATAGTCTTAAAACCTATGCTCTAGTAATTAGTTAGGATGTTATCTAGGTTTAAGTCAACTTACTTACTCAAACGAAGTGGGTCATCCAGATTCAAATCAAGTAAGAAGCTATCCAAACTTCAATCAGGTTTTCAAAAGCAATACTCGAGTACCAAAGCCTGGTTACGGAGATGGGACTTGATGGTTCCATGTAGAGTCACATGACCTTCGAGTTTCTTCGGATTTTGCTGCCAAGAACTGCCGATCGATCGATTCCAGCGCTGAAATGTCGGGATCACTTCACTCCAGTCCGGTTTGGCATCCTTTCGTAGATATATCACCTGGACTCTGTATCCAAACAGTGGCGGATGCCCGTCCTGTTGCGACCATCATGGTGCCGTGCCGGTGTGAGGAGGTAAGCGGTGTATTTCTGTCAACTTTCAAGTTTTCTTCTCTCTCGCTTTCTTCACTGTGGGTCTGTGTCTAGACTCCAGAGGGCTGAGAGGGCCGCATCGTGGAATGCGACACGCCTCTGAGCTTGGAACCATTTTACTTGGAATATATGGAGAACTTGCAAATTAGACGCGCAGATACACACCCACGACTACTACGGAGCACGATATCCAGCAGAAGCGTACATGGGTCCCTTCAAAATCTTCTGGCAGAGGAAACGCCTTCGCGCCCTAATCGAAGACGTCAGGGCAACATCTGTAATGCGAAGACGACCACGACCCGACGCGAAAAGCAACTCCTGAAATTCAACACTCTCGGGCCACGGCGCCATCATCGAAATGGACGGCCCGGGAGAGGAGGTCGATGCTGCCACAGGACAAGCAGCAGCGCGCGCTGAAGGAGACGGACATGGGCCAACTACAGATACATCATCCCTTGCCATAGACTTGACTGGGTCGCAGGAGGCGCTGCAAGGCGTTGGACTTACCGAATTGCTTGATAGCGACGAGAGGCCGGTCCTTATACTCGATCTGAACGGGGTTCATCGCACGACTCCGGTTTACCATAACAAAAGCTACCTAGAACTTCAGGCGCGTGAGCTCGAAATATCCGGTATCGATACAGCGAATGACCCTAAGCATACACTCTTCACTCGTTGGGCTTCTACGGCGGCAGTAGATAGCGCACCATCTACGGCATTGCACTGGGGATTTAGATGGACTATACAGACTCTGAGGAATCGTTGGAGAGTTGTTAGTGGACAACCCGTTCCCCTCCTTAGCGCGGAGGCGGCATCTACAAAGAGCGAAGCCGAAGAAGCAAGAATCACAAAAGCAAAGTCTCCAAGGTTACTAAAGCTACCGGAAGTTATCCGTAAAGTTACTCGTCAAGGAGTACCAATAGCTAGACCAACTCCCGAGTCACAAGTTGAGGCATTCAGAGCTTATCGAGAGGATACGATATCGCTGTTTCCTGTTACCGGCGAGAAAGGACCCGTATCATTGACAAAGGAACCGTCTAGTACTTCATCTCTGGGTCCCTTTGATTTGACCGCCGCGGCTGAGTTGAGGTTAGAAGTATCTGGCTTTGTTAAATTCTTTCTTGACTGACTTTGACTGGGCATCCACGGAACTAGGGCCTATCAGTTCTTGGTCAACCGAGCTGAGGCGGGGCTGCAATTTTCTCTTGGCGGATCGTAGACCAGCTGCGATGTACTGGTACGTATTGGGGGAGCACTTTCACTTCCTATTTAGGAGCATTTTAAGAGTTACTCTTAAGACATCTCCTTTCAAGACATTTTCTTTCAAAGCATGTCCCGGGAGCAAGCAACAGCTCCAGATTCCTTACAGAAGAAGTAATTGCTGACTCCCTGTTTACGGACAGGGGCGAGAATCGGGTAATGATGTATAACGAAGGGTATGTCTTTGTTACTGGCCAAAAGCATCCTTTTATGATGGGCAAGCCGTTACGGGTAGCGTGGGCGGAAATTCTGGATGATTTCGGGCCCGTGTTTGATCAAGTCTATGCTACCGGAGTTGCAGCGATTCAGGAGGATGCTCTTGTTTACATCGATCGAAATGGTTATCGTGAAGAAACTTACTTCTCGATATCAATTATACCGTTTAGTACTGGCGACGGGAGTGCTGCGTGGTATGTGCCGAAAGAAGCCATCAACCACCATTTTAAAACTGACCTCGTAGTTACAATCCTGTGTTCGATACCAGTCGGCAAGTCATTGCAGGTATATTGTCTATCACATAATCTGGCAAGCCGTGGGACTTCCAACTAACATAGTCGATCACAGACCGCAGAATTACTTTCCTTTTAAGGCTTGGCCAATACATTGCTTCGTCCAGAGAGCCGAAAGACTTCTGGTCACAACTCCTGAAGGGTCTACAAGGCAATGTTCGCGACGTCCCTTTCGCGCTGTTGTACTCTGCTGGGTGTGACGTAAACGAAACGCTCTCCGTATCTTCAGAACAAAGCAAGGATTCTCAGACATGGTCATTGGAAGGTTCTATACGAGTTCCAGAGAACTGTTCTAATATTCCCGTGCGTCTAAACAGCAACAATCCACCCGAAAACTTTTTGCCAAATTTCCATGATCTGGTCAAGGCTGAACTTCCAACACTGCTACGTGGAAGGGATGGAAGTCTGCCACCCGATCTCCTGAGAGACCTACAAGGTCGAGGTCTAGAAATTGGTAGTGATGCCTTGTTTTGTCCAATCCGGTCGACGGGGGATACTGTCGTTGGATTTCTGATACTAGGACTCAATCCACACAAGCAGTACGATGACGACTACAAGCTCTTTATGCAGCTTTTGAGCAGACAATTGGCTACCTCAATGGCTGCCGCAGTTCTATTTGAGGACGAGGTTAAACGTGGCAGGATGGCAGCAGAAATGGCCACGGTGGACAGGAATCGGTTGTCGATGCAACTTGCTGTACAAACACACGAGACTATAGCTGTTGAGAACAGGTTTCGCAGAATGGCAGACCTCGCGCCAGTTGGCATGTTTCACATGGATGCTCAAGGAGGTCTCATATGTGAGTACCTAGATCTACTCGTATTCGAGGCGCTTGCTGACATCTATGTCAGATGCCAACGATAATTGGTACAATCTGACACAACACCCTCGCGGTGTCATCGCTCCTATGAGCTGGCATAATGTAGTAGCCGAGATTGACCAGCCTCTTATGACCGCTGAATGGGAGAAACTATCCATCCAAGGCTTAACAGTATCTTTTGAACTTCGGTTAAAAGCACCCTTCCACGCCCCGGAAATGCTAGAGGGTGAAGAAATTGATGGCTATACTTGGATTATCGTGGCTGCCTACCCCGAAAAGACTTCGGATGGTACAGTGATTGGCATTTTAGGCTGTTTAACTGATATTTCAAGGTAAGATGTCTCTCTGATGCAAGTTTTGACAGCGAAGAAAGCAGCTGACAGATATAGGCAAAAATGGGCCGAAGGATTTCAAGCTCGAAAATTGAAGGAGGAGGCGGTAGAACTAAAACGTCAACAGGAGAGCTTTATTGATATGACCTCCCACGAGATGCGCAACCCCCTCAGTGCTATCATTCAGTGTGCCGACTTTATTGCTAGTTCACTCACAGAGTTTAGTAATGCTTCGCAGGAAATCACTTCTATTTCTCAGGATGTTATCGAGAGCCATATAGATGCAGCGCAGACGATCATGCATTGTGGTCAACACCAGAAAAGAATCATTGACGACATTCTCATGTTGTCCAAAATCAACTCTGATTTGCTGAGCGTCACTCCGGTGGAAGTTCAGCCAATGGTCGTAATCAAGAATGCACTGAAAATGTTTGATGGGGAACTACAGAGAGCCGGAATTGAACTTCGATTGCAAATCGAGGAGTCATATCACGATCTGTCCGTAGACTGGGTAAAGCTTGATCCCAGTCGACTCCTCCAAGTATTCATCAACTTAACCACGAATGCTATCAAGTTCACGAAACTAGAAGCAAAGCGAAGGATAGTCGTCAATGTTAGTGCTTCTCTCGAATTGCCTAACAGCAAAAGCGGCATCGAATACCTTCCACGCGAAAGTGATCGAAAAGACCTAAGCCTGGGCTCAGCGTGGGGTTCTGGTGAAATGATATATCTGTCTATCGAAGTCACAGATACTGGTCGTGGACTGACCGAGCACGAGCGGAAGTTACTATTCCAAAGGTTTTCGCAGGCCTCAACTCGGACGCATGTAGAATACGGGGGATCTGGGCTTGGCCTTTTTATATCTCGCGAGCTTACAGAATTACAAGGCGGCCAGATAGGCGTTTGCTCCGAAGCTGGGGTTGGAAGCACTTTTGCTTTCTTTGTTAGAGCCCGTCGATGCACGCCAGCCCCAGGCACAACTACTGCGCCAGTCGTGATTGATACACAAGCTCAGCCAAATGCTACCTACAATACGGTTTTGATGACGAAGCCAAATGAAGGATCAAGAAAACCTTCTCCTGTCCCAGCGACAGCTATCGCCGGACCGAAGCATGTCCTCGTGGTCGAAGATAATATCGTCAATCAAAAGGTGCTCTCGAAACAACTTGCCAGTGCCGGATGCATTGTTTATGTCGCAAATCACGGTGGGGAAGCTATCTCCTTTCTGGAGTCGTCCGAATTCTGGCAGGGTAACATTGGTTGTGATCCATTGCCTAACTTCATATGTTTAATGGATCTGGAAATGCCTGTTATGGATGGTTTGACCTGTGTGAAGAGGGTACGAGAGTTACAGCAGGAGGGAAAGATCTTGGTTCACATTCCTATCATTGCTGTAACAGCGAATGCGAGAAGTGAACAGATTGCTGTGGCGAAAGAGGCCGGGATGGTAAGTCACAAGAAGTCACCAAACATCCTCCATTATTTGATGCTGATGATAATATAGGATGGTGTTGTCACGAAACCTTTTAGGATTCCGGAATTGATACCGGAGATGGAGAAACTATTGAAAGCTTGGTCCACTGAACGAAAAACTGCATCCACTCCCGCGTAGCCATGTTTTTTGTTTGGCCGGCTCTGTTCCACTGGACGAACAGATGAAATTAACATGTAGAAGATTTATTCTCCTGCTACTTTTCAGATCAAACGCCCTATACCATTTTTTAGAGTGAGTGAGGCTTAGCGGACATATGGACGCATACCGTTGTTATGATACCCAGATGATCGGCGTTTGGGATGTACAGTACAAATGAATACCAGTGCATTACTAGAAGGGATATATACAGGGTATTTGGGTTACTGGTTCTCAGAGAAGAGGAGCATATAAGTGCTTGGTGGATATTGACTTCTGTAGCACGAGAGAGTCTTATCGAACATTGGTGTAGTAGGACTTGTATATGCTAATACACGTAGCTTCAAGGTCTGTAGATCTGTTTCTTTAGCGAAAGGGGCGATTAGTTAAATAGAGTTCTTTTTCTGGAATCTAGTCAAGCTTATTGTAGAAGTCGGTATGGGGACACTGAAATATGTTGAGCGAGACACTTGGTTTGATTAAATCACTTGATTTTACTATCTGCCTAGAGGGAAAGCTTGCTAATAGTATATCCTACACAGTGAAGGAGAATAAGTATTCTTAAAGATTGCCTAGTTAGGTATCTGGAATAGGGCTGTTGATTTGTAGGAGTTTCTATTTAGTATTGCATTAAATTGCTCTGAATCCTTCTCACGAGTAACTACTTTGTAGTTGCGAATGCTGAATAGAGCTTTCTCTTTGTCTAAAGTATGGCTGAAAACGTAAAACTCATATAAAGATCAAAGGATAACATTCTGTTTGCAGCAGCTAGAGCGATGAATGCCCTTGTTCTTTGTCTACCAATGTGATTAACAAGATGCATTTCAAAATCCTCTTCCGAAGCTAGAAGTCTTTACAATTTTTATCTCTTTTTCACAGACTTTCAAGGCCACATACCAAATGGAAGGTCAAGCAACAATTCTAGGTCAACCACGACCAGAGCCACTTATTGGACCAGAGGGAAAGCTCCTCGCAAGAAGCGCCGACAATAGATACGAAGTCCGTCGAGCAGACATAGTACGTTTTCCCGCCGGAGCAATCGTAAATGTGATCAATGGAATCGACTTCACACCAGAGGGACAAATAACATCACCGCCCTCAATCTACGGAGGCGAAACACTACCGCGATCCATTCTAGCAGCCGCAGGAGATAGACTACGAACCTACTGCCTATCACAATTTCCCAACGGCCTAGCAGTCGGAGAAGCAGTCATGACACCCAGTTTCGAAATGCCAAACTGTTGGTACCTAGTCCACACCAACGCACCCAAACCAACGGAAGAAAGATTCCACTACGAACAACCTTGCAAGATTGGAACCACTAGACATCTTAACGGTGCAGAAAAGGTTCAACTTGCAGGTTGCTATACCGAGTCTCTCAAGAGAGCCATCTCCGTTCAGGAATGTGTTGATGAGATTGCCTTTCCTACTATTGGCGTTGGTGTCAATAATATCAATCCGAGAGAGAGTGCCGTTGTTGCTGTTGAGAGTGTGGGTCGGTTCTTTAATCATAGGGTTTTTGGGAAGGGGAGAAGGAAGGTTATTAGGAAGGTTACTTTTGTTATTAGGCCGAGGGATGAGTTGAATGAGAGGATTTTTGTGGGGGAGTTCAAGTGAGTTGTTATTATTCTTTGAGTTTTATTTTTATCAGTCCTTCCTTTTGTTTTTGATGTATGTTGTGTTGTGTTGTGTTGTGTTTGTGTGACTAATACTTTCTCGAATAGTCGATATTTTAATCACAACTCTTTGGGACGTGATCGTGAATTCACCGAGTACAAACCATATAGGCCACCCGAAGATGATGACGATGATAATGATGGAAGCTCTAGATTCTGTGGCAAGGCTTCTAGTGCTTTTGAGTATCTATCTCGTATTGGTCATGGTGGTAATAAGCAGAAGGTTAGTAAGCAATATCGAGAGGATCAGGGTGGAAGTTCTGGGAAGGGAAAGGGACAAACAAGAAGGAGTGGAAAGACTGTGGGGAAGAGAGAGTTGGATGGGTTGGCTATTGATATGTATTTGCGATGATGGAATGAGAGGGGGTTGAAGTTCTAGTTTGGGGTGGAAGTAGTGATTTAGCCTTGGAGGGGCGACGTCCCTTTGGTATTGCAGTTTCTTTTTTGTTGTTGGGATTGATTCGTGTAGCTTTACTCAAATAAGGTCTCGTGCTTCTACAATGATACGATTGATATCTGATATACGTAGAAGTGCTTCCCGCTCACCGCTCGCTCTGCTGGCATCTGAAGTCAATGAGTTACGTAAATCAAGCAAGCTACCTAAATTCTAGTCTCTGGATATGTAGGGATTATCGTCTCGTCCTCTCATTAGTAAGTGCTAGAATACGTCCAAGACTCATTGAAGTCGTATGAAATCATTTGGTCAACCTGTGGCCCGTCGCTTAACTTTTGCCAAGTACTCAACTTTTCTATTTTTCAATTCCTCTGGCAGTGTGTAGCGTACTCCGAAATCTCCAAATGAGGTCCCAGCAGAGTTTATTGGCTGAAGACGAAATATATCCCTTTACTTCAACGGGGAAAAAATTGAATTTGAGCGGAATGTAGCCCCGGTCTGTATGTCTGGCTGTGCCCTTGAGTTCGCTTACCTTTGGACATACTCAATGAGCAAATAAAACTGCTGGCACATAGCCACTAAAGCAGATGAAAGCCATGAGCTCTGGCTTACTAAAGCTAGTGTTGCCGCGCCTTGAATTCAAATTCTTATGTCATATCTTACGATTTGGTGTAGCAAGAGCACGGGACAGAAACATCCCATCAATCAGCTTGTTAGATAGTAATGTGTGCTGCAAAATATCCTTCCTCGGAAGTTATTTTCCGAGGGCTTGCATTGACACATGAGCGTGGAGTCGATCTCAAAAGAAAAGGAAACAACTTGTCTGCTGGTGACACTAATGAAAGGCTTCACACGCAAGCGCCTCCCCGTGATGCAACGAAAAGGACTCCAATCCACCCATCAGTGAACACGTATTTAAAGAAGCTCAAGAATATGCGTAAGAGAATGGGGAAGAGAAAGGAGGAATCTTGAACAAAAGGAACAAGTGACCATCCGAGCTCTGCATGCACTAAGGTAACATGAAGAAAAGAAGAAAGGAGACCTGCAGAACCAAGAAAGCGAGACCGGACGCAAGAAAAGAATACAAAATCATTGTCATTGAGTTAATATCAATGGAGTAAAAAGTTAAAAAGCAAAACCCATTCCAACCCATAGGAATTATTCCCATCAAGTACCTAGTTGATATATCTACAATTATACGCAGAGCAAAAACTTTATTAGATACAATGCATACAAAATCACGTCGTCGTTGTTTGCTTCGGTTGGGACCCAGTCACCCGGTAACGCACTGGTCCCAAGCGACCAACAGGGACTGGACACAGCATTTAACCGTCCCAATAAGAAGAACTGGAATCGCACATTACAGAATGCGATGCAAGATATATGAATACCCCTAAAATTGAAGAACCCGAGACCAGGGACTTTGACTTATCCTTCCGCTCTTCTTCATTATCGCGTGATCACTTGTTGAAAGCAAGAGCAACTTTGCCGATCTATTGATGTAACCGATGCAGATGGCCATGAAAATGCGAGTAAAGGACGGCTCATAGCGACCGAGTATTCTATCTTGTGTATTGAATTGTGGTCTCTTCTGCAACCCTGGCCATATTATCGGGATATATGATGTAAAAGTATGTATGCATACGTACTGTACTGTACCTGGACCGAAACAAACAGTCGTGCAACTCGAGATACTTCTTTACTCAATTCCCCCTCCCCAAATCACAATTGACTTTTCGACCAGATATCCCAAACAAGATTTCTCTCACATTCACTCACATCAATCAAGATCTTTCGCACACCACCCATACCAAGAATCCCAAGCTTTATCACATCTGACACAATGTCGAAGACTACCACCATCACCCAAACTCCTGGAATCGAGATCCTGGAATCGAGATCGCTTCGTTTCCCCAGACCCAGACCCAGACCTCGGCCAGATCTTCGTCTTACGTTTCGAAGTGGGATACTACGAACCCCGTTCCTTTGACACGCGACACTTTCTTGAAGTTGCTCGATGGTGAAGTACCGGTCATCAAGACACAGAACTTTGTCAGTAGCGAGGTACGCAAAATCCCCAACCCTGCTGCCTTCAAAGAAACGCCAGACTAAAAATTGAGAAATGTCCAGACTAGCTCAAAAGTAGTCGACCAGCTGCTTCCAAACTTTACTTCGTACATGAACACCACAGGTCCCCACGTTGAAAAAGTGGGCCTAGCCCAATTCGAATTCCAAGCCCAAGCAGCCGAAGACTTCAAGAACCGTTCAGGCGATGGTAAGCTTTCCAGCGTCCCTTGTAGAAAGACAAGACCTTTTTCAAAACTTAACAGAAACTAATTTCAAGGTTAATAAATAGAGAAGCAAAAGTACTTCGAAGAAGTGGCCAAGATCAAGAATCTGCACTCCAACCTCGCCAAGATCGTAGGTGAGAATATCTGGGAGAAGGTCGTCAGTTCTCTCGCTGCACTAGTGCCTGAATGGGATGATGTGTGCATCGCATCCGAAGGCGAAGGGAAAGAGTACTTCTCGGGTATCTTCCGCAGTATCAACAAAGGCGTACCGATTCACTGTGATTGGTATGAATTCAATCCACCTCTCAATCAATTAATTCATCCATTTAGAACATCCAAAACTAATCTCTATCTATTGCATAAAAGGTGCCCATACGACTGCCTAACCGAACCCTGGCTCCTCTCCCAAATAACAAAACAAGCCGTCTTCAACCTCTACCTCTCCCCCGTTACCGGCGGCGGAACTACCCTCTTCGACGTTCAATGGACGCCTGACGCTCTCAATTTCCGCGATCCAGCTAGTTACGGCTATTTCCCTGCCCTGGTTGAAGGTCGTAATAATAAATGTTTCTTTCAGCCTGAGGTCGGTGATCTGTGTATTTTCAATTCGAGAAATATGCATACTGTTGCTCCTACTGATGAGGGGAGTGTGCCGAGAATTGCATTGGCTAGTTTCATGGGTCTTTTGCCTAGTGAGGTTACGGGTGGGAGACCGAAGTTGATGTTTTGGTCTTGAAAAAAAAAGTGGTTATTGGCCTTATAGGTGGAGGGGGTAAAAATTGAGAACGTTGGCGATGATTTGGGCGAGGCTGTTCTTCAAGATGAAGAGACATTGTGACGATTCTTATCGGCTGCCATTTCTCATTACGTTCGCTGCCTGCTACGCTGCAATTTTGCTTATAAAATGAGGGTTTGGAATTTTGGAAGACAAAATGTTGTTGTTTCTTATAAAAAGTTATGCTATAGAAAAATTCAATTTTGATGCTTAAGCTTTAGTAATGAAGTGAGTCGTCAACATCAAGTACGGATAAAATAATTGTGTAGATTCCTTCTATAGACAAGTGTTCTGTTTCCCTCTTAGGTTCCTACGTTTAGGCTTTGTCATAATTTGACGTAGAAAGATTTAGAGAAATATGAGAACAGAAGGGCCTTAGAGACTTGGTGACTTGTTTCTTGTCTTCTAGTCAGGGTGCGGAACGGGACTCGCTTCAACCAACCAACGTACTAAGAAAGGTATCGAGTTTGTGGTAAGCAGCATAACGTTCCCTTCGGCGACTGGCCTCCATGACATTTGGCATTCAAAGTACTTTAAATTTTCTGTTTTAGTGCTGTTCAGTTAGGGCACATTTCGTGCCATGCTGACATATCTCAGTTCTAATATAGCTATAAATCTCATCAACACCGACTACGAACGATATCTCTATGAAAGATTGAGCCATCTCTGCTTTGAATTGTTTTCGACGGGTAGGAATTCCGGGTACATACCAAAGAAGTTTTTACATATGCAATTCTCTTAAATTAACTTTTGAAATGTACTATTTTAGCATTTCTTTGTTTTATAGTAATATGCAATGACATATTATCAATCTGACTAAAAGATTGACTCTTGTAACCTAAACAACAACACGTTGGATTATGTAAAGGAACAAACCTGCCTAATATATTGAACCCTAATTTAGGATTAATGTATTTTTTCAGCTTGAGCCTGGGCTCAACTTTGAAAGAGGCCAATCTGTATTGCACGTTTTCTTCTTAGGGTTCGAGCCTCGTGTTTAATGTTATTGCATAAAACTTACAGCAAGATCTACCAGTCAGGAATAATCGAGCGATGTGCAACTCTGCTCGTACCATGCTTGTTAAAGTTCAATGCCAAGTGCTTGGATAGAGTATTGCTTACCTCTCTGTTCAAGATGATGGGAAGGTCTCACTCGAGAGGTACAGTACACCGGATATGAATCTCTTCCGGTCCGCACAAGCTGCCTTGCAGTTAGCGGCAGGTAGCGGCAGTTACTAGCTAAGTACAGGATCCGCTTGTGGTATCCAAGATGGCTTAACATTCAACATTTGTCCGTAGAACTCCAATGCTTGCCCCTGAAGCGCGCGAGACGCGAGTAAGCCTACTGCAAAGGGGCATATAAATTAATGTCAAACTTTTAGCTTATTACCAAGGATTAGCCCCAGTTATGCTGTTACTAGCTATGATAAATTTGGGCTCCATTACTTTTGATTATGTGGATGCATAGTAGAAGCTTGGTAGCTTAACCTAGCACTTTACTTACTATTAGGGTGTTGAGTTGCTGATATTACTCTGGAACTTGTTCAGTACCAGCCCTTCCAAATATACTTTCGTCCGATTATAAAACCAATTAAATTGATATCGAAACCTTGTTTGCTAGTTTAGTATATGGGGCATTGAAAGCCTGCGCCTTTACCAGTAACCTCAAACGTCTCCAAGAGCCTCTTAGAAGAAGATTCTCTCATCTTTTAAGCTTGATCGAATGATGTATTCGACAATTACACCGCCGTCCCGACTACGCCCATGATACTATAGATTTAATCGGCTCAGCCATTTAAAAAAAGACCAGGGCAGAGAAAGGCATACAACGGAGAACAGAAAAGGGGATCCTCTATAATCGAGGAAAACCGTTGTCCACTTTTCTTGCCGACCGCCGCTTACTCAGCGGACTTCCAGAAAAAAAGGGTCAGAATGTTTACTCCGAAAGTCCGAAGTTGGAACAGAACTTGGTAGACTTCAAATAAACTTTTCTATAGACTGCCCGGAATGATCTTCCCTGCCAAAATTGGGATTATTCGGTGTTGGGATAATATCACATCATAGCCGATGCCCGTATTCTTGTGGACATTATGCAAGAAAACAAGATTACACTATTCTACTTTAAAGCCGAGTCATATGAGATTTCAAAGCTTCTCAAGAGCCATGAATAACTATAAATCATTGTGCCTGCCCTTCACGAAAGGGCTCTCTACCGCTCGATATTCAAGCGACAGTATTTCAACATCACACTCTTTCTCAATCTCGTCAAATTTCTCAATCATGAATTTTTTGCTTACTTCCCTTCTTCTGACTGCAGGAGCCATCGCTACAGATCCTATCCAGTCAATAAAGAAAGATTTTGTTATCGTCGGTGGTGGCTCTGCTGGAATCTACACCGCAATCCAGCTCAGTGACCTCGGGAAGGACGTGGCAGTAATTGAAACATCCGATTATATTGGCAGTCACGCCAATACCTACTACGATCCATCAACTGGGGAGCCAAAGAATGTCGGAGTCCAGTCATTCCATAATACTTCTACGGTCCGTGATTACTTCGCAAGACTAAATGTTACCGCCTTAAGAGAAAGCTACCCCAGTTTTACAACTGTGACTGTGGACTTCGTAGCCGGTCAAGCAAGACCAAATTACACTTCCCCAGCGCAGGATGCCATCCTTCAAGGCTTCCAGACCTTTGAAAGCATTCTTGCCGAGAATTACGCTTATCTGGACGCTGGCTATTTTCTACCGGACCCTATACCTGAAGAGCTCTTCCTACCATTCACTGAATTTGCGACAAATCATGGGATCGAGGCCATCATTCCAAGTATTTTCCAGTTTATTCAACCTATTGAGATCTGGAAGGAGCCTACACTCTCTGTAATCAAGAACTTTGGTCTCAATTCGACGCGAGCATATTTGGAGATGATTAGCGAAGGGGGCGGTTTCAGACCTCACGATGTGAACGATATCTATCGAGCTGCAGCGAACGTATTGGGGAGTAAAGTAAAGTGTTATATAACTCTTCGGTGGCTTCAACGACACGTTCATCAGAGAATGTATCTGTTACAGTAAACACTCCAACGGGACAAATCAACATCGAAGCGAGCAAAATCATCATGACCGCCCCTCAATTCCTCCGCAACTTCGACGGCTGGGATCTTTCAGAAAATGAAACCTCAATTTTCAGCAAATTCAAGGGAAAGGACGCTCACATCGCCGTTTTTCGCTCGCCCAACCTGAACAATACGGCATATACTGGCGTTGGTGGAAATTCGACTTTTGGGACACCAACACTTCCATCAGTGTTAGAGATCGACCCAACGAACTTCACTGATAACTCCTACTACTCCTACGTCGATGCAGCAGATCAAATATCCGTCGACGACGCTAAAAGCTTATTCTTGGAGCAGATCGCAAATCTGCAAGAAAATGGTGTCATGCCGGAAAGTGAGATCGAGATCGTGGAGTGGTTTAATCATAATTATTACATGAACTACGTGTCTCTGGATGATGTCAAGGCTGGTTTCTATACAGATTTGAATAATCTTCAAGGTACCTCGAGCACCTTCTATGCTGGTGCTATCTTTGCAGGACAAGATTCGTCATACATTTGGGCTGCTATTCAGGCGTTGTTGCCGAAGATCTTGGAGTAGAAAATATAGTGGAGGATTATTGTTCTCTTAATGTGTTGATCTAGAGAAGATAAAATCCTTCTTCAGTATAACATTCTTAGCATATTATAGTTGCATGATTTCAACAATTTTTACATATACATACATACTTCTGCAAGTAAAAGTTTATCCACGCAAGATTTAATTTCCAATAAATCTAAGCGAGTGAACATTGTGCTATGAGTAAGTCACTGCTTGCTAAAAGTGTGCTAAACGTACTAAAAGTGCGTAGCCTTCTATTGACATTCTGTTAGGGGACGTTACTCTTTTGTATTTTGTATTGTATACAAGTTGAGATATCTATATATCTGTGTTGTATAGAAAACTATAGTTTCACCGAAAATTTGTTGCATATCACATAACTAGATCATATTTGGTAGCGTATATAGTCTCAAAAATCTACATCAAAGAGATATTCATCGCAACAATTCGATTACAGAAACCAAACCATTATTGATAACACTCAAAATGATGCCGAGCCCAGCAAAAATGAGAACCGTTAGTGAAACGCCAACTTCAAAACTAACACCTAAATCAATTCTCAAACTAGCCACCACGACCATAACCACTAGCAACAGCATTATATTACTTTTAAACCAACGCAATTTGAGACTTCCTAGTTAAAAAGCCTATTTCTTTTCCCTTTGAACCTGTCCCATCGCATCCGCTGCTGCTACAACCCCAAAAGCAACCTGAGTTAACCGAAACTTTGCCTCTTTAGCCACCTTTTCAGGAATCTCATCTGCTCCCTTCGCAATGGCGATATCCGCAATTTGCGGAGCCAAGCCCCAGGTAAATGCTCCGACAATACCGCTAGTGACCATCGAGCCTATAACATCGCGTTTATTGGTTTTGATAAAACGGACAGATTGTCGAATCTTGAGATGCTCTTCGACGATTTCCCGCTTGTGTCTCGCTTTGTGGATTATAGTTGCAGAGAGTCCGACACCTGCGAGGGTTATGCCGAGGGTTGGGATTACAAGGAGGGAGGATATTGCTGTTGAGGTGGGGGCGCTGGCTATCTCTCGGGTATAACGGTCATATTTCCTTTTGAGTTCGTTGATAGACATCTTACAACACTCGGCATCGAAAATTTCAAGCTCGGAAGCCATGGTAGCTGTCGAAAGAAAGGCTTTCTTAGAAATATGAAGGAATAATTTCCTTTGATTGAAGATTAAATGATAATTGGAAGAAATTCAACTTCATAACCAGACTGAGGATGGTGGCAACTTGCTCCAATATGTAGGATTTGGTTGTAGGTCTGCCCATTAAGACCAAGTCTAGAGGAACATTCCGAACCTAACCTGCTACAGCCTTGTAGAATTTTGTTTAAGGCTAAAGATTTTGAGTTTAGGAGACACAGCCTGACGTCTTCAGCCAGATAGCCGCTTACATGGTGGTGCAAGGTTTCCACAAATTGGAGCCTATTAGAGACCAGATTTCCCTCAATACAGCAATTTTAAGAGAAGAATACGCAAAGATGTCATACTAGGGGGACATTCTCTACAGCTTAGTTGGTAGCAGATACCCTCATCAAAGTTCACCTCACGTGTTTTTGCAAACTTCTCGCCAATATCGAAAGGGGTATTTTGAGGTAACCGGAAGCATACATCGAACAAGCCACTTGAGAAATAGCATGTGAGAAGGCAGGTGACCTTAAAATACTTCAATTAACAGGGAATTAAAGTAATTTTTAGGGTTATCGATGATCCTATATGGTCTAAACATGGGCTAGATTTCACAGTTATGTCCCTAAGTCTGCCTACTACCTCTTTGTTTGGCGATTCAACACCGCCCCCTTAATTAAGCGAGACGATAATCTTCGAGCTCACCTACTGGGACCGCTTTATGAGTGTACACACCCCAGGGAATCTTGGTCCGTTTAAAGGTTTAGTTATAGAGAGGCGAGCCTCATTTAGTGCACGTTATATTTATCTGAGTTTGTGATAGCAGACGAACTAAGCTTAGGATAGATGAGGCTGATGAAAATGCCAAGTTAATTAGGAGTAAAGAAGTCAGAGTAGCTTAAAGAAGGCTACGCTTAGGGAGGACTTGTGTTAATGAGTCACTACTAGCAGAGTGAGCTGAGAAAAATCGATAGTATTCACTTGTATCCCACTGACGAATATGTTTTTCCCTGGTATGAACTTACAGGAAGGTCTATCAAGAGAAAATATCGCTTAATGGCGCTGATTATTGTGTAACATCACCTTTGTATTGCTTCTAAGACATCAAATCAGGCTAGAAGGATGGAAACCGTGAAGCTGTTCCCTCGAATTGCTGGCCATGCAGTATGATGCTTATGAATCCTGAGTCACCACATGCTATAAGTGTTCATGGAAAAGTAGCTGGTCTAAAAAATTAGATAGCTACATTGCCTCAAGTTTATGCGTAGCTTGTCTCCAATAGTGGTGATGGTAAATTTTACTCAAGCTAGGCAGACGAACCTAGGGGCTTGTTCTTACAATCACAGTTATAAATAACCTAGAGTCAGTAAGGTCTGATATTTCACATTTAGAGGTGTACTGTAGTCCCATCAGCCGCAATCGTTAATTTACGAAGACATAATTATTAAAGACATCCTCAATATCTCAGCATCACAATGAAGCATTTCACCAGATTGATTGAAAAGATCGGCGAGGACATTTTCAACATGAAGTTTATAGAAGAAATCGAAGTGAGTGGGATCAATGCACTTTTGAACCTAGGTTTCACCTTTAGCAAACCGTCCACTGACAGCATCCTATTTCTTTCATGGAAGGATTCCCAGGGCAATCAGTTTTGATACTCTGGTCTCTCTGGGTTAGGTGCATTATCCGAATTCTTTTTCTCGATATGTGTTCACTCGCCTTGTTTTTTTGATCAGTCATTTGGAGTTTATGACCAGTTCAGGATATCTCTGCTGAACTTGAGTTTACAGTGCCTTTAAGTTTTCTATTGTTATTGAATAATTATTTGTTTTTTAGCTATTTAGTATCACTGGTATACAGCACATGAGTCACGTACATTATGGTCTCTTAGCTAATCTGAATATACGGATAGTTTAAGAGGTGATAGCCATTCAAGGCTAAATCAACGCCTACCAATACTTGCATCTCTGATATCTTACTTGTTGACAGTATAGTAACGGAAATATTCCTTTCGGCATCGAAGCACATGACAATGGCTACGCTAGCATTACTATAAACACGCTTCTGGGGAACTTGATTATACAGTCGGTCTTTGGTGACTACTATTTTAAGAGTGTTAATTTCACACGTTAAATGTACATAAGAAAGATTTAACAATAGACGTGAAGTGTCTTTAGTTTTGGCTAAAGACTACACAGCATCGAATACAGCGACGATAGACTTGTGACTGCTTGCTGAAGTCGCTGCGATTAGTGAAGAAATCCAGGCCTTGTAGGTGAACGGGTGATTCCCAAGGAAGAACGAAATAGCGTCGTCTCTAATTAGATGATTGGCAACGAGACTTATCTTCACGGGGATGAAATCCTTCTTAATGCTCATGATAGATGCACTCATTCCACAATCTCTGGTCTCTGCTGAGCCCTTCTTATTAAGTCACAGCCCTAAATACTCTGATAACTGGAGAGAGGCTCGGCTTGGCCCTACAGTTTGACAACTAGCACGTTGACATGCAGCATTGTTTGGGATGAGGTCATGCGCAAAAGTGCTGAGAATGTTGACGTCGATATACTATCTTCTGGGCAGGCTAGGGCCTGTCATAGACCTGTATCTGAAAAGGTAGAAGAACTGCCATTTCCACTAATATATGAAGTATAGGATGGCGAATTGCTCCCTAGAAGCTGGTATGTCTTTGTATACCCGCAATAGACTGTGGCTGCGGTATTATAGTAACCTCGGCCGTTTGTTGCACTTGTATATCATTAACTTTAAATAATTAAAAGCTATTATAAATTTACTTATTATAACAAGTTTAAAGATAATAATAAATTATTTTTATAATTAAAGAAAACTTTTTTATATTTAAAAGTACTTTATATCTAAAGTAAGTTTTATATTTAAAACTTACTAAAGTTAAATTGAAAAATACCTTACTAAAGATTAAAATTAGAATTATTATTAGAAATAATTAATTATTGTTGGAATGAATACCTCACGTTTCACCACGATTTCCTTGGCCAGGCCCAATCAAGCCTAGGCCCCTTATATATAACACCACATCTTCCTATAGATAGCTTCTTAGACCACTTTAATATCAACACCTTTCGACAATAAGCACCTAAGTAAAATAACTACTGCTTGCCCGTCGAGCAGTTAATGAAGTCAACCAACAATTATTAATTTATATAAAATTTTATATTTATTACATAAAGAATGAGAAATGCTGCTTGTGTCTAGTTGCTAACCAATTGGGCTTAGACATTTAAGATAGTAAGGCAGGCACAATGTGGCTTATAATTATCTGACTGGTAGCTATTGCGCATAGCCTCCAAGCTCAGAGTTTGTCACTAGCGATCATGTTAAGGAGGCAAACCACCACGGTAACAACCGCTGGAGAAATATAGCTTGTTCACATTAACAAAAACCCTGCGTGCCAAAAACAAAATGACAGGTACTTGAACTTCAAATGTTGTAAAATCTGCGGACATTTTAATATCTCCTGTTAATCTTAATAACTTATATTTTATAGCTAATTCTCAACATCCAAGGCCCCTCAAACCAGAAAATCACCTTCGTTTCGTCGCTCCCACGCCTGATTTGCAAAAAGTAACTTTTCATAGCAATTGAACAGGCACCGCTGCAATTATATTGCTCCGCTCTTGTTTTTGCGTCAAGAAATAGCACTGTTCGAAGGCAGTTCGAGGATCACATACCAGATTAGATGCAGTTGACACCAATAATGCAAGCACAGTGGAACCTGACACTGCAGACGCTCTAGGGGGCGCAAGGGCGCGGTCACGTCCGTGGCCTTCTCCTCCGACGGCACGCAAGTGGTGTCGGAATCGGGCTATCAGACGGTGCGGCAGCATTGTCACTGCATATCCGATATACAGACTTCACTTGAGGTATGGCTCCACTAGATTCGTAGCTGGCAATGCAGTCTCCAGCTTTCAATGGCACTCGTACTATCCTAGTAACCAATGCGAAGCCTTCTTTAAGGCGCTTTTGTGTCACCCACCGAGTGGATTCAAATACCCAATGACGCTCAAATTTTCCGATTTCGGATTGCTCCTTCTGCAAGCCATGCTTGAGTATCTTATCATCTGTAGGGACGGGAATGATGTTCTCATCCAACGGCATATCAGCCTGGCCGAATGCTTCCAAATTATCATTACCGAGCACAGGAATAGCTCATGCTGCTATTGGACGCCTTTCTTACCACAATTTCGGGTTATTGCGACGTGGCGTAGTAGCTGGGCGGATATTGAGGCGCTTTCTTTTTCTGTTGCCCGACTTGTTACCCACAGCCTTTTCTAGCTTCTGTGATGAATTCGGGAAGAATTATAATAACCCGAGGTCTCCAGCATTTTCTCTGCAGTACAAGTTTTACGCATTGCCTCGTCCAAAGGAAAGTCTATAGCAGATATGAATAAAGTCGTTTTGGGTAATATTTGGAATGACTTCTGGTCTCGTTTGAAACGGTTTACCAAAATCATTTTGGACAGTTTGAAAGGAGTGTGGAACACTATATTCTGGCCGCAAAGCTTCTGGGACGACACTAATCTATTACCAATAGAAAGAATCAACAGGTAAGTACATCTTATATATGATACTGAGCGAGCTGTTAATAGATACTTCTTAGAAGATATGTGTTTCTCACCATATTTGCCTGGTCTCTTCTGATAATCGATATTGTTCTCGTCCTGGCAATTGAACATATAGCCGCCAAGGCAAAACCCATACTTTGGTTACTCATACCTCCGGGAGTAGTCCT
Organism: Pezicula neosporulosa; assembly: GCA_009805495.1. NCBI lineage: Eukaryota > Fungi > Ascomycota > Leotiomycetes > Helotiales > Dermateaceae > Pezicula > Pezicula neosporulosa. Next base: position 108,394 of record SELE01000021.1, read on the forward strand.
TGCGATATTCGTGTTCATTACAATCTTAATGGGTTACAAAAGGGACCTTACCATAGTTTTTCATGGGTCAAGTCCGTCACAGAATATTTCTTTCTCAAACCAGAGCATTCACAAGCTTTGGTCATAATAGATTTGCATCGCAAGAGTCATTGCTGACTACGTTCTTAAGAATCTCAATGCTCAGCAAGATTGGGCAATATCCTGGGAGCCCTCGTGCCAGTGATTGCTTGCCTCTTCTGGTATTTACCATTTTACGCTCTTCCGCACTACCGTACCGTACAGTGGACGATCACCTACCACAACGCGGTTGATGGGCTCGAAGCACCTCCAGTTATCTTTTCCTTATTGTATGATCCCGATCGCGACCCATTGCTCGACGTTACATCACAATGTTCATTGACGCAGAATCCAGGGGGAAGGACTGGTTCTTCTAGACCTGAACCAATTGATTGTTATCATCGCAACGTATCAGGTCGTTGGTCGTATGGATTTATGGTCAATTTGACTGATCGCACGGAGCTTGGACTCAAGGATGAATTTATTATCAATTTGAACCTGACTGGTATGGTACGTGTCGATTGGTTTAAAGAGTATACTATCATATGATTGATAAGCGCCGTAGCTCACAATCCCGCAAATCTGCGTGACGGGAATGGAGGAATCATCACTCTGAGTTATATACTCATCGATGGAAGGCTTGATCTCAACGAGGCTTTTGATTCCAATCAACGCTATCCATTTTTCTCCCCGTATCCATGGTATACGGCCAATTACGCTGTTGCCAACATCGAGCAAGAGACGATTGAGGATCCCGTGGCGTCAATCATCACTGAAGGCCCCCGGGAATATCGGACTTATAAGGTCGATTTCTCACCGGGGGCTTTGATTGACCAGAACAATTCGTGTTTCAATACCACACCTTCGTCCTCGCCGTGTACGCAGCGTATATCACTTCAGGTCAGTCCTGAGACGCTCTTAACCACATGGAGGAAAAGCGGGTATGGAATCAATCGGGGGACAATGATTCTCGACGAAGGTGCAATTGTCGGCGGCGGTGTAATGCTCCTTCAATTCTTTTTCGCTTTATATGAAAAATAATTCACCGTATACAGCATACTTTCCAGCTCTTCATCCGATGGCTCCGACGGATCATCCGCATCATGCTAATGAGCGTGACGTCTTTGGCATTGTGGAAGGACAGGTCATGCATGAATTGAATAGTGCTGGTGGTACACTAAAGTTGAAAGACATTGTATTGAAGTAAGGATGATAACAAAAGCAATGCGTATTGAAGCAGCTGAGTCAGATCCGCTTCTCCCGGCTAGTCTGCACCGAGGCTCCATTTCTTTCTAATAATTTCTATATTATGTTTGAGGAATAGAGAGATATCATGATTGACAACTGCAGGCAATATATTGTGGAGTATAAAGTCCACGTTCTCGTTGTCGGGGATCTGGATAAAGCTCTCCCATATCGAAGTTTCGGGTCTGCTGGTAAGAAAGACTCGAACTTGTACTTGTGCTGTCGTCAATAACCGAGCTTCGGGTAGGAGTTGCAGAATAATCTCGATCTTTTTATCATCCTCGCACTCGTCGAGCGCATCAACAACAAGAACGTAAGACTGGTGGGATCTCTCAGGCTTTAATAGTGGACCGAGAATAAGCAGGCACCGTTGGTCTAAGAGGGACAAATTCGCAATATCGGCCCGTTCTCCTACTGCGTCACGGATATAAGTTTTTGAGAGATGACACAGCATCCGCGAACTGCCTAGCAAGACTTGTGACGATGCGATAGGGGATTCTCATAAGTATGATGGTATTAAAATGAAAGAGGGGGTGCAAAGGGCAAAGGGTCTATTGGGGAATAAGTATGGCAGAAAGGATTTTTTTTGACGATTGAGCACGTCTCTCGCGCTGCCGACTATTTCTCATTTTGGCGCTGTGATTAAGATATAAGAATAATATGTCTGAAAAACACAATGATTTCCTTTGCTTAAATTATCCGCGCCACTGGTGCCCTCCATGGCTCTAGTACTCTGCTCATTCGCGGCATTTCTAACTCTGGCTCATCTGTCTTTTGCGCAGCACCCTTACGATTCCGGCCACGTTTTCGCCCGCCGTTTATAATCTCTTCCGGGGCGCGCGCCTTTCCTCTGGCTCGTATGCCTCTAAGGCACGCGGCTGCTTTTGAAGCTTCTAGAAGCATGCTTCAACAAAAAGTAGTTGATAAAATTTTAAACAACGTTCAAGAAGTTCATAAGGGAGAAGAAGAAACCGAGTTAAGTGGAATCAATGAATTGTAAAGTCTAGGTTTCACTTTTCGTCTCCGGAGGGTAGTTCATCTTGATACTTTGGTCTCTCTAGCAGCTAGCTACGCACATTATTTAAATTCTGTTTTCTTCAACATGTGTGCACTCGCTTTGTCATTAACCATTTTAAATTGATGGGGCCAGTGATTGCTTTGAATATCTAGTTTCAGTTTGGTCCAGTTACAATTTGTTCTACTTAAGAAGTATTTTCGGTCTAAAATATGTGTAAGGGAGTGTATGGCAGAGAGGAAGATATATCATGGTATTACAGCACACTTCGTCAATGAAATCCAATTGCTAACGTAGATTAAAGGATAAACCCAGATAATCAAATTAGAATCGCACTTCCTGATTCTATGGGTCATCCTCTTTACCTATTACTTGTTAATTTCCATTCGTCAAAGCCAGTACTTGGCCTTAAGATATAGGTATCAGGCCTGTGCTCTTTTAAAAATATTAAAGAACAGACACATATCGATGTTAAATTCTACACGAGATATTCTAATCTCTGAGTAAATTCCAAGACTCAAATTGAAAGTTCGATTTCGTAAGTAAGATCAAATATAACTTCCCCCCTTCCTCAAACTAATAACACCTTTATCAAGTCCAAACCCAATAGATTTCTCACGCTCCTTACTCGAGATGAAAGAATCCCCCCCTCCTCCAGACCCGGACCCAGAAGTAACATTTATCAATTCTCCAAATCTAAGCTTCACACCAGCCATCTTCTTACCCATCGGTTCAGCCCCAAGACTATTCCCTCTGGATACCTCGACTAGTTCTGGATTCCGTGTCGTGGCAACGATGGCGGAGAAGGAAGTACTGTGAACTACTCCGTTTTCGAATAGGGCGTAGAATCCGATGAGGAGTGAGATGAGGGTGATGAATATGGATACGCTGTATGAGATTATGAGGTTCCGGCTGTTGTATTGGGTAGATGTTGTGGGCTTCGAAGTAGGTTACATTGACGAGTGTTGTATTTGGGGAACTAGGAAATATTAGCATTAATTCACCTTTCCAGGCTATTGAAAAGGATGAAGGAGAGGAGGGAATTCATCGGTATAGACGGATAAGGAAGGAAGACTTACGTTAAATTGGCAGAACTCAACATACTCATCGTGATATTAACAGCCAGGTCCTCAACAGCACCGATAAGCGTACGATTCCGACAAGTACCTACAGGGTTCTGAAATAACGTATTGTTGACAATGATATCAGGTTGAGGCGTCTCAAGTCTGTGTTGCCAAGCTGAGTATTCAGGATCCGAAGCCAGGATCGGTCCATCAGGACCAGCGCCTATAGGATTATCCTCCCAGTAATTATGCATAAAGTCTTCGCAGCCACTCAATCCGGAAAGAAGGACTTTGCTGGATGAATCAACGAAGGACATGTTTCCTGGAGGATCTGCGAGGTCGTAGAGTGAGATCGTGACATTGCCGCTTAGTAGACTAGTGAATGCTACGAAGAAACCCATGTAGGATCCTGCAGAAGTCGTAGCGTAGGGATTATTGCCAGTGAGACCAGTTATAGGTAAGATCAATGGCTCAAATCCTGAAGTGCTATAGTGAACCTCAGTTTGAGCTCCATTGACGAATTCGAACCCTGCCTCATAACTTGCATTGCCCAAGATACAGACGAAGCTATCATTCGAAGTCTGAACCCATAGTTGCTGATATACATCGTCTTCCAGACCCATAGCCACAGATGGGAAGACGAGATTATCCGATCTGAAATCGGCAGGTAATTGTACGTCCCAGTTGTTGAACTGATCGACTGCTTTGTTTTCATCGATGGTCGTAAGCCATCCTCCACTGCCTTCCAGCGGTGCAAATGCGGAAAATACAAGCATCTGTGGATTATTGGTACTTTCCGGATCCATATATTTGCCGGTAATATTCCACGTCAGATTCCCAGCTTTAAAGGTTTCTTCTGTGACAATCATGACAAGTTTAGGCCCGTCATCTTCTGTTTGAATCGTTTGATTCGCTAGTCGTGCTGAGTAGTAGTCAAATACTGGTTTTTGAGTACTATTAGCATACGAACACTGTACTGTTGGTCCGTAAAACTGCATTGCGAAAGACGAGTTGGCAGCTGGTGGAGTAAGAGGGATGATTTGTGACTGTTCCGCTGTCTGGGTTGCGATATCCAAAAGCTTCGACGTAGGAATTTCGTTGCCGTTAAGCCTAACAAAAGCTTGTCCTAAAGTCCAGTCGAAAGAAGGCATCCATGTTTCGCGAGTACTGTTTTTCAACCCAGGTACAACTGATAGAGTAGCTGGAGGAGTCACACCTCCTATAGCTATACACCAACAAGCCAAAGCTACCAAGACAGCGACCTTGGCGTTCTTAAGTAGCCTGATACTAAAAAATCCAGTTGGGTCTTTAGTCAGAGCGAAAAGTCTATCGAGCGTCTCAAACGAGTAAGCTTTGCGTCTGAATAGATTCCATATGTACTGGCTGTACACCACATCAATAGCCGTCTTGAGAACAGATATGATTAGAAACGAGAAGGCTGTTCCGAATTGTGTAGCCCATTGCTGTCGCGTGGCGGATCCCACCTCGGTTCCATCAAGCGACGCGAAATAGAAGTGATGTCCAAGAGATAGTGCGCTCCCACAAAGAATCAGAGCAATCATGTATGCTGGTGTTTTCCATTCAATACCCCATCGGATATACTCGGGTGGAGGTTTGTGGGATCGCTGAGACGTCATAGGTATATCCTGAGAGTGTGGTCCTTCTCCCATGTAATCTCCATCATATCCTCCATACTGTGTATCTGTGAAAGGAGAAACGAAGTCGCTAGATTGACTATGTTTCGCTAAATCTGATGGGTTTGAACGAAGAAGAGGTCTTGCGCTCAGCAGATCTGGTGGTTTCGTCCGATTAGGCTGCATAATGAAGGTTTACCTAGGTGCCTGCGCTGATGTGCTTATTAACCTTCCATTTCAGAATATCATAAAATGGTTCGAATAGAATTTTTTGATGCTTGACGATTAAGTATTTCTTCTTCCCTTGGCAGTACCGCTTTGGTATTCTTTGGGAAGCAAGGCTGGCTGGCTGCCAGCATTCATATGCTGTGAGGTCCTGTGAGTCCTGTGACTCAGCCCCCACGGCCCCCAAAATAAAAATAAAAAGCTTGCCCTGCGCCGCATCCATCGCGAAAGCGCTTCGGAGTTGTGAGAGGTTGAAATGCTACAGATTTTGAAGCCGACTAAAATCTCACTGCGTCATGGACGTAGATGGATCTATATCCCACCTTATATATACCTACTTATACTTGTGTGCAGTACGAAGTATTCCTACGTATCAAAATATGAACAGGTGGTAGCACCGATATTCAATAGAATTTCTTGGCTTGAATTAGTTGGGCTATTAATCTTCATTTCTTAATCTGTTTAATAGAACATCTTTCTTTTTATAATGCTGGGGTAAAGATAAGGTCAGATTATTGTAACGAAACCTGATCAGGTCACGTTGTTTGCTAGACCTCGCTACCTACCTAAAGTATGGATGGATAGGATAGGTAGGATAGATAGGTCTTCGAACAGCCCTCATGATAATGGAATCTTACACTCACGTACATTTCGATATCGTTGAAAATAGAGACAATACATGGGTTGGCAATGCAGGTATGTATCATTAGTAGTCACATGACTATTTCGTATATTCGGTACATTCAACATATGTTTGAGAATATTCCCTCGTACAAATATGCTTAGATCTATTTCTTTTACCTAGCTAGCACAAAATCTTCCCCACCCACTTTCAAGTAAATACTTAATACATTAAGTAGTAACCAACATTACACACAGTATGAATACAGTCGCTTATATCACATGACACAAGGTACCAAAATCCCACCTTCCACTGCCTAGCCCGTTAGTTAGTTCCTTTCTTCTTTTCGGCTTGATAAAGCCGAAAGATTACGGCGCGATGTATGTAAAGCCGGGTTCATTTTCATACCGAAGCTCTAAAGTGCCGTAGTACTACTATACTGTGCCTCGCAAGACCGTATCTACTTCGTATATTCGGTACAGTTCTGTACTGTAAAACAACTTCCATAGCGCGACGCGAAGTGTATCGAGAAAGGCTCGAAACATTCGGCAAATGAAAGGCTTTGTTCTCCCCGAGATGCCGGCCTAGTCTCCGTTTTATAAATACTGTACTAAAGTGCATGCCATAAAGAAAACTTTTTCATTGAAGCAAGCTTCTTTTTGTATTATTATTCCTCTTATCATAACTGTTGAAATTTTGATAGTAGCCGCAAGTGACAATGACGCAGAGTTTCGATATTCCAAAGACTTATAAGGCGGCGGTGTACGGTTGGTGAAACACGAAGTTTTTCTTGCTTACCTACCTGCTTTAAGCAAGCAACTGACATATCTATCTATAATAGATGATCCGGGAAAGATCAGTACGAAGATTGAAGAGCTTGAGACGCCTGAGCCAGGACCTGGAGAAGTACTTGTTCGTCTCACTGTAAGTTCAAATATTGGCTACCGGTACTCTTTAGTAACCATTGAGAACATCTTCTTAACTAAAGCATTACTAGCACTCGGGAGTGTGTCATAGTGACCTGAGTGTTATGAAATGCGGCTGGGCAACATTACCTTTTCCAACGCCTAAAGGCCAAATAGGTGGCCATGAAGGAATCGGAATAGTGCACAAACTAGGTCCAGGTGGTGAGATTGGTACAGTCAAGCTTGGTGATCGTGTCGGTATAAAATGGGCTGCAGCTGCTTGTGGTACTTGCATGCCATGTCGGAATGGCTTCGACGGTCATTGTACACTCCATAAGATATCTGGGTATGTTACTTCAGCATATCTTCCACTAGCTTCGGCTCCCTGATATTTGATCTGTAGATACTTCACTCCGGGTACTTTTGCTCAGTACGTACTTGGTCCTGCGAATTACGTCACGCCCATTCCGGAGAAAGTCGACAGCGCGGATGCAGCTCCAATGCTATGTGCTGGTTTGACTACCTATTCAGCGCTGCGCAAATCCGGAGCCAAGAGTGGTCAATGGGTAGTTGTGTCAGGAGCTGGTGGTGGATTAGGCCACCTCGCCATCCAGATTGGAGCGCGAGGAATGGCTTTACGCATGATTGGTATTGATCACGGATCGAAAGAATCCTTGGTCAAAGAATGTGGTGCAGAAGCATTCGTGGACATGATGAAGTTTGACGATAAGAGCATAGCAGAAGAGATCAAACGCATCACGGATGGTATTGGGGCCAAGGCTGTTATAGTATGCGCTGGTAGTAATCGTGCGTATGCTCAAGCGCTGCCAATGCTTCAGTTTGGAGGAACTATGGTATGTGTTGGTATTCCTGAGGAGGAACTGACGCCTATTCCGAATTCATATCCTGGGACTCTCTTAGCTGGACAGGCACATATCGTGGGTTCGAGCATTGGATCGCAGATGGAGGCTATTGAGGTTCTTGATATGGCTGCGCGAGGAATTGTGAAGACTCGTTACCGTTTGGAACCGTTGGAAAAACTAAGCGAGGTGTTCCAGGAGATGGCTGATAATAAGCTGGAAGGAAGAGTGTGAGTTATTACTGCGATCGTAACTTGGTATTTCAAATACTAACTTGACATAGTGTTCTTGATTTGAAATGAGTCAATTGCGTGCGAGATGGATTTGTTCCGTTTATAGAACTCAATTTACTTGGTAGAAAAACTTCAAGTGAAAGGAGGTCCTGTTAATTGCTTGGCTTCGGGTTCGGATTGAGCCTTCAAACTCAAATGCTGCACTGTCATATTTTTCAGCATTGGTATTAAATTATCGTCACCTATTGGTTAAGATGAATATTCGGTTTTCGGATCGTATTCGCAGCAAACAACAGCCAAGGCCGCCCAGAGATTCCAAGCTTTTAGCCAGTGGTCTACACGAAAATATATAAGCCTCAACCTCATTACCAATGTCTTGACTGCATTTTCAGCTCCACTGCCAACTCAACATGTCTTATCATGATTACTGCATCTAGTTGTTCATAGGGAGATCGCACGCCAGAAAAGCGCCGTAGCGTAGAACAAGCCTTTCTTAATTCTCGGAATTGTAAGAAGCGTTATCCCAAATCTCGCCCGGAGATGTGGATTACGGTAGTAGTAAGTAATACCCAAGACTGCGTATTCATCGTACAAAGTCGCGACCATTTCCAATATTATGGTGGGAGAAGTTCGTTCAAACATTTGTAGAGTTTCTTTCTTCCTCCAAACGTCGTGTATTTCTTTTTCAACTTCAACATTTTGCACAAGATAGAGGGCAAAGGGGATATTTTTCGTGGTTTTCCCATTCACTTAAGTAGAGATGCAGCCCATGCTTGCATTTTCTATTAGCCACTCCACGGAGGAAGACCAAACCGAAGAGTTGTATGTGACGCCATTCTTAACTGCAATCTATCTCGTGATGGGATTCTCTAAACTGACCATACCACAGAACAAAACCTCACGAGCATGACTCCAAACCACTTCTCCTCCCAGTCTACACATCGCCGGTAAACTCAGCCGGAGATGACGATGTACTAGTAGCCACACGCCACGAATCAAGCACTCTCGAACTATTCTTCGATTTATTCCTCATAGCCAATCTCAGCACCTTTACAGCAACCCATTCAATTGTCGATGTACCAAGTCTCGTAGCATATGTAGGACTTCTCGGCATCTTATGGTTCACATGGTTCCAAATAACACTTCATGACGTCCGTTTTGCTATCGATTCAATGTTCCAGCGTATCTGTAAGGTTATCCAGTTTGTGATTTTCGTTGGATTTGCTTTAGTCGGATCGTCTTTCAATCCGGGAGGAAAAGAACATAATAACACAGTGAGTTGCAAACCATACTATGCACAATTATACTCAAATTCCAGAAGAACTCAAATACTGACTTGGCGAAGAACTTCCGCATCTTATGCTATCTCCTTTTCATTAGTCGACTACTACTAGCAATCGAATACTCAGTTGCACTTGCACATATACGAAAGAAGTCGAAACAACTCACACTACCCCTCGTTACCACCATAATCGTTCTTATCCTCTGTGCAGGCAGCTTCTACGCCATGACTCCAGCATTCACTGCCGCGTCTGGAAACGGTTTAAGGATTTATTACGTCTGGTACATTATTCTCCTCGTTGAAGTAATTGTTGTATTGGGAACAGCTATGTTCTGGAGAAGTCATAGCTTCAAAAAGACCCATCTCATGGAACGAATGGGTCTTCTTACTCTTATCGTTATTGGTGAGGGTGCTATTGGTGTTACGAAGACTGTAGGGAAATTGATGGGATCGAGTGGGTTAAGCTTTGAGAATGTGTTCTTGGTGATATGCATTGTCATTATATTGGTAAGTCAAAACTCGTCACTTTTTTGGTTTAGAGTTGTGCAAACTAGTTGCTAATCATAATATCGTGAACAGGTCTTTCTTTGGGCAATGTATTTCGACAACCATCCCCATTACCACTACGGAACAATCCGACAACAGCTCTGGGCCCTCCTACACTTCCCACTCCACTGCGGCATCGTCGGAGTAGTAGAAGGATCCCAACAAATAGCAATAGCACGATACCTCTTCAAAAAGCTATTCTCAATCGAGAAAAGTATTCGACAAGCCTGCATAGTTGAGAACCTAGACGGAGCCACACTAGCAACAGCATTAACAACAGCAGTGAAAGCACTCAAGCTCGAAGACAAAGCTGAATCTAAAGACCAAGTCGCTATCATATTACAAGATATCTACGAAGTAAGCAACGTTACAGGTATCTGCTCAGCAACCAATATCACCAATCTAGCCAGCGGTGTCCCATTCCCTGAAGGATTTGGAACAATTGTTATCGATTCCTTCATTGGCCTCTTCGAATCTAGTGGGATCAATATTCCAAAAGACAGCGATACAGAGACGATCGCTAGATCGACATATGAAACCTTGTATATCTATTATTGGGGATCACTTTTCATCACCGTCACTTCATTTTCAGTTCTTCTACTTCTTACACGTGCAAAAGAGCATCGACCGATGATATTCGAACGTTTCGCAATAAGTGCAAGGGGAGTCGCAGCTGTGATATTTGTCATTATGGGAGCGACAGCGGGTTCGCAAAACGCTGTTTATTACTTGATCAAGAGTCCAGCTATCCTTCCTATGGCTGCTGCAATTTTGTTCTTGATTTTATGTGCCGATCGTATTGGTCGTCAAAGGAGCGTGAGGAGGCAGGAGAATTCTATTTCTCATTTTGATCGTAATAAGGATCGATCTACATATACGAGAGCTTCGGATACATAGATTTAGAGGTTATAGATAGACTCTTTGATACATAGGAAATGGACAGAACTGATTCTCTCATAGCAGAAAGTTCCGGTGTTTGTGTACCGCAGAGTGACCAATCTAATTTAATCACTCTCATCTCACATCAAGCTAATTTCATGTTCACCGAAAGATGATCAAGCTTCTAAAGACTATCACAGACGAAGATCAAGATGTAATAACCACCTTCTAACCGCCCTCCCACGTAACTACCAATGAAACCACATCTTCCACACCTAAACACCTGCCCTCACTCCCACAAACCCAACATTCAAACCTAACTCACACCAACACCATAATCACCACTTCCAAACAAGCTTTAAAACATGACTCCCCAGTGGCCCCGAGAAGCTCAATTCAGGCCTAGTGTCTCCAGGGAGAAGGAACAAAGATAAATGACAATCCTTCGGCAGATCCGGCGCAAGATTCAAAGTCAGCTTCTTCAACGATGGCGCAAAAATGTTTCTACTGATGAGCAATTCTGAAATTACATGATCAAAAACTTCTATCCCACAGTCGTGTAGAGTTAAGATTTCTAGAAATTCAGGTAGCCTGCCTTTTACGCTCTTTATTGTGGTGTTGTAGTTGTCGACGAATCAGGAGAAAACGTGATCCATGCTGTACTGTGAACGTCTTTGTCGATAGATTTTCAGTGATTCACTGTACTTTTCTTTTACCCAACTACAACAAAAGAATACTAATCATACGTTGAGCAAGAGCCCTTCAAGTACGGCGATATTTATGATGATTTCATTTAGGAGGTCATCGAAGTAATTCGCTATACTCTTTTGCATTTCAAGTTTCGAGCGGAAAGTATCCGCCAATGATATTTTTGAATCTAAATTTTCATGGAGAATCTGTTCAGACGGGATAGTTGGTGAATTCGGCGCAGTTTCAACTCCCTTATTAGCTCTCTCCAAGGCGAATAATCCTTTCGGGGGTTTATGCTGAAGTAAGAGTTCACCGAATTCGAGGGCTGTTGGGTCACCGCTTTGGTCTTGCAACATGGTGGTCCAATAAACAATTGACAGTAAAAAAATCGATAATACGATGCCTGAAGAAAGTTGCAAGGTTGAAAAGTCTGATAATTTGCAAATGAATTATTTAGGATGATGAGAAAAGTGGCCTGTCTGTTTTGCGCCGTCTAGAGATAGCATTCTACTAAGTCTAGCTCAATGTTATTGTTTTTAACTGGATTAAATTGCAGCTAAGTGACTAGATTTTTGCACTGCGTGTGCGTAGAAGGCACTATACTCAATAACTACTCTTACTTGAGATTAAAATACCAAGAAAAGATCGTAAAATGCAAAATAACTCGCGCACTTGCGCTGTGTATAACTATTTGATCGTCCTTAGATGGATAAATTAGATTTGATATTCATATTACTTTCTGCCAAGGAAATACCGTCACAATTCTGCTGCCGACGCCTCATTACTACTTATATCCAACCATATCTCAGTGCCCAAGTATCGTCATCTCAATTGCTATTCCTCCAATCCATCGCTCTAGATCCACTCGGGAAACAACAGGACTCTCGAGCAGGAGCATGGAATATCCGTGTATGGACTTCCGGCGACAGTATCAAACCCCTTAATCATGCGGAAAAGTTGAGGTGCATTATCGCTATGGAACCATTCACACACGATCCAGCCGTCGTATTCCTCATCTGTAAGTATTATCCCGTTGGACCCATCATTCGCGAAGTTCCCTGACCCGTAACCGGCCTCAATAGTCACAGGTTCCCAGCGTGCGTAGTTTGTGTCGCCCTCAGATGCAATGACGCTGAATGGGTAGTCACCAACGTCGAACTGAAGGTTTGTTCCATTAAGGAAAGCGGGCGTGGTGTTGTTGGGGGCGAAAACTGGATCAGCCAAACCCGCACCGGTATGATAAGCTTCAACTAAAGAGGAGTTAGCATGGCCATAATGATGAATTAGGGAGCAGGATTACTCACGGCTCCACTCCTGGTAAGTTGTTGGACCATCGGTGACTACCATATGAATGTAGAACTCTCGTGTATTATTCTGTGTGTATGGAACCCAGGTTTGTCTGGTCTGCATCTCGGAGGGAAGGGCGGAGGTGATGCCAATGACGGCAGCCGCTGCAAGGGCGACAGTGCGAAAGAAAACCATTTTGTCTGATATTGTGTCTGAACTGGTTCTATGAAGTAAATTGCTGGATGTTCTGCAGTCAACTTACTGGGTGAAGCATCATTTTATACTGATTTCCAGAGGCAATGCAGTTAGTGAATACGAAGAGGAAATAGGCTACTTAATCTGATATTCACGCCATTCCGCAGCCGCCGGGTACCATATATGGAGTATATCTGCAGACTGAAGTACAGTATCATGATCATCTGTAGCTTTTCTCGTATTTGCGACGACGGATGAAGAAGAGATCACCAGCTTCCCTTCGTCATACGGCGCTATTTAGAAGAAGTAAGCATCCGGGACGGTACGACCGGCATGGGATCGTATCTGCTGGGCGATTAGTAATAGCCTTACAGTTCCACTCGAGCTTATCCTTTTGAGGAGAGGTATGTAGGAGAAGTTAAGGAAGTGTGGTTGCATTTGGACAATAGCGGTTGTTCGTCAAAGAAGGCGAGAGAGAAAGAGGAAAGGTGAGGAGGTAGATGGCCTCGGTGACGTTGGAAGGGCTGCCAAGAATAGATGACGCTAATACGAGGTACCCGCGAGAGCTCAACTGTACCTATGTTACTCCTTGCAACTATGCGAAGGTTTTACTTTCCTAAGTATCAAAGGTAACTATGATAGAACTCTCATTCCCCTCGTACTGAGTTATGCTACAGATCAATTAATTTGTCGTATGACATCTTACTTGCAGCTCATTACGAGTATCCGATTTGGGAAACAATACCAGGTTCGGCCCAGTGACACTAACAATATCTACCACTCTCAGACTACGAAGAGAGTTTATCAGTGAGTTATTTGAGGAGAGATTATTCCAACTTTCAGAATGATGATGATCTCGGACGAGACGTGGAACGACATTTCCTACCCTATCTTGAAAGACATGACCACAGGCTTTGGGTACTATTCGCTATGTGAATACGAGGAAGGCATGAGAAGTTGTTGCTAAACAATCTGGTGATCTTAACATAGGCTATATCAAATCGGAACCTTAAGCGCCTCCAATCAAAGATAAACAACCGATACAGCAGTACTTAAGTATCTTCGCGACCAAAGATCCTCTTTTTGGCGTAAGTATTATGTAGAAACTAATCTCACTTATCTGTGCCTCACTATCTACGTAGAATAAAATCTTAAAGCTAATAGTAGATCACGGAAAGCAATTTCAGCGAAATTTAGAACGGCAAAGCACAAGAGAAGAGCACCGGAAAATAGTATTGATGGTATTGAAGCTATTAAGCTATTAGGCATCCTTCTGAGAAGTCGCTAAATCCCAGAAAAGAGAGGTTTTTCGTATAGGTTAAAATGACGAGATTTCCTGTACTACTCATTTCCCCGCCTTTTATAACCCCCGCGCCTATGGCTAAGCATGTATACCTTACGTATAAATTTAAGCTTAATATACTTTTCTAAGTTTCCCTGCACTATATGTTCCCCTATTATAGTATAGCCTCTCTCTTTAGTAAATACTAATATAGGTCGATACTGCAACAGTTAATAATTACTAGTAAATGTTGCTTGTAGATTTAATTGCTTATTACCTACTATGCTATTAATCGATAAGTATTGTGAAACATTTCTCGTTAGATGTGATTATTCAAAGTTCATCCACCTAATTTGGTACTTTTAACTATATCTAGACGCTTGAGGGATTACTGGCGGGATATGTTACTGTAAGAAAGATAGCTAAAGCACTAAGATAAGTAAATATTCATTTAAATTCTCTACCATCGCTAAACGGTATCAATTCAGCGCTATATAAGTCGAGCATCCTAGGTGGCGGAAGCTGCGTCGGAAGCTTTGTCGGAAGCTACAATCAGTTAGCCAACTTACCTCAACCGCCGAGAATTGGCCAACTTTGCAACTCATTAATACTTACATGTAATCTCTACTATAACAGAGAAGATTAAAACACAAGATTTATACTCTGCACCGTCTTTTTTTCTGGTGCAGTAGTAGTTCGTTATACACTATATACATACCAGACGGGTTGGATTCAGTCGCTTAAATTCAATTTTCATGATATGAGTCCCATTCCGTTTACCGAGCCGTGTTATACTATATTATACCAGAGATTTAGGCCAAGTGATGATTACTCGAATTGATTAAGAGAGATATTTTACCGGACACGAATACTTTGCCTAACTCATACAGTAGCGTCAGAATTAGCGTGGTATTATTGAATTAAGTAATTAATGGTCGACCGCACTGCACAGTGCTTAGATTGATAAGGACTAAAACATCTCGTAGAAGGATAGAAGAGGGTAGATGATTCTATAGAGACTCGAAATGTTCATAGATACCCGCCAGGTTACTAGGTATGTACATAAGAGGATATGATAGGTAGGATAGCTCAGTGACGATCGGCTGACTGACTTAGATGGAGTAGAATTTTAAGAAACTTATTTCACTCGGGTAACGAACGCACTTAAGTAATCTAACTACCTATCCAACTTAAACCTCACCACCAAAAACACACATAATTAATAAACAAACTCAATACCACAACACAAACCACACAAGCGCCTCTAAGAACCAGCATCACCACCAGAACTACCCTCAACATAATCCCCCCCACCAGCAGCCTCAACCAACCTCCCAGCAAGCCACTCCGGCCTACTCAAAAAAGGACTATGCCCAGCCTCGCACCTAACCACAACATCAAAACACCCCGACCCCGACACCACCTCCTCCCTAGCCCTCTCAACCATTGCCCTCTGAACAGAAATCGGAATCGCATTATCTAACTCACACATAACAAAAGTACTAGGGATAACCTTCCAAGGCGCAACGGTAAGCTCATCAAAGAAAGTCTTATAACCCTGAGGTTTCAGTTGCGCGATCAGTGGTGCGGCTTGTTCGTCTGAGATGTCGTTGTAGAAGATTTCCTTTGGTGTTGCTGCTTTGACTTCTGTTTCGTCTTCCTGGAGTTTTTTGTTTGCATTAATATTTGTTTTCCTTCTTCCTTTTATTTTTATTTTCAAAAAAAAAGACAGAAAGGAAGGGAAGAAAAGGGATGAATGTTAAATTTAACTTACATTAATAATAAACCAAGGAAGTGGTTTCCCCTGAAGAGCCTTAATCAAACTCCCCCCCTCACTCAAACACAAAAGCCGTACAAAACACCAACCTAACCACCTTTCCCTTTCCCTTTCCCCCTGAACAACCACCATCACCACCATCACCACTACCATCCGCATTCTCAAGGTCCCGCACATAAGTCGCCAAAGCCTCGCACCCTACAGTCCCCCATATGAATGCATAACAACAACGATATCCTTCCCTTCCGACAGAAGCCTAGTGACTACGTGACGAATAGCCAGAACATCCTGTTTATTACTTTGATGATGGGGCAATGCTCCCACGGAAGGGAGATGAACACCATGAACTTTGTAACCGGCTTTTTCGAGTAAGACGGTCGTTGGTGCGAAAGAGTCTGGAGAGTGCCAAGCCCCAGGGACAAGAACGAATTCTGGTTTCGAAGACATTGAATTAATTTTTTAATTTTTTTTGGAATTTGGATTTGAATTTGATCGATCGAGTTCTTGGAAGTGATAGAAAGAGAAAAAAATGGGGAGTTCGAGAAGAAATCTGGGGTAAATCTGGAGAAATATGGGGAGAATCTGCTTCCGACTTTCAGTATATCCTCCTCCCCCTGAGAAGTATATACATCCGTCGTTTTACTTCCGCCCTCGCTTAACCCCTCCATTACCCCTCCATTCCGCGACAACCTAAGCTTAGCGACTCCTATACTAGATACCTCCATCCGCAAATGAATTTATTTATTTGACAGCCATCTAAACAACTAAGCTTTAAGTCCATGAGCCGCTGCGGAAGGCTCAGGGAAAACCCAGATACTCCTGATATATCATCGGGTCGATGGATGCTGCACACCGACAGCTGCCTCATGGAAATAGCAAATGCTTATTGGGTACCGTCACCATAGGTTAGCTGGAATTTAAGATCTATGGCCGTATTAATATTAATTTCTTTATGGAACAAAAGATATGGAATTTGAAGATAAGGGAGGTACAAGTACAAGCGGATATCTTCTGGTATGTAGACTACTATACGTAGCCCAACACAACCCAATGAATGAGTGCATAATCCGGAGTCTAAAGAGAGAAATATCCAATGATAGAGACGTGTAGAGCTACATTGCAAACACTTTGCAAGACATGCCTTATCTGAGTACTAAGAAAATGTTTGGCGGGTTAGCGGAGTACCTAGTGCTTTAGCTAAAATAAGCTACTTATTGGAGGAACGCAGCCATATTTTGGATACTCGAGAAAGATACCAATATAGTTACGGCCGAGTCTATCTCGATTTACAGCAATCAAAACATCAAGATGGTAGGAAATCACCACCGACTGTCGCCATCAGTTTTATTTGGTAAATTTACTTCACCTAAATTTATCGTAGCAGGATATGTTCGTCGGCGCATGACTAATTTACTGACTTACCACCCTTGGCAATCATCGCGTCCCTCAAATTTCGCACTTCATCAAAACCGAACTTGTCGATAACACTTTCCACGACCCCTAGAACTGTTATCTCTGGGTCCCAACTCGTCGCCACAATAATTGCATTCACATCTGCCCCGTAATCAACAAAGTACCTGAGTATTTGAGCCCATCTCTTTACTTCGGCATGATCATGCTGTGAAATCCAATCTCGGCGTAAAGCTTCACGGACAAGTTTGACACAGCTTAGCCATGGTGTTTCTTCCTTGCCATTGAAATTTTTATACACAAGGTTCGGATCTTCACCAGCTGATAGCAAGTCATTAATAAAGGAACAATCCGAGAGTGGGTATACGGTCTTCCGACGATCGATAAGAAAGTCGGTGGCGTAGCTTAATAGAGGCCTGCCACCTTTATACCCCAGATCCTGTTCATCGTGTTGCACGAACCGCAGCTTGTCCATAACATATTCTTGAAGCCCGAATTTGGTTACAAGACCAAGGAAAGGATAGGATATTATGTTTTTGCCTCTTTCTTCATATGAACCAAATGCATTTCTTGCCCAATGATCGTCAGGTTGAGACGTCTTCTTAAGCCAGTACCACGAGAGAGTTTTTTCAAGCTCATCAACTGAAGGAATGATACCGGCAACAGCATAGCGACCATGTGTAAGAGATAAGACAATGCCTGGCCACCAGTCATCCAGCCTACGGTGATGTTCTGGCTCTTCGAGGGGCATTTTCAGCTGTAGCGTGTAGGCCCTAAGCAAAGCCGCGTGAGGATCATAGCTCAAAGGTGGCGCTTGATGGCTGGAGGAATTAATCTGAATTGCAGAGTTAGGCTGAGTCACTGAAATAGTTCCAAATCCAACAACAGTTTCCCAAACAGACGGGTTATAGATCAACCAGTCTCTGACAGTACGGTGGAGGTATGTGACTTTACTGTTGGTAAGAGAGTGAATTTGGTCGGTATGAGTACCAAATCTAGCCCCGCTAGTTGTTTGTCGACTCTTCGAATGTATAGCCAGGAGACCGGCACCATACTCGTCGAGGGACGCTTTTGCTTTAGCGCATAAGCGAATAACCTCAGCCTCTGCCAGCTGGCAAACCACTGAACTATCCTCGTCTACACTTTGAATTTTTGTCCTGGTTTGGCTAGGTAGACTGATGTGTTTTCGGGTGTCAAATATGCGAGAGCAAATTCCCATAGAGTCAAAGAAGAGGAGCTATAGTCGCCAGTGAACTCGCACACAATCTCTCTTGCTCGTACAAGCTGTAGAACCCGAGAGGCTTCTCCCTTGGCCATCTCTCTGTTTGCGAATCAAATAGCGTGTACTGGAAGAGTTCTTCCAAATCGGTTGGCAAATGTTTTAGTCTAGTATCAACAACATCGACCGAATCCCCTGAGCAAAGTCCATCTAACAAGGACCGGACAACAAGGATAACCCACAAGAAGACACCATCTGCGCTCTCAACAATATTTGCCATCAAGGCAGCTCCGCGTTCGGGATCTTCATGCAAGATATGACGCATCTGAGGCGAATTGTTGAATGTATCTACAACGTAGCGTTGCTGGTCATTGATTGTAAGATCTTGCAGCTTTAGGTGAGGAATGGAGTTGAATGCAGCCTCGAAAACTGGCCACGGTCTACTAGATAAACAGACTTTGACGTTGTTGTGACTTCCTCTGTCTACGATATCCTTGAAAAAATTTATTATCTCGGCATGGTCTCCGTCAAACTCATCCAATCCATCGATAAATAGACAAATCTTCGTCTTCTCCATAGCGGCTTTCAGGAATAATTTCAAACCATTCATCAAATCCACAAGATTCCAGGAGATCGGGGTGTTGATCCGTTGTTTCGTACTCATGCTCGAATACATCTTCCAATGCTCTGGAAACGTTACAGGAATCAGATCGCGATGCACTTCTAGAACTTGGTGTAACAAAGACCGAAGAAGTCCAAGTTGAGATCTTTGCTCCAAAGACCCGCTGGTCCAGAAGAAAAAACCCCGCCAGTGTTAACGATCTGGGTTTCATGGGAATTGAACGCTTGGCGTCTTCATTCTCAGCCTTTGCTTTTCTATCCCGCTGGAATTCTGCTTGATGGACTCGAGTTGCTTAGATTCAGCCAAGTAACCGAAAGTGTTCTATCGTTCAAGAATTATGGACCTACCAGTGGGAGATGGAGAAGCAGCCCAATCACAGAGAAGTTTCTCTGTCTTCTTGTGGTCGTAAATATAACGAAGCAACGTAGACTTGCCAGATCCTGCCTTTCCATTGATCCAGTATATACCGCCCTGTGAGCTCGTGTCTGTCAGCCAGTGTCGAAAGTTGCTCCCAATTTGTGTAGTCCCTGTGCCATTTGTTGTTTCGTCAAATATCCATTCAAATGTCTTCTGGTGTGCTTCCGCCACTTCTCCCTGCCGATCGTACATAGATGTGAATATCAGGGATTCGAGAATGAACTCCTGGATAAGGCCTGCATTTACAGGTCTTGATCCTGACGGAGGCCTGACAAAGAAAGGCACATCGTCTTCTGCTGCTCCTTGGCCAGCCTGGTGCTCGACAGCTACTTCATCCTTTGCAGATTTAGAAAACAATGTTTGGGCGCCTTTTCCTAGTAGCGAGGGCATGCGTAGCCCAGGAGGCTTCGAAGACATGTTCGTCTGCTTGAATGACTGGTCGTCCATTGTGGTAGGTGCCCTAGAAGGACTCCGGGTCAATCGGGCAATACAATGGATGGGTGGTGGGGATCGAAGGCTTATCCCGCGCAAGAATTGTTATGATGTGCTAGGGACCTATTTTCCTACGCAAAAAGAGAAGAGGACAAGGTCGGCCATTTGTACAGTACCTTGGTCCCCTGAGAACTTACTGCGCAGGCAAGCCTACCTTATTAATGATGTGGCACAATAGAAAGGGACATAAGGAACGGATTCGGCACCGAATGGCACCACCTTCCATTCCCGTCACCGGATATTTTGACGTAAGATGGATGGGCAGTCAACCCCAAACCATCTTTCGTATCTCTCTGTCTGCCTCTCTCTGGTGGTGTTGCATAAAGCTAAGAGCTGCCCACCGAGGATTTCGGTGCAACTGTGTGGTAGCAAAGGATTTAGATTCCCAGGCGTATCTTATGAAGAGGATGTTGGCTGTTGAGCAAGAAGCCAGCGACGAAAGGAAGGTTTGCGACAGCTCAAATTTGTGATGCCGCTGCCGCTAGCCTCATCTGGAGAGCTCCTCAACCTAACCTCCATGGGGACAGAGGGGTCGCCTGATTTTCAACGACATCTCTTTGATTTATTTTCTCTTGTTTTTTTCTTTTTTCTTTTCTTTTCAAGATTTTGCGGACATTTCGAATCGAGACAGCGCGCCCAAGTTCTTATACCATAGGTCGAGACTTAATAATCGCCTTACCTTCTCTCAATCCACATAGATCAGACCGTGCCTTCTTGCTACTAGCAGCATAGAGTTTTAAATCCCAAATTGCAGTCTATTTATTTACATTATTATCCAACGCCGTCCCCATGTATGGTCTGGTCTCTATACACAGTATATATCCATCAACGCAAATCCAAACGCCAATCTAAACCCCCAAAAGCTCAAGCATTTGGCCAATACAGGAATGCCAACTCGGTCTCCTTCTGTGTAGAGATAGACGTAGAACCAGTAGATGCAGAAGTAGACTTTGCATCCAAAACGAGCCTCTCCAACGATAGCGGCAATTTCGCTACATCTGGCTCTTTCCATAGCCACTTCTCAAATTCCTCGGTAGTAAGATTCTTAGGAACAGATTTTACAGTTGACAACCACCTCTTCGTCCCACCAAAGCTAGCATGACTGCTCGGCTTCCTAGCAAAGGACATCATCTCCATCGCGTCGACACTGTCCGGCCCTTCAGCTAATACCTTGAACTGCCTGTACCGGTTCGCAAAGGTTTTCGCTCTGGCTTGATCAGAGTGCATGGCAGCGATCTGAAAAGCATCATAGTACACGTTTGGCACTCGCAAATCCGAACACTTCTCCTCTTCATATATTTTCAGCAGCTCTCGGCAATCAGCAAGTGCAAGTTCAGGTGTTTTGTGTGCTCTCTCATGACTTCCGATGCGCTCGTTCAGCTCATGTGCTCTTACAAGACGGGCATCGCTGACAGCGAGCTCATCGGCAGGGAGAGAGCAGGCGCCACAGGTACATTTGAAGCGAAAGTATTCCTCCAGATCCGCTTTGCGTTGAGACGAAGTTCCACCGGCGTGGTATGATGTTGTAATCTCTTCCCCGATTTTGATGGGTCGGATAGCATAGACTGTTTCTTTCTCAAGCAGGGGGTTCCATCGATGTTGTGCGTTTGGCCGACAGCTATGATTGATGCGTGAAATAACCAAAAAGACACCACCGTGCTCAGAACTTCCAGCGAAGGCATAGGCATTAGAACGAAAGATGCTAGAAATTGGCTTCCCTTTTTCGGGAAAGGCATTGCATAGCTGAAGATATGCACGCTGAGCAGCTATAGGCCGTTTCTTGAGTTCATTGGCTAAATCTTTCTCGTCGGTGTCATAGGATTTAACACATTCGCTAGAAAGAACAGCTTCTTCAGTGAGGATGCAGGTTCCGGGGGCGATGGTCTGTGTGGCCACCATGCCTTTTCCTTTGCCGGGGATGTCTTCAATGGCGAAAAGACCGGTGTCGAGATGCAGAATTTCACGATCAGTAGTAGTGGAGCTCTCGCTGCGTTGCGAACGGCGTTGCTGGTTGAAAGCCATGTTTGGTATGTATGTATGATGTTGGTGTGTGTCAAAAGCCAAGTTGTTTTATTTATTTGTGTGCGTGCTGTGCTCTGCAGTGCAGTTGCAGAGTTGCAGGGTTCTTGAATTTGATGGTGGTGGATGTCTTTCTGGCACGACTTGAAGCTGGCAAAGCCCTGGTGGTCCCCTTTTCAGATATTGGATCCGGGGCAGACAATGATTTTGGTGTCCAGGAGGGGTGCACTAATTATGTGAGGTTCCGTCCGTCGTCGATAAGATAAAGCCCTGCCCTTTTTTTTCTGGGGCGGTCAAAATCTTTCATGAAGCTATCTACATTTTGGGTAAAAAAGGCGAAGGGGGTGAGATCATGCTCCACGTGATTTGGACCCCTGATTTGTGTCTTTACTTTGAACCCTTTGATAAGTTAATTACGCTCCTCAAGTGTTCAACATAAAAAACAAAGAAATTTCTCAAAATCTAAGCATACAGCTTCTTGTTTATGTTTGTTGCTGATACTCGCTAAGCCAAGACACTCCTTTCAACTCTCGTCTAATTGACCGGAGGCTGCTCCGAAGCCAAGTTTACCCCCACACAGTTATCTGATCCTAGAAAAGAAGCTGGGAGTTGGGAGTAGAGGTAAGTTATAAACTGCTACTGCTACTTAATATTGTGTGGGTGCTGCTTACAGACTATTTCAGCTGGATTGGCGGAGCAAACCGTCTTCAATTAAAATTTAATTAGTGCTGCTGGCGTTGCTAAGCAAGTATCCTTTTAGCTCTAACGAAAAGTCATCTCCGTTTAGACAGAGGCCGATATATGGTTCGCAAACATCAATTACGAATAAAGTATGGTCGCGTAGTTGGAAGATACGGTTTTGGGTTCTTTCGAACTAGGTGAATTACTCGCCTTTGGGTAAGTTCGACAAACGAAGAGAACTACTTAAGTCAAGGGGTTAATCACATTGAAATCTCCCCTTTCACAATGTCCACATTTCAAACAGGAAACTCAGCATCCCTCCCAAAGCTCTTAGCAACCCAATACCCAACCGCCTCCCTAACAATATTATTACTACTCCACCTCCGATCCGGATGAACACGATTAGCGAAATGCAACCAAAAGCTACCAGACCCCCGATCAATCACCAAACTCGTCCCCGTAAACCCCGTATGACTAGCAGTAAGTAAACTAGCCATCGGCCCAGCAGTATAATACTGATCCAATTCAAACCCCAACCCGTGCTCATCACCCGGAAAATTCGTATTAAAATTCGTAAAGATGAGATCTACGACTTCCGGAGAGAGGATTTGATTCCCATCATAACTTCCGTTGTTGAGGATCATCTGACAGAAAATCGCTGTATCGTGGATTGTGGAAAATAGACCTGCGTGTCCGGATACACCGTCTAAAGCCCACGCATTCTCATCATGTACAGTCCCCCGAACAGGCTGTGGCCGATTCGGCTCTGTTGAACCTAAAACCGCCATCTGAAATTCCTGAGTTGCCATCTTCTCGTAGAACGGATTTGCTGTTCCTTCTAAGTTGCCACGGTTGAAGAAAGTTGATTTCATACCGAGTGGTACTGTATAATCGTATATAAGCTCATCTATCGAACGACCAGTGATTTCCTCCAGAACAAGCATCAAACTCATAAAGTTGAGATCTGAATACAGATACGTCGTTCCGGGTTCATTGATGATTTTCTGTGTGATGATCGCATTGATTCGCTCATCGTAAGTTGTATAATTGGACGAGTATAATGATGGCGAAGGATCAGCATCGAAACCACTTGTGTGGGTCATAAGCTGAAGGATAGTTATATTCTCTTTTCCATTAACTCCAAATTCTGGGATATATTCAACAACCGTTGAATTAATACTTAATTTCCCCGCGTCTATTTGTCGTAGTGCTGCGACGGCGGTAAAAAGTTTCGTCAAGCTTGCCATGTCGTAAATTGTATCTACTGTCGCATCTTCTTGGAGATATGCTGGTAGATATGTACCATTTACATCGGCATATAGATTCCTTTTTCCTACTGCGAATGAACTGACTATTGTTGAATTGTGCGCTATTAAGGTAGCTGATCCGGGTTCTATTGGATGGATTTCGTTGTAGGTATGTGAAGAATAGTTTGCAGCATGTGTGTAAGCAGTTACATTTGCTACTAGTTCTTCGAGTGGCTCTGAGAGCATTCCGACTGATTGTGGTGTGCCGTAGGTGAGGGTATTGGAGAGGCCGTGAACGAGACTATGGAGGAATGCATAACTGAGAAGGATAGGAAACTGGTGCATTGTAAGAGTAAAAATTACGATTAGAAAAAGAACGTCTTGGTCAACATGAGGCCTCTTAGTTTCAACATGGGTTACTTTGTACAGTACTTATACATGCAGTACCGCATAGTTACAATATAAGTAGTGACCTTTGGCTAAGCGATGTAACATTGAGATAGAATCGTTTCTCGCCTGTTTATAAATGGGGCTCCGGAAATTGAACACAATTCAGTAAAAGGGCAGGTAGAAAAGACAGGTTAAGCCTATCGTTGATGTTGTGGAAGAGTGGCCCATGTCATGACGTGAAGTCTATTGCATAGTCTAAGCGAGAATTGATCCTGATCAAGAAGTTACTTGGATATTATCGGTAGACTGTGAGCAGGAGGGCTAACTTAGAAAGAAGTCTCAATGGGTGAAATGATTCTCTTATGCTTCTCTTGGCTCATGTATATAGAAGTGTCAACAATGCCAAATAGATAAAATGCCAGGATCTTCATCACTATCACGTGGCAGAGATCGGCATTGAAGACGCCACAGCTCTTATCTCCCCCCCGCTTCTCCATCGCCTCCATCGCCATGCATCATCTATCTGCTACATCACCCTTCACTTTTCCCATAGCATCAACAAAATTCACCTACATTATCCTTCCCTACTTTCCTTCTAATTTGTTTTACAAAAATGGCATCCGTTTCCCTCGAAATGAATCCCGCGAACTCCGAAGTCGAGCCCACAACCTCCACCGTCTTCCCTATCATGGATCTCCCAGTCGATATCCGCATCGTCATATACCGCTACACAGTTCCCAACATCTTCCGCGATGATTGGCGTGTCGACCCAAAAGCCCTACGAGACGATGGTCGACTCTGCTGCCCTGCGCTACTCCGCACAAACAAACAATTACACAACGAAGTGATAGACGAGTTCTACGGGCGCGAATACTATGGTTTATGGATCAACCCAAGTGGATGGCATTTTGCTGGAAACAACGGCATGCCTATCAAGAATCCTCTTCCTTCTGCGATTCGCTGGGTCCAAAAATTAGACTTGACGATTTATTTGGGGAAATACTCGGATAACTTCAATTATAAAGCGCTGTTGGGGGATTATTTTAGAAATGCCTCGAGACCGAAGTTACGGAAACTCCGTTTACGACTTTTGATGAGTATAGAGTTCTTTGAGCTTTATAGAGATAGACCGACGAGCTTGAGACGGGGGATGGAAGAAGAATTACAGCCGTTGAGAGAAGGGAGAGGTCTACAGGAGGTTATTGTGGATAGCATCAATCACGAACACGCCATTACGGTATATGGACACGAGAACACCTTTGAGAAGTCCATGGGAGATATGCTGGATATCATGAGGAGGTTTCTGGACGAAGTGGCTATCGTGATGATGTCGCCAGAACTTGCAATTGCTACGAGAAAAGACTCGGGTTGTGCTTTTTGAGCTTAGATATAATACTTTGTCATGACTGCGACTATTTCAGCCGAGATGGATCATTCGGCAAGTAGAACCACGTACATCAAGAGACAGCGAATAATTCTTGCCTTAGAAACTCAGTGGGCTGTGTTCGAGAGGCATGGTTACTTTTGTGGGAAACACTTAAATATCCTCGCTTGTAAGCGATACACAAAACCAGGATTTATTGTGAAACTCCAGTTTAACCTTCCTCGGAACCAGGAGAACGCACACTTATAATGATAGGAAAGGTATGGTGTAAATTTGATCAAGGTCTTCATTATTAGTAGAACTGCATAACAGCCCAGTCTTCTCACCCTGGAACTTCAAAAATACTATTACCGTCACTTATCAACCTCCTTCAAATCGAACTCATTCCCATCTACCGCCTCAACAACTGTCTGATCTGACACAGTCCACACAGTAGGAAGAACGATAAGCAACGCACCTATCGACAACCCCCAATTCATACCCAGCTGAGACATAGGCCCAACCTTCAAAGCGTTAATCCTCCAAGCCATAGCCCCGCCAGCAGCCTGAAAGGTCTTATAAGCGCCCACAAGAACAGCCGCTCTAGCAGTAGAATTCGACTCAGTACCAATCAACCAATAGCAAAAGCCTTGCCACAGAGCGTCATAAGCCCCATAGAAATATATAAAGAAATATAGGTCCAATCGATAAAGAACCTTGTGTATAATCAATATCCTGCTTCAAACCCATAGCAAGTCTTCGATCTTGCCATTTCTGAAACGCAAATCCTCCTCCCCAGATCGCCATACCCGTACTCAGCAACACGACCCAACCAACTCTGGCCCTTCTTCTCCGGCCCAGAAAAGGCAAGTCGAGGATAACGCCAATTAACAGTCCACCGAACATTTGCGCCATCCAATAGAAAGCTCCGTTCAGAGACCTCGTTCGGATATTGAAAGTCATACCATTAACATCATTCTGTTGATAAGAATAAAAAACATTCGCACAAAAGAAAAGCGGTAACATGCAAGCGACCCTCCATTTACAGATCGTCTTCACCGCAATCTCAACTGTCCCCTTCAGAGAATGTTTCTCAGTCTCAACAGCTGCATGAAGTTGCGCAAGTCGGATGCGAGATGGTGAACAGATGAAAACTCCTAGGAGCCAACCGAAGAGCATGATGATCATGATGAGAGCGATATAAGTAGAATCTGAAACCGTACTCTCTTTTGAATGGAAATTCAATCCAAAGGATGCGAGAGATCCTACGCCTCCACCAAGATTGAAGATAATCCAGAACACGGCGATAGCTCTTCCCTTTTGTGATTCGGGGACGTAGGTTGTCATTATTGCTCCTTGGACTACCCAGAGCAAAGATGCTCCAATGCCTAGGATAGCACCAGATGCAATGACAAAAGCGCCATTATCATGATCTAATTACATAATATCAGTTCATTATTTGCTTCTTCACCATCACACGCGAGAAACAGTAAAAGTTAAACATCACTCACGATTAAAATTCAACAAACTCCCACTATACAAAGCATAAGTCCAACCACCAAGCAAAAAGCAAATTCTCGGTCCGACCCAAGAGAATAAAGGACCGACGATGAAAAGCGCCGTTGCTGCAGTTGCAGAAAGTAATGCTACCGTGGCGTTCGCAGCTACTGTTGGATCTACTTGTCCTGATCCTCCGAGTCCTCCAAGTGCATTATACATCTAGATTCCAGCAGAAGAAGTAAGTTTGAGGAATTCGATAAGTGAAAATATTTGGAGTGGTGATGAGACCTACTCCAGGACAGCAGAAACAGATCATACTGATAAGGATAATTTGAGTCCATGGATGGGAATAGAACCCTTTCAAGCCGCTCTCCTGAGACATCGGATCTTCAACTCAACTCTACCTTGTTGAGGAACAACTTGTGTCGCTGTTTCATCTTCTTGTTGCTTCATCTTCAAAGGATTTTGAATGATAGAAAAGTGGGAAAAGTAGCATAGAAGTCTTATCCATGGAAAAGATGATATGTCCTCGTCTCATATATGACTTGAGGCGAGCGGTCTAACTTGGTTTTTCATCCTCGGCGCTCGCTAAGGCGGCGAGAAGGGTTAAGTGGGAGTTACCATCGACAAGTAGATGACCCAGAAAGGTCAAAGATGGGGGGCATGTCAACAATGGAAATAAAAAATCGGAACATAATAATCTTTGAACCAGGTAGGTAACGTAGTATCCGGACACCCTTACATACCCGAGAACCCCATCTTTGGTAAATTTAACGACCCGATCGGACACATCCGAATATCCAAATGCCCAATGCAAAAAAAAACACAACACAACACAGCCAAGCCAATCTTGATAATTTTCGATATCACCACCAAAAGAAAAAAAAGCCCCCCACCAAGATCTCAGAATAATAACACTCAAACCATTGAAACCATGTCAACCCCCCTAATAGATCTAACCAAATTACAAACAGAAGCCCGAAATCCAAACAGCACAACAATAGACCAGGTTTCAACACTCACCCTCTGTGAAATAATCAACGCAGAAGACATCACAGTAGCCCAAACAATCACAAAATCACTTCCTGTAATAGCAGCCACCATAGACACACTAGAGAAACGTTTCCGTCTTGGTGGAAGATTGATATATGTAGGAGCTGGAACGAGTGGTCGGTAAGTGAGCTACCCAATGTAACTCGATCACGCAGTTCAACTCAATAACCCAAACCAACTCGATAACCCAATATACACTCCCCATTCCACCAAAAATAAAGAGGAAACTAAAGATCTAATTTTCAAACATAAATAGACTAGGCGTCCTCGACGCCTCCGAAATCCCGCCAACATTCTCAGCCTCCCCCGAAAAATTCATCGCTCTAATAGCAGGAGGAGACCAAGCACTCCGACACGCGCAAGAAGGAGCAGAAGATAACCTCCAAGCCGCAGAAAAAGACCTAGCGTCTCTAAACCTAAACCCAGACTGTGATTCCGTGATAGGAATAGCAGCATCTGGACGAACACCATACGTATTAAGTTGTCTAGGATATGCCAAATCGAAAGGATGTACGACTATCGGATTAGCGTGTACAGAACCCTCTGTCATTTCTGAAGAGGCAGATGTCGATTTTATGATTAGTAGTGTTGTTACTGGACCAGAGGTTGTTACTGGGAGTACGAGGATGAAGGCTGGGACTGCGACGAAATTGGTGTTGAATATGTTGAGTTCGGGGGTGATGATTAGGTTAGGGAAGACGTATGGAAATATGGTATGTTTTGTCTCTTTTTTTTCTAAAAAAAAATAAAAAATTAAACTTTCATACTTAAAGAGAAGAAGAGTGAGTGATTTTAATGCAGTATATTGAGATTGATATTGAGTAGATGATTGATGTTAAAGCAACAAACGTTAAGCTTGAACAGAGAGCACGTAATATTTTACGTACTGTATGTGGATCTTTGTGTCCAGGGTCAGATGACGAAATCGATAAGGTTCTTAGAGAATGTCATGGGAGTGTTAAACTTGCGGCTGCTACCATTCTACTTTGCTGTTCGGTGGATGAAGCCGAGCTGCGTCTGAACGAGGCAAATGGAGTTCTTGTTGCTGTACTGAAATCTCCATTCCTGGAGATTTCGTCTGTGAACGACAAGGATAAAAATGGTGTCGAAGAGAGTTACGTACTGTCGATTGATGGTGGAGGAAGTAAATGCGCTGCTGTAATAATTGGCAAAAATGGGAACAGGGGCTTTGGTGAAGTTGGAGGTTGTAACGTGTGAGGATATATAAATAGTGGCTCTTTCCGTCTATTGACTAACTTGAATATAGGTCTAATGTCGGTGTAGAGGCAGCAATTTCTTCAATTACACTTGCACTTCAAAGGGCCGTCGATTCATGTCCGACGACAAACGGCAAGTCGTTTCAATCAATTAACTTCTCAGCTATTTGGATCGGTTTAGCAGGATACGATCGACCAGATATGGCAATACAAGCAGAAGCAGCACTGACCAAACTTCTCGGAGTTTCTGTTGGTAACCGACTAAGAGTTTCCAATGATATTGACTTTCTCGCCCAAGCAATTGGTAACCAATATCAGACGAATTCCGCAGTGATGGTAGTTGCAGGAACAGGCTCAGTTGCAATGAGTTATGAGCGTACAAACGATTATTTTGAGAGAACTGGCCGAGCTGGAGGCTGGGGTTACTTGCTTGGAGACGACGGATCTGGTTATAGTATAGGTCGGCAGGGACTGAGAAAAGCACTAGAGTTTGCTGATGAGCTTGAACTGAGACGAAATTCCGGAAAGGCAGATTTACCGATGGAACCGCTGGTGAAAGCTATATTCGACAGCTTCAACTCAGTAGGACATGAAATAGCAACCGTGGACTTACTCAGCAGTATTTTAAGTTGCGGTTCTGGTACAACTAGCATGACAAGGAGGATCGCTGATGTTGCAAAGATAGTTGTGGAAGAGAGCACTTTGGATAATAAGGCGAAGATGATTATTGATAGTGCCGCTAAAGACTTAGTTGGAACCGTCCGGTCGTTAATCTCATGTGGGAACGTTAAAGCACCAGAAACACTGTTGATTCTTGGGGGAGGTTTAATGCAAAGCAGAACTTATCAGGAGTTGTTCCAAAGCACATTGCTCTCCTCGGGAATACAGTTTGCGAACATCAAAATAGTCGGACATCCAGCCTTGGTGGTGGCAGAGTATCTAGCTCAACTTCAGTAAAGAAATTTGAAGTCTGGAAGTACCGTACAAATTGGTTTGTAAGATAATATTTTAGATAATTATTTATTGAATATATGTAAGGAATAGATTCAAGTAATCTACTTAATCTTGGTAACCTACTTAATTAATTTAATTAAAATAATATCTTATAAACCAATTTGTACGGTAGTAAGCTCTAGGTAATTCTTTATTAATAGACCAATGCAGCCACGAAATAGCTTTCTGACTTTTACTCTCCTAGGGAACTATCAAGACACTCACTCCAAGAAAACGATACTTCATAAAGTACAGAATGACGAAAAAGAAAAAACCAGTCAAGTTCGATGAAAAATAATAGAAACAAGATCAAAGTGGATACTTAAACTCAATTAAGTTACTCAGACACTAAATTACTTAAATCAAGCGAGTTGTTTATACCTACGATGGCGTGATCATATTAGACGGCTAAGCGAACCGCTGTATTAAGTACTCGAGTATTCCTTTGTGCGGCTCAAGGCCCTCCTAGTTGGATCTAGCACGTGTGCTGTGAAATACAGATATTTCTTGGTGGAGGAATTCTCCGATTGCCGAATCCTTGTGGAAGGGGCCTTAAGCCACACAAAGAGATACTTCAGACTGTACATCTTACGACATAATTGTTGCATATGCTAACGTGCCGTAGCTTATATATACCCTCAGATGGCAGAAAACTCACTGTTAATGATTATATCAATTCATTTCACTGTGTGTGGGCTGCTGGAACAGCATATCGACCTCATTCGAATTCCAGTTCTCTAAAACTAACCGGGTAACCGCATCGCCCGTTCACATAATAACTATTCATATGCCTGTGCAAATCTATCAAGCATCCAATCAAGCATCTGTATAGATAACGTTGACGTCAAACTGATCATACCACTAATTGAATAAGTTATGAATAATGGATTCAAGGAGAAGATCCATAATGCTCTGTCAACACGAACAGCACGCCGCACGCGCACGCCTACTGCTCACTTCCCTTCCCCAACTTCCCTACGTAAGGTTGCATCTAACGCGGAATTTTCGGCTTCAAGCCAAGAGATAGAATTGGATTCTTCAATGAGCCCTAATGAATCAGAATCACAAGCACCGAAGCGTGTTAAATCAGCTCACGGGGATCTCGGGTGGGAAAAATACTGTTCTAGCACTGGACAAAAACATGATATGAAAACTTCAAAATGGAGATCATTGCTATGAAGAGCCAGGACTTGATCAGCCATCAAACTAATTTCAATAGTGGCTTCTGAACTCCTCACGGCGAGGGGTAAGACTGCCTGTTCTACATCTGGCTAAGAGCATCTTGGACTTCTTTAGCTACTAATGCACCTACAGTTATATCCGATGGAGGAAGGTCCAGACTATGAAGCCTTATCATAAGTGTGGGGTTCTAGAGCAAATAAACGAAATATTTTGATAGATGGTAAGCAGTTGTTGTCCGTTACTGCCAATCGAGCGGAAGCATTGGAGCACCTGCAGCGATAGTCTCCGCATATTATAGGTGGATGTGACTTGCATCTATTTCAATTGATACCTAACGGAATAAAATAGAAACTTGAGGTTTGAATCTCTGTTCTTTGAGGGGTTTCGCCTTTGTGAACCTGGAGTTCTGCCAAGACTAAACCTAGTCACATCCAGCAGCTAGCATATACGAGGAAGTCAGCTCTTCGTAGTGCCTGTCCCAGTTCAACCGAGGTCGCTATCGTCGCTCTCGTTCACATCGCTACTCCAGCCATTGTAGTTGGATCCCCGGATTTATGGTCCTTAGCCACTGAAATTTCCGGCCA
Organism: Pezicula neosporulosa; assembly: GCA_009805495.1. NCBI lineage: Eukaryota > Fungi > Ascomycota > Leotiomycetes > Helotiales > Dermateaceae > Pezicula > Pezicula neosporulosa. The sequence goes on from SELE01000021.1 coordinate 140,581, forward strand.
AGCAATGTCTGACTGAGTCCGGCTTAAATCTGGATGCCAGAATAGCTCACCGCAAATGTCATTCTCGTCTCTTTTTGAGGCTTCGCATTTGAGATCTCCTTTCACTACTCTAAATATAAGCTTATGCTTGATTTGTTCACATAATCATGCCCTTCATAGGGCCAAAAGTATGTCACGATATTACGCTGCAACGTTAGAATCCTCCTACCCGCAGCTAATCGCTTTTGTGTTATTAATTAGCCGAGTAAGATTTTTAGTGACAAAATGCGGACAGTCTTACTCAGACAATCTACTTCACTGTAGTGTAACTGACAAAAATGGCATGACTCTCCCCCGATAAGGCAGTCAGGACCGCACCTTACTAAGTAGGACTGAAAAAGTCGTTCTAGAGACGACGCAGTGCATTTTCTTTTGTCCTCTCAATTGTTTCTGCCTTCTCGTCAGCTGAGACTTCGCCGCTTCACTGCGTTCTCACCACCATCTATGAAGAACCAAAACTGATCCTTTCTGCATACGAACTCTCCAATTGCGAGAATATTCACGATGGCAGCGTCACAATTCAAGTCCGTCTGACAATTGTGCCGCAGAGTCATGACGTGAAGACGTCGAGTAGGTAGAGATGGAGACGTATAAAAAGGGCGACGTGAACCCCAAAACCACCATCACTATCACCATCTCAAAAACAACATCAACTCTTCTCTTCTTACCACCACCAGTAACAACTCAAGCCAAAATGAAGCCAACAACCTTCCTCCTCTCTCTCTTCGTCGCGCTCCCCGCGATCGCAAACCCTGCTCCTCTCCCAGCAACCGACGCTACGTGCGACTGTGGTGGATGTGCTGCCTATGGCTCCTACTGGTGTGGATACACTCTTCATGAGACTAATGCAAATGCCATCGTAAGTTCATGAAAATATTTCTAACCTAGAATTCCACAGCGTACCTAGTCAAGAAAAGAGGACTATTGGACTAATGGTGGGATGTAGTACGTTTGCGACAACTCTGGCAACTTCGTAGTCAACAACGTCTGCAGCACTTGTACCTACGTTAACCAGGTTCCTTACTGTACTTAAGTAACTGTAAGGACGGCTCATCTGGATGAAGTGAGAGAGAAAATGCTGTATAAAGACGTGGACGCTCGTTTTGGGAGGGAAAAACGGCATATATATATTTGGAGCTCTGCTGATGTATCATAAAGACTTCAATGTAGTACATATGCTGCAAATCATTTGCCTGACTTGCTTTTGAATGTGAGACACGCAGTGAGAATACAGTACTAGAAAATTAATATCAGACAGAGCTCAAATTAAGCGAAATCCTAACACCTCTGCCCTGAATATCACTTATCAAATAAGACCTTATATAAGCCCCAAATTCCTCAGAAGTCAACTAATGCACGCTTTAAAATAGGATCTTGAGCGTGGCAGGGCCACTTTATTCAATATGGTTGCCTAATACTTTTAATCCCAAACTACAACTCACCTCGGCATACTCTTAATAAAGGGTTCGAAAAAAAGTTGCAGACAGAGTTGTTGTTTTAATTTCATATATATCACCTAAGGGAGATTTGGAACTTCTGAAATAGAGAGCCGGTCATAGCTAGTAGAGCGATTGAACAGTAGGATGGATCTTTTGGGAGCAAGCATGAACCGAGCTGCTATAAAGCATGTATTTCTCGTTACAGAGAAATTCTATATAATATTAGGTCCATCGAGTAGAGAAGGAGACTGGTTATATTTTCTGTCATAGGGCCAACTGCTATTCCATTTTACGTCAGATAATATTGGCAGAGGGGTTTTCCTTAGTGTGTGAAAGATATATTCATGGAATAATGGAAAGAGAAGCTACCCTACTTAGAATTGAGGTTGGAACGATATATTTCTCGTAGGAAATATACTTTGATTTAGAATACAAAGGACAAAGAATTATAGTCTTGCCCAAGTCGCTCCTTCCAGCTTTCATTGGTGCATCTCTGTATACGCCTTCGGCTTTCAGGTCTGTTCTAAATCTTCATTTCAATAATTTGATAACACTTCTAGTATGATTAGTGCTGGGATGATATTACAGACCTACCAGAGTTCTATAGGCGAGTTAAGGATTAGGGGCTACTTGCATATATATCTCGTAGCATCCTATCTATATTTCCTAGCAACAACATCGATACTAATTTCATTACAATCAAACCTTACATTACTCTTACGGGTATACCCACCTGGTGATACCAGCACTCAGAGTGGATGAAATATATTTTAACTTTTAGTAGTTGAATCTAGAACTCTTGTTCTAATTTTGTGAAATGAAAGATACTTCGAAATACAACATTAATAATAGCATTTAATCCATACCGCTTACACACGAGGCTTTTACTAAAGCTTAAACAAAATCTCTAGCTGGTTGATCCCTTTAGCTGCTCAAGTGGGGAGTAAAGAGAATAATTTTTATGTAGATTTTGGGTGACGACGATGATAACGAAGGTACGTAGGGCATACATTTCAAGAACAGATGCTTAAAATAAGAGAGACATACTGTGGGTTAGTCACACTAGTTGAGGTCTTTGATTAAAAGATCAACCTAAATTCTGGACTGGAGTTGGCCAGGACCCAAGGTCATGCGGACCTTACCAAAGACGGCCTTAGTCTCGTAAGCCTGAGTATTGGAAGACGTTGATATATGATAGCATAATACTTGAAATTAAGCAGCATATCTTACAGCTAGCTACTTACTACCTCCTCAAATAGAGTGAGCTACTTTACTAACTTTGCAGCAAAGTAAGTCAGAGTCAGAGCCGTGCTTTATCGAAAGCCAATCAAGTTCATTTTCACTAGGAATAATAGTAATCATATTCTCAACTAAGATAAACTAACATTAACACTCTTGATCTGAGTAAACGCCAACAACTCATCCAAAGATTCCTCACGCCCACTTCCAGACTCCTTATACCCTCCAAAAGGAACCCCTAGAAAGTGTCTCCCAACTTGATTGACCCATACATAACCAGCTTCAACCTGCTTCACGATCCGTTGAGCAGTTGAGATACTTTGTGTGTATACCGAGGCAGTGAGACCGTATGGTGTAGAGTTGACTTGTGACATCAACTCCTTCTCATCTTCCCATTTGAACACCGACATGACCGGACCAAAGATCTCTTCGCGAGCTATCTTCATATCTGGTTTTACATCCGTGAAGATAGTTGGCTCGATAAAGAATCCACCTTTGATTTCTGGGATATCACTTGGTGATTTCCCACCGATGAGCAGGTGTGCACCTTCTGATTTTGCAGATTCGATATAACCTATGACTCGATCAAATGCAGCTTTATTGATAACCGGACCCATCGTAGTTGACATATCGGTCGGATTTCCAGCTCGGTATTCCTTCTGAATAATTTGCACCACCTTTTCTAGAACAGCATCATGGTGACTTTCATGTAAGAATACACGAGAAGTCGAGCCGCATGATTGCCCTGCCCATGTAAAGTTCATCCCTCGTGCTACCCCATTTGCAAGCTTCTCGATATCAGCATCCGGGAAAGCAATCAGAGCGTTTTTACCCCCAAGTTCTAAAAGCGTCGGTTTCAAAGAAGCCGCAGCAGCCTTTTGGATAAGTTTCCCTGTCGGGACGCTCCCGATCAACGTCACTTTCTTGATCAATGGATGCTCTGATAATGCCTTTCCGCATTCAGCACCACCGGGCAGAATATTGAGAACTCCAGGGGGGAAGACATCTTTCAGAATCTCAGCTAATCGTAGGCAAGAAAGAGGAGCTTGGTCCGGAGGTTTAATAATCACTGTGTTTCCTGCTGCAAGAGGAGCTGCCATCTTTGCACCTGCAAACATAACCGGGTGATTATAAGCCACAATTCGAGCAACTACACCGAGAGGCTCCCGTAAGGTATAGTGGAAGGTGTCTTCTGATTGTGGAATTGTCTCCCCTTTCAACATCGGGATCAATCCAGCGAAATAATTCAAATTCGCAGCTGCGACTTTGGCATCACTTAGCATTTCTGCGACTGGATTGCCTGTGTTCAGAGCATCGACTAGAGCAAGTTCTGCTGCATGGTCTTGCATAATCTCCGCTGCTTTGCGGAGGATTGCTGCACGTTGAGGTGGTGGTGTCGTCCGCCAGCTTTGGAAAGCTTCGTGAGCCGCTTCGACTGCTGCATTCACATCTGCAGCGCTTGCTTGCGAGATCTTATCGATAACCTCGCCATTACCTGGGTTCAAAGTATCACGAAAGTCGTCATTCTTCGAGTCGTGCCACGAGCCATTGTAGAACAATGTCTTGTTTTTTGGAAGTGAGGCTTCGATGCTAGGGAGCTGTGCCATTGCGAGGTAGTGAACTTGGGATAGGAAATTAATAAGAACAGGTAAAGAAGAAAGAAAATCTCCTAATTATTGATGATCGACTTCGGAAAAGAGTTGCAGATATGCACGTAATCAAAGATGTGACGCTTAGATTTTTTCTCGGCGATTTTGTTATCCCCGGTTCTAGGACCGTTTCTGTCCTACATGTGCTCAACATCTGAACATGATATAGGTGTCAAGCGGGGAAATCATGAGTGAGGGGGATGACTGCAGCGGGGTATGCTGATCTTGCAGATTCTCGGCCAAGGTCCTACCCGTGTGGCTTCATTGGTTCAGGATGTGTCGAAATGGTTCCACAAATAAAACACCACAAGATTTCAAGCACAAATGCTAATTTTATATCGCTTGTACCCGTCGAGATTGTGAATGTAGATGGTTCAATAAAATGGTGGAGCTCTCATTGAATAGGGGGGTGGTTCGCTTAATCTTGAGGCTTGGCAAGATTAATTACCTCCGTATCGTTCGTTAACTACCATATTTTCCTTATGAATGGAAAGAAATTGGTCTATTTATGTCCCGGTTAATTAGTACTATGTCACTTTTTTGTTCCCTCTAGGCCGTCCGAATAGCCCTCGGGCAGAACGTGCACATCTACCACCACAGGCTTTCCATCTCTCACCTCCTGGATTGCCTTCCTTAATACTTCTTGTAAGTTGCTGCGCTTTGTCACCTGGCCACCAACTATCGTGCACCCAAATGATGCTGCGTTCTGACTGACATCTGGAAGAGGATCATCAAGACGCATACCAATCCATTTATTTTCCACGGGTCTTGTTCTCGCACGCGCAACTCTTTCCTGATGGACCTCATCATTGAAGAAAGAGGCATTATTCGCCACAATTACCAACAGTGGCAGCCGATACCGAGCAGCTGTCCATAGAGCAGATGATCCCATGAAGTAGTCGCCGTCGCCGAGAATCGCAACTGGAATTATCGGGCTAGTTTTGAGAGCAAGGGCCGCTCCAAGAGCTTGTCCAGGTCCAGAAGCAAGTCCTGCTCCTCCATCTTGCCCGAGATATGCCAGAGGATAAGTTGAGCGAAGATCTTCTCCCTTCCAACCTAAGGGTATACGAACAATACACATTTCTTCCGGTTTAATCTCAGAATATAGAGCACCTGCCAGATCACTCATATAAATACTCTCGCCTGTGTTCGAGGCTGCTGGTATTTGATCTGAGGCAAAGTTCCACTCGCTTGGGCTCGAGATTACTGACTTGATAGTTTCATCAATAAGGGAATCCAAAAACCTATCTACGTCCGCAAATACTGAGACATCCACAGGCGGGTGACCAAAATGATCTTTTGACCATCCATTGTGCAATGCTGTATCAAGACTGACATGTACGATCTTGCTTAATGGTTCAACTCCGGGCGAGTGAGCTGCTTGAAGCGTACCGGCCAAATCAACCCAATCAAATGAAATAATCAGGTCTGCTTCCCGGATAATTTCGGATGCTTTCGCCGAATTAAAAACCGTTGGAGGACATGCGTGCAGTTTATGGTCTGTAGGAAATGCAGCTCCTTGCTTCAGATCAGTGAGAACGCGGGCTTGAAAGACCTCTGCTAGTTGAATTCTTTGGTCCCAAGACTTTTGAGTGCGATTGACGCGACCAAACAAAAACAATATCTTCTTTGACTCTTTAAGCAGATCCAAAACCTTTGCTAGATCTTCTGCCGAAGCACCCGGTAGAGATGATGGAAGATATCGGGTTATGTCAGGAAAATGCACAGATTTTGGATCCAGCTTATCTTCCTGCAACTGAACATCCAAACAAACATATACCGGAGCGCTCGGTTTCGAAACTGTTAATGACATAGCTCTCACCAATCCGCTTATAGCAGCATTAACCGAAGTAGGTTGATCATCAAACTTGACAAAAGGCCGTATTAGAGCCCCTTGGTCTCCAGCCGTATGAATCCAATCGATCCATGGTCGTCTTTTGGCCGCATCTACTGGTCCAGTGGCTCCAATAATGAGCATTGGGATACGGTCACAGAATGCGTTATAGATTGCCATCGTAGCATGCATTAAACCAACATTCGCATGTACAGCTGCAGCCATGGGACGCTCTGTAACCTTGGCATAGCCATGTGCTATGGCGATGGTATGTTCTTCGTGTAGACATACTAGCATCTCAGGCTCACAGTTGCCTTTGTAGTTGATTAGACTGTCGTGGATTCCTCGATAGCTGGAACCGGGTAGTACTGCGATGTAACGTAGGTTGAGGTGAGAGAGCTGTTCCACGATTGCATCACTTCCCCATCCTAATTCCAGACCGGTATCGTTGTCGAGCCTCACGGGCTGATCCGATATCTGTGACTTCGACATTGGATAACTTCAAATAACTGAATAATCAAACTGAAAATCTTTGGATTGAATAATGATTTGGCGAGGTGTACTACAGCTTGTGGAAATATGTTGAGATGCGATATAAGTGACGACACTTCTTTTAAAATCCATGTAGACATACCGAACAAAGTTACAGCTTCTCTTGAGCGGCACCAAAATAATGGCCGTGTATGCAATATGTTTCACGGTATGACGAGGCAAGTTGCGGGGTTCCAGAAAGCTAATTTGAGGAGAATCTCGAAGGTTGCGGTTCTAAAGTAGTACCACAAAAAATTCATTGGTTCAAGCAATTGCCTTCCCGTGAAACCGCATGCAACTCGGGTTGTCCTTACGAATTAGTGGAGGGACGGATGTCATGTTATTACCGTAGGACTGAGGAAAATATGTTTCAGATATGGATCATGAGCCAGTACAGTTTTCTTAAATAATTCAGTCTTTGTCGTAACAACTCAGTAGCTATAAGCACTTCTCAGTGATTGCTTTCAAGTAGTTAAAATGGCACTTGATCCTCTTGGCAAAGTTACGGGGAAGCCTCTCATTATTCTCATCACTATCGCTTCAACGTGTGGCTTTCTCCTTTTCGGGTACGATAATGGTGTCTATGCGGGCTTGATCGTATCGTCATGGTTCCTAAAGACATATAACAATCCTTCACCTACATTACTTGCTACTATTAGTGCTATGTACAATAGTAAGTCTTTTACACTAGAAGCAGCATGTCTTTTGTCTCAAATATCAACTTTTGTTTTCTCAATTAAAAATGCTGGCTGACTCTTTGTAAGTTGGTGGTACCATAGGTAGCACCATTGCATTTTTCGTCGGCCATGAACTCGGAAGAAGAAAGACCATTTTGACCGGAGTAGCCATTGGAAGTATCGGTGCCATCGTCCAATGCGTAGCAACCAACATAGCACAACTTGTCTCCGGAAGAATCGTATGCGGTATCGGAGTTGGGATATTATCCTCCACGGTCGGATTATGGCTTGGAGAAACAGCACCTACGAAATCCAGAGGAGGATTATTAACGTTTCAGCTCTTGGGCGGTGCAGCTACTGGTCTATTCCTCGCTCAATGGATCAATTACGGATTCAATGACGTGACAAGCAGAAGCGCTTTTACTTTCCCAGTTGGTTTCCAGTTTATTTTTCTGGCAACTTGTGGTATACTTGTCTTGTTTTTACCTGAGTCACCTAGGTGGCTTGTGAAGAAAGATCGCCGAGAAGAGGCTATGAATATTCTTGTCCGACTACAAGGTTTAGAAGGGGCGGAGCAACGTCTCGCTCAAATTATCGAAGCCGACACTCTTGAGCGCCGGATTGAAGGCAATCAGTATCATCAATTGTTCAAGAATGGGCCAACTCAGAATTTACGCCGCCTTGGTCTTGCATGTGGTACCATGATAATGCATCAACTTGCTGGTATCAACTCCGTCACTTACTATCTTCCAACCCTCCTTATCAAATTTATCGGACTTCAGCATAAGACTGCTTTGTGGGTAACTGGTCTATCTTCATTGACGTCTATGGTGTGTGCTTTGGTGCCCGTCCTCACAATTGATAGATTGGGTCGAAGAGGATTTCTCTGGGGTGGAGCAATCTGGCAAGGTGTTATCTTTGCCATCCTGGCTGGAGTGCTGTCTCATGTAACAAAGAAGGAGCATAGTCACGGGGTAGCTGCAGCTGTCTTGATATTCTTGTATTATGGTGGTAATTCCATGACATGGCTGGGCCCATCATGGGCATACCCGGCTGAAATCCTCCCCTTGCAAATCAGAGAAAAAGGACTTGCACTTGGCAATATTTGTTATTGGTTATTTCAATTCATGATTGTTGAAGTTACGCCAATCGCGATCACAAATATCGGGTTCAGATTTTATATTGTCTTAGCGGTTTTCAATTTTTGTATAGCTGCTGTTGTTTTCTTTCTCTTTCCAGAAACAAGTGGGCTTTCGTTGGAAGAAATTGATTTCTACTTTGTGAGGGAGTATGGCGAGGGAGATGAGGCGGTTGAGTTTGAGGAACGTGTCTCGAAACAAGCAGCAGAACACGTAGGAGGGACTGAGGATTGGGTAGAAAGCAGAACTGGAACAAATGTTCAGGCAGAGTGACATACTTAGTAGTCCAAATACCCAATAGACAATGTAAAACTTCAGGATCGCCACATTTTCCATTGAAAAGTCATACTTGATAGTGCTACATAGAGTCATAAACCGCATCACTCATAATCCATCAACAATACCTATGCCTCCATAATCCCAGCTAAGCTTCCTACATCAACGCAGAATATTACTGGCCCGTTTTATCGTCTTCAATTTCATCCAATCCATCAATTCCAAAAATCTAACAAGACCTAACTAAATCCCCGAATCATCTTGAAAAGCCTTAACATCCGTTTGATTCCAATGATTCTTCGGGTCGCTAAACCACTTATCCCAGTTCCGACACACACGATTTGTTTCCTTAAGTCTAGCCGGTGTCATCTCAGCAGCAACAGCTTCCTGGCGTTCCAAGATCTGTAGAGCAAGTCCGCTAGATGCATGCCAAGCGATGTGGCAATGTATGAGCCATGATCCAGGGTTATCGGCTTTGAATGCGATGACTAGATATCCTCCAGCTGGAAGAAGAGCAACATCTCTCCGTGGTGGATTGTCAAATTTGAGTTTGACAGTTGATGGATCGTATGTTTCGTTGGATTGAGCTAGTAGAGCGAAGTCGTGGCCGTGTAGGTGAATCTATGATGTTCGTTAATCAACACGTAAATTAGCTATTGCGAGGGAGACTCACGGGATGTGCTACAGGTACGAATCCTCTATTTGCGTTATTAAGGTCATTTTTGGAAGGGGCAGTGATAACGAGGTAGATCCAGGTGTTTTCGGGGTAGTCCTTGGGGATTACAACATAATCCTGTTCCCAAGTTTTGTTATGAAGATTGATAATAGTAGGGTTGGAAAAGTTCAACCAGAGAGGAACGTCACCCAAGGCCCACCTCTGAAAGTTGTCTACCGTTTGTGGTTTGCCGGGGGTAGCGACTAATCCGACATCGAATCTCTCACCTAAGTTATACTAATTTTAGAAAAACAGTACGAAGATTTGTAGAACACAGCTTTCACTTACTATCACTTTGAGCTACCGGATCCACCTTCCAGGGTAGTATTGGCTGTAAATGAGTATAATTCTCATCCCTACAAGCCGTCGAAAAGCTACCTCTAATGCTCGTTGGGATGCCCTTGCTGGACGCATTGTATCTTAAGATTCCTTGTCTTTCATCTGGCTCATTTCCAGGTTCGAATCCTTTGCAACCATCTGCAGGTATAACGCGAATCCAGTAATTTCCATCGTCAGATAGTTGGCCGTTATCAATAGGTTCGGCGTTAAGAACGACATGGTATCGTTGCCCTAGACATGAAATCAGCAATATATTACTAATTTAGTTTCATGGTTGACGACCTACCGATTCCGATCAAGATGTGAGTAACGTTGTAAGGATGGATTGGTACGAAATCACTAGTCATGACAGTAAAGTTGTGGTTGTCGACGCTAAATAGATAAGTTGTATCAACTGAAGTGTTGATGAGTCTCAAAAGATATTTTTTGCCCTAATAGCCAGGTTTCAGTACATGTCCATGTATCAGAAGAAGCCAGGCCACAAACCTTTTCGACTGCTGTAGTGAATTTGTTGCCCGTGGGGTCGGCACCGGCGTAGTTTCCTGTAGTTATGAGCTCGAGTAGATAGAAGACTCACGTTTTCTGGACTCACCAATTCCATTTACCAATACACTACTCATCATTGGTATCTGAGGCTTTCCTGTAAGTTCTCGTTGAAACTCCTTGAACGCACTCCGGTGATTCCAATCCGAGACCAGAATTGGTTCTTTGGCCTCGTCGTACTCGGATGATGCAGGTCCGTATATAGTCAGAGGTCCAAGGACACCATCAGCATACTGGAGGGAATAATGGCTGTGGTACCAAGATGTTCCGTATTGCGTGGCTCGGAAGGTATATGTGAACTCATCATTCGGTGCGATGGGACATTGTGTAACACCGTTGACACCATCCATCTCCATTGTACCAAACTGTCTAATGCCATGCCAATGAATTGTTGTGCCATTGTATTGAAGCTTATTTTTCACTCTGATCTTAACTAAGTCGCCCCAGCATGCTTGAATCCATGGACCTGGATATGTTTGATTGAAGACTTTTCCGTCCGGGTTGATAACACCGTCGCCATCGATATGCATTTCGTCAACTTCAAGATAATACTAGATCAAGAGTCAGAAATAGTTTGAGTCTGGGCACTAAGAGTTATGTTGGGGATTTTATACCTCTCTTGTAATACCTTCGGGCCAAGACTCCTCATAGTTGGTGGTGATGTTATACCCTTGCCCATTTGGTCCTTCGAGCCAGCATCCTCTATCTTTTGATGAGGAACAATATTTCCAGTCGTTCCCCAACTTAGGATACTTGCATACAAATCTATGTTCAGGGCCTGGAGGAGTCTTAAACTCAGGTGAGTGCCCTGAATGGTGAGCTGTTGGGAAGAACTCGAGTGATCCCCCACTCAAAGGTTGCTGGACATCAAAAACATTTGTGGAGGTAAAGATCGCCCCAAGATAGACCAATAAGTCACGACACCCTTCTAAGAACTTCATTTCTAAAATAAGAAACCAGAAGTTGTTGGTATATTCTGATTCGTGATGAGAATCTGTTGTTCAAAATGAAGTTTGAAGGTATTTTCGGAGAGGATATGGGTTGCGGCTGATATTTATTATCGACCTTCGTTCCCAACGGTCGCCTGGCGACGTCGTTCAGCATACCAAGCCATGTCAGAACCACGGCACTGCCAATAATCTCAGTGATTTAATCGTCCAACGGACATGCATTTCCACCCACCATGTAAGGGATAATGAGTAAAAAGTAAAATCACTGGGCAAAATAAGCGAGCTTACATGCTGTCAGATTCCTCTCTATATATAAACTCGGCTAGACATGGCTTTTTCGGATCATTTGGCATGGCAGAAACGTTTGCACTACCTTTTACCGAATACCTGCAGCCTAGTTTCAATGTCGAATTCCTTTGTTGCTGAGAGAGGTTCCAAACGGCCTTGAAACCCTGCAGCCAAGATGAAAGTTTTGCCTTCAGAGGCTGACGTGAGCCTAGTGAAAGGAGGATATTGAAATTCCAAACATTGATGAGAATGTGACTAAATTCCTAATAGGTTGAATACGTTGCCGGAGAAATCTCCTCCAGTTTTATGTCTCCAGAAAGAAAAAATGACATTTCTCCACATGAGAAATGTCAGCAATCGCCCGATGGCACTTGTGGCTGGCTGAAAGCTGAATGTCTGCACCCGCGGATTGGTTTTATCTTCTGAACTGTGCTCGGTCAGAGAAATGATAGATGTAGGCCATCGATCTCTTCGGCTCCACATGAACCGGTCATCTAGGATATACATGATACTAGGAAAATGGTACAGGTTGGTGTAACTAAGGACCTCCGAAACAGCAAGATCCAGTAAAGAAAATTGAGGAATACGAAAGACAGGTAAGCGCCAAGTTAAGTTAAGCGAGCTGTGAGGTGTAACTGTGTAGGTTGTGGCACTCGAGCTGAAGCGAATAAGATGACGACGACACGCACTGATGAAGTTACAATGATGTGACTGTGAGATTGAATTTGCACGCTCAGGAAAATGTTAAAGATGCTAGGAACCCCCTTTCTAAAGGTTGAATAATGCGACTATCAGATACTTTAAACTTCCATTCAAGGCATCACAAACGATATTCCTATCCAAGGTACCTCTAACCTTAAGTTTATCTATTTTCATCGAACAAGAATGAATTGAATATATAAACTACCTTCGGAGCTTTCATTAAGCAACTTTACCAAGTAAAATGTTCGTCGGCGTCCGAGTCCGTTAGCACTCATGACCTTAAACGGCTCACTGCGGTAACTTCTGACCAGTTAGTCATTCTCGCCTGATAACAGATGCCTATTTACTCTATCAGCCTCGTATTGGCACAAGATAGAAATTCGAGTTCCGATACAAATATGCAAGCCGACTTCTAAAAGGATAAGTGCTTACGATACGTGAATAACCAAGCAACTTGAATTACAATGTAAAAAAGTACAGTAAGCCTAAGAAGGCCAAGAGATTTCTGATAGTGCCAAGGTAAGTTAAACGAGCATAGGTTTTCTAGATACATGATAGGTACTGTTACACAATTTACACTTACTTGAAGAGCTACTTAGAAAAATGATTTCATTTTGTGAGCCGTTGCTTAAACTGTAGCTTACTTAAGACAAGTGATACGCTCAATTTAAATATATTTCTTAAATCAAGTAACTCGAGATGAATAACTTACTTCCCCTCTACTAACAAATCCAGGAACGAATTCGCGCACAGATTATGTTTATCCTTTGGCGCAATGGTCATCATCAAATAAAAATAATGCTGGTTGAACAGGTAATATATTCTAGAGATCTCGATGTGTTGATAGTTTAAAAGTAAGAGAAGACATGACTATAAATAGAATCTCAATCTGAAGTCCAAGATGAAAATATCAGTGATAAGTGGAGTCAGTTTCAGAACTGAAAACAAAGCACACAACTGTACAGACTACATTGGAAGACAATTTGAAAGGAATATCAAAATCAGAAGCAGCAACAAAACTTAGAAATGAAAGCCCACAGCAGAAGTGTACGGGAAAGCAGACAGATAAAGCATTACACGTTCGTTCGCTACCAAGGTTTTCAAGACTCTGTTTCCATTTTCCAAGTACCGACGACTCTTGGAAGAACCTGCGCGGCATGCCTTTGAAGGCATTGGGAAAGTCCATCCTTTTTGGATCTTGGGATGCCACTCTGTGAGAATATACTCGAAGGCGTATTTGTTATTCTCCTTGTTGTCTGATGCATTGATTTTTGGTAACTTCGAATCCAAACTTCCCGGCTTCAGGGGATCAGTGACCGTGGGTGGATTGATAACTCTCTTCGGAATAGTAGTTCTGCGTTTTGGCGTCGGCATTTGACTTGAGAAGAATCTTCTGCGTTTCATGGGGGATTCTAAAGTTTTGTCGCGGCAGATGAGGTCAACTTCAGAAGGTATACTGTCAGCAATCGATGGAGAAGACCTTGGATCAATACGTGGTAGGGAGACGGTTCTAGCCTCGAGCTTCTGCTTTATGTCTTCGAAGACGGTATTGATAGGACTAAAAACAAGCTGCCCATCTTTGGTAGAGGCCCACAAGAGTCCGACAAGTTTGTTGTCATTGTCGCGAATAATTCCTGCCCCAGAATCACCTTTGTGGATGCCCGTACCTGCTTGGCTTTTAGGCGATTTGACCATTGCCCATTCTTCACTAGTAATGCCATCGTGACTTATGAGAATCCGTGCTGCGTTGATCTCTCCGCATTGACGACCGGTTGCTTGTCCAACAAAATGTACTTTTTCGTTTGCTTGAACAGTACACGTCTCCATGAAAGGTTCTCCTGCGCCACAAGTGTCTGTTGGACCAGTATAGTAATCAACCTCATCCTCGATTGAATCGTATTGATAACGATGACGATTGGTACCTTGGCGCGTGGAAACAACACTGCAAAGTGCCCAGTCGAGATGATGTGCATATTTTGGTTGACCGGGAAGAGGTGGTGAGGATGGGTCACGCGCAGGTGGTGTGGCACTCTGATGCTCAAATGTACCCAACTTCAGTGACTGACGGCCCTTTAGCAGATGTGAAAGATCATTTTCGATGATTGCCCGTTTGTCCATAATGACTTGGGCAGGTTCAGGAAGATTTCCAATTTCTTTCAAAGGAACAAATTCTTTATAACGATCGCCTATTTCCCCTAGTCAGCTGAGCTTCTTCAAATTTATACAAGGGGTTACGAATTGATGTTTTACTCGCAACACGCTTGTGTCTGTAGATGAAGCCTATTGAGACGAGTAGATGCCAAGGAACCAGATGTAAGGTAGCCTACTGGTCGTCCGATTCGCTTGGACAATGGGACTGGGACTTCTGCGCCGGTAGACAGGAACATATAATAGACAGGCACTAGCAATAATGAATAACCATACCTAAGTGAGTAACCATGACATCTTGAAGCTCAATTTCGAAGTCGGAGAGGTACTGTTTGAAGCTCAGACGCATATCGTTGACGTCGGCCAAAGCTGGGGAAACAACAGTCTTAAGGTCCGCAATATCTTTCAGAAGATGTTCGTATGATTTATCCACAAAATGCCTCACGGTGAGGATGTACATTTGTTCATCGACATTAACGTAACAACAAATCGTGGCAGCTATTTGTTCTGTACAAAGCAAGCCAATGGATGCACCAGGGCCTAGAGGTCAAAAATAAGTGAGTCAGTTCAATGACTAGTCGAGTCGAGCATAAAGACATCATAACTTGAAGTGTGGTTTTGCAACTCTTAAGAGCAAATAGCTTAGAAAGTCCCTGAAGGATAGACGAACGTACCTGGGGTTTCCCAATATCTTTTATAAAACGGGTAGCCAGGCTGATCTCCATTAATCTCGTCATCTTGCTCAGGGGTTTCACTAAGCTCATTTATCTCGGACTTCTCACCAGCAAGGGTCGTCAGCAGTCCGCTTAGGAACTGAATATGAGCCTTGAGAAAGCCGAATCCATCCACAAGAGGTAAAATAGTCTTCCGGATGTGTTCTTGGACACTAATGGAAGGTATCGTATGACTTTGTATTTGAATCACTGCGTTCCCAGACGTTTGAGAAGGGCCCTTTCGCACAAGGCTGGCCGAGTATTCGTTTCCAATGGTTCTCATAAGTAGGGAAGGAAGGCGTGGAATAATTGTTTCATGCCACACATGCAAGAGACCTGCATCTTCCTTGGATCTCATTGGAAAAGTCTTGTAGCCGGTGGAATTAGCTAAATCAACTCGGCGACTTGAGGATTTTAAAGCGCCCATTGAAGTAGGGTTTACTGTATATTGGAGAGATTTTTTTTGACTCAAAAACTCTTCAAGGGTCTTCTTCAAAAAGGCTAGAAGGGTTTCGGGTCCATGGAGCCTGACAGAGCGCTGTAGAACGTTGAACGATATCGTAGTTTTATAACCCTGGCTACTGTCCACTTTGTGCGTAACATCTTCGAATTTACCAAAGACTATATAACTACGTCAGCTACATAGCAAACTCTTAGGTCAAGAAACCGCAAGTAGATTACGTGTGACCTGGAAGGCATAAAACAAGTAACTAACCTTCGTGATTTGAAAGTGCAAAGAAATCAGATATCTCAACATCACCCACAGTTACTTCGGCGGGCTGGTCTTGTGGTCTTGGTACAAGTTGACTTGACACTTTCAGCCTCTTTGCAGTTTCCATGGCTTCAGCACGTTGGCCTCTTTTGGGGAGATTTGACACTAGACCAGATGAATTAGTAACAAATACGCCTTTGCTTGTACTAAACTGCAAGGTTGTAAGTGGTGCTCTAGAGTGTTACTTACGTTCAGTACTATCAATAGATTGCCCGGGGTGCTTTTTATCGAAATGGTCCTTGAGTGACTTTTCGCTACCAAAGCAGAGTACCTCTAGATTATCCAGACCTGTGCAGAAGCGGCATTTGAATATTGACGACACGCGTTCATTGTCGTGGGCTTTATTATTATGATTTTTCCATTTCTCTTCACGGACGTATCCTTCCTTGCGCCGGGTTTTTTCATCGCAGGTACCGCACATATACCTCTTTTTGTTTTTATTATGCTGCTCTTCAATGTGCCTTTTAAGGTCACCCTTTTTCGAGATTCTAGTCTCGCATCCAGGCTCTCTGCAAACGAATGGTTGGTACTTCGCTTGAGCTTCGGTGGCAGGAGGAAGATCATATTGGTGCGAGAACTAATTGAGATTAAGTAAGAAAGGCGTTCAGCAAAGGTAAGACAAAAAAAGAGTGCTTCGAAAGGGTGTTTATGAACATACGTTGCTATTTCCGATACTGTGAAAGGGATTCTGGGATGCATAATTGATGCTTGGTATGGTTGAAGTTCGAAATTGGCCACTCGATGGCCACCTAGGACTTGTCTGATCCAATGATGCATTTCTTCCTTCGAATACAAGGTTTGGGACGTAGGGGCCAGACAAGGGCTCAGGTTCATCATATACGTTCCTCAGCGAGCTTTCGATGAAAGTCGGGGGTTCTCTATAGCCGTCAGGTCTAAAGCTGGAGGCAGTTGAGTCCGAAGACTCGTTTGTGCTGAAGGTTGCAGAATGTGGCTGCGTGTAAGGACTAGAAAACGGATAGGTAGAGCTCTGTTGCTCGTAACGTATATGATGGTTGACATCAGTGTTGAATTGCGGCAGTGGTCCATTGATTGGATTAACTGTAGTATCTAACATGTCTTCATCATGATTGATACAATCAGAAGAATCCATTGGCGAGTATATATCTCTTCTAAACTGAATATTTTGAAGTCAGTTGGTGAGGACTTTGTGATGATGGGACATCGATATGCACACCTCGCGGTTGAAATAGAAGAAATCTTGGAGGGGGATATCTGAAGCCATGAAGATAATTCTCCTCTCTTTATACAGATTGAGGCTCTGTTCGAAAGCTGCGTGGTGTTCTTAGAATAATCCAACGAGCCTCAATGTCTTTCGGCTTTAAGAACAAGATGCAGCCCTACGAGAGCAAGGGCGAAGATACTAATGTTATAAAAGAGAAGCTTTATCAGAATCTGACAAGAGAATTCCTGAGGGCATATCCAGGGCACAGACACATGTCTGAAAGAAAAGAATAAAAGGACTTGAAAGTTGACGCCTTTTGTGTGCCCGGGTATGAATCAAACCTGTGAGGCTGGGTGCATCTTACACACCTTTTATTTTACGCCCGACTACATAGCTCGTTGCAATACAATGGTTCTGGCTTCGGTGAGTTGAGCCCTCTACGCCTAGCAATACGCCCTTGAGCCCTTAGCAGGGGCCCTTGCCCCGAGGGCGCAGATGGACGACCTTGAGCGGAACGGAAAGATCCCAAGTTCTGCATCATGCAAGGCTGAAGGTTCTGTGCTCTATCGTGCCGGGCAAAAAGAGAATGCCGGAATAGCTGGCTAGCTTGAGAGCAAATGTCAATGAACACGTCAGACCACGCGCTTGCATGGATTATACGATTCTTACACTATTAGAAAACACAAGGCATAAGCTTCCTGGAGACTCTTTAGAGACGAGCGTAGGATAATTTGAACAACACCAAAAGGGAGATGCAGCAGCTCGCCTGAGCCGTGTGTTGTCGCAAGAGGTAATGGTGTGGGGCGGGAAGGTGCCATTGGACGCCATACAGCTATGCTTCGGGCGCAACTATACCCAAAATGACTGTGCAGCAACAGTAAAAGCAATACAAGTAGGACCCATTGAGCAATTGATTGACAGGTACCATACAAGACCCAAGGATGTATCACCATCTCGCCGTTTTTTCGATCTCGCTCGTGAGCAGTCACGTAGGCTGGTAACGATGGGTACTGTGCCTGAAGCATATCAATGGGGTGACGGCCAGCGAGCTGATGACCGTCCATAGGCTTCTCCAGGCTGCATTGCGCCGCCCAAGATGCTTCCTCGACGACAGTCCATGACAGTGTAGCCTAGATGTAGTGAAACAAAAGCCTCAATCGCCAGAACGTGCAATTGTAAGGGCGGGGGAAATGGGGGCACAACTTTCATTATGCCAACTCATTCTCCTACGCCCAAAGTAGGCGTTTTATAAATCCACTTCGTAAGACGTCGTTGATCGCCTGAGCCTCTTTCACTTGAGAGTTGTTTGAAGGTTGAATGAAGGACGGAGGGGAAGTACCGTACCTAAGGTAGTTTCGACACGAGGTTGCACAGACCCATATCATCACGTGCGTTCGCGCCAGCTTAACGCGATCTCGTCACAACAACTTCAATATGTATGAAACTTGGAAAGAGAACACACAACCAACCCCCAGACAGGCACAACGTCAAATATAATACACTCTGCTGCCAACACTAATCATGCCATGACATCAGCAACCTCCAATCCACCAATATATCCAGTCTACTGCCACGATATTTCGCCGACGATTGGAAAATGGTGCCCATTACGAGCTGTCGATGTGCACAAACTGCAATCGGTTGGCATGGTCCTTGACGGTATGGCTTCTCCGTCTCTCTCGCTTATCTGAGCTATGTGCCAATGTGCATTCATTCTAGCAGCTAATGAGATCGCGTCGCAGGGAAACCTCTCTACCATTATGGAAATCACCCCATAAAATGGGTGCGCCTTACTGGTGTCCTTGTCGCAATCGATGACTTCTACCAGCGACGAGTCTATACCCTCGACGATAGTAGCGGCGAATGTATGGAATGTACCTGTGCGCTACCTCCGCCCCCACAGACATCGACTCTGCCAGCCGAAGCTACGCGGTCAAATCTAGGTCGAGCAAACGATAAGCAGCATGCTCAATTTGAAGCGACAGCAGCAAGTAACCCTCAGAATCCATCAAAAGTGGCCGAGGGGATCGATGTTGGATCAGTTATCAAAGTCAAAGGGAAGGTATGCGAGTTCCGGGGCATGAAACAGGTTGAGATTAGCAGCGTTGTTCTCATGCGAGGTACAGAGGAAGAAGTGAGATGCTGGAATGAGAGCCTGGAATTTCGACGAGACATACTGAGCAAACCTTGGATTGTGGAACCAAGAATGGAAGAGAAGATGCGAAAACGCAGCTTGCACAAGCAGAGTACAGAACGAAAAAAGAAGGACCCTGTGAAGCAGGAGAAGTACAGGAACAATGGCGGAGACAAAGGCCAAGGAACAGAAATTCAAACTACCGAGAAAGGAGTCGTGTCAGATGCCACGTTGAATATTCGGAAGAGGAAAAAGAGAACTCACGCAGCACAACGAATGACAGAGGAGGAAAAATTGTTGCTTAGAGGCAAGACACGAAAAGACCAGAACGAAACTGGATTGAACACCAACCGAGTAGCCATCACTGGCAGGATTGTAAATGGAAGAGCCGCAGTACATAACCAATAAGTAAAGTAGAACGATCAGCACAAGCTTTGAATCAAAGACTTAAATCAAGTGAGTTCCCGTACAAAAATTAATCAAGTTACTTAATATATGAGTCGCTCGAAATATTAAGCTATTGATCAACGACCTATAAAGATTGGCAGACCTCTTGTCTCGTAAGCTCAGTTTGTCAACCTGCTCTCCCAGTGCGTGCTGCTAGCAATATTGATCTTAAAAGGTATTAAGGCTAGCAACAACCAAGGTTCTGTTTTCTAGCTTAAGTTCTAATGTTACCTCTATATATCTCCTGCTATCAGACTCATGTACAGGACTGTAACAAAATCCATTTGTCTTGCTTGATGTTGATTTAACGAGTTCAAATCGTCTCTTGTCTCCAGCTGATCGGTCCAGGAGATATCGGATGAACTTGACTTTCCTCTCTGACCTCCTCCGAATCCTCCTCCACGTGCTTTCCGAAACACATATCACGGTGAGAAACGGTTTCCCCGCTTTTCTGCTGCCCAGAATCAATCAGAAAAAATGACTCAAATTGCCGGATGAAACAATTGGAAAGTCGGAGCCAGTTGTGCCAGTTGTGCCAGTTCGTCGATGCCAAGCCTGGCTGTGCAAAAGTCAACAAGCCAAACCGACGCCGACCTACGTCAGCGTTCGCGGCCAAAGCCCATCTGAAGCGCGTTTTCCAGCCGCAATCGATTGGTCTTTTTCCATTGAAGTTGAGGTCCGCGATACGCAATGCGACGAAAAGAAGATATCTACTATGCGAAGTATCATTGTAAAGTATTGCAAATAATGAAATTGCGAGATCCGAGCCGAAGAGTACGAACTTCTCTCGGTACAGGTCAGACTTGGAGTTGTGTGATTTCGAGGGAAGGAAACTTTTTCCACCTGCGTCAGGGCACAGTAGTTGAGATTGCAGCGAATGAGAGTGATACAGCACAAGCAGACCAAGAAAACCAAGGTTTCTGGCAATAGTGATGCTCAGTAGCTACTTAGCCACGTTAGTCTAGATCCAATAGGCCAACTGATAGACAGCATAAAGAAACTAGCTCCCCTAAGAACTTGCGAGATTGTTCTTGGCCAAAGTCAACGACGTCGTGATCGAGGTTTAGAAGCATCAGACGACAGACAATACAGGAAGCACCACCGCTGGCGCTGTACTGGATTTTGAATTCCAAGTAGTTGACAAAACAGCAGATCACGTCCCCATATCAATTTGTCTCGAACGATAACAAAAAGTCTCCGGTCGATCCACCAACGGACGCCCCACCCCCCTCCCCCTGTATCACCATCGAATGCTCGTCGATTGAGCGCGTTTGATAGGCCCGACAGGCTCCGAGAGTGTCGTGTGTCGTGCAAACAAGCTCGACCGTCGTCCCCCTCCAAACCCTCCAAACCCTCCAAAACGAGGCGCAGCAGCTATCCAAGAGCCCAGAGGTGCAGACAGACAGATAGACAGACAGGCAGGCAGGCAGAAAGAGCTTGCAGAAGAGCTCTGCCCGACCACCGACACACCGAAGCAATAATCACACATCCCAACCCTAACGCCAACCCACGCGCAACAATCAGATCCAAACATTTGCCAAGATGGTGTGTAAGTCGCTCCAATCTCCTTCTATCTGCACTGTACTGTAATCACTTACGCCCAGTGCTTGCATCCTTCCTTCCTTCCTATCTCCTTGCTGTCAAATCACATCGCCCTACCCCCAGCCACAGGGCACACTCGTACTTTTTGTATATCCCCATCCTTCCTCCGCGAGCAGCCGGCACTGCTCTCAAGCTTTCAAAGCTGTTGTCGCACCTTCCCTGCCCTGCTCGCACCAAGCTTTCAAGACTGCGAATATCTTCACCCTACATATTATTTCATGTAGCCGCAGCAACCATTATTTGCCTCCCGCAGATCATTTCACTCTCGCAATCATTTTTTTCTACTTCTCGAATGCGCACATATCTTCCTCTATTCTTCTACACAGCCATTCAGCCAAGGAGTGCCGAGCATCTTTTTGGATAAACATTGGGCTGACTCTGAACTATGTGGTTTGGTGATATTTAGCAGGACCCTCTTATCGAAAAGAACTTAAGCGCGTCAGGTCGTCGCAATACAAACCAAGATCCAGGACCACTACTACCAACGAGACCATGCCTACCTCGACGGGATTAAACGGCGATCGTGCCGACGAACGTACTGGATTGTTGAATGGGAATGCGAATGCGAATGGCAGGCGCAAGAGTTCCGTGTACGAATTCTTCCTAAATACGCACCATACACCTGGAATGGACAGCCCAAACAGCTTTGTGAGGTGGCCAGCGCGAGGTTTTAATGTTACAAAGGTTACCCTTCTGAGCAACTACGTCAATGTTCTTCTGATTTTTGTCCCTCTGGGAATCACTGCGGGAGCTGGAGGGTGGGATCCTACCGTTGTCTTTATCCTCAATTTCTTTGCGATCGTACCGCTGGCGGCTGTCCTCTCCTTTGCGACGGAGGAGATATCGGTGAAGCTTGGGGAGACAATGGGTGGCCTGTTGAACGCAACTTTTGGAAATGCTGTCGAACTTATTGTACGTATGCGACGAGGTCTATGGGGAATCAGGCTAACTTTTTTAAAAGGTGAGTATTGTCGCATTGAAGAATGGCGAAATTCGAATCGTCCAGTCTAGCATGCTGGGAAGCATTTTGTCAAACATCTTACTGGTTCTTGGCTGCTGCTTTTTGGCAGGTGGCATTCATAACACGAGAACTGGTACATCCATGGGTATTGAGCAGGAGTTCAACTCGACTGTCGCATCTACCATGTCTTCAATGATGATTCTTGCATCTGCAGCACTCATCATTCCAGCGACAGTATGTATCGTTCCACACTCTTTGGCATAACTTTGACTAACAAGAATAGCTCTATGCCGCGCTCTCAGGCTCCAACTCGGACTCAGAAGGCAACATTTTAATTCTATCCCGCGGCACCGCCATTATCCTTCTCATTCTCTATGTTATGTATCTGTTCTTCCAACTGCGTACCCACGCAAATCTCTTTGATGCCGAGAACCAATCACCAGATGATGATAGCGAGGGCGAAGTGGCACAAATGAGTCCCTGGGCAGCAGCTGTTGTTCTCGTAGTTGTTACTATTGCTGTAGCAGTCTGCGCCGAATACCTCGTTGACAGCATCGACTCCCTTGTCCAAACCGCACACATCAGTAAGACATTTATTGGTCTTATTCTCCTTCCCATCGTTGGAAATGCTGCTGAGCACGTAACTGCTGTGGTCGTTGCAGTGAAGGATAAGATGGATCTTGCAATGGGTGTAGCAATCGGATCCAGCATGCAGATTGCTCTCCTCGTTACTCCGTTCCTGGTGATCTTGGGATGGATCATTGAACAACCAATGACCCTTCGTTTTGAGACTTTTGAGACAGTAGTATTTTTCTTGAGTGTCCTAGTTGTCACATACGTAGTGCAAGATGGCAAGAGCAATTACTTGGAAGGCGCTATGGTGAGTTTAGTCTGTCTAGCCTCTATTATATCTTACTGACGATTTGCTTCTAGTTGCTCGGCCTCTACATTATCATTGGCCTTGCTTTCTTGGTCTACCCTGACGATGCTACAGATACACCATCCAATTTTTTCAAGGGTGCCGTTGTAAGTGCCAGAGGCCTTGCCGGCTTCTAAATGTCTACAGCATGAGGCGATTTGGGGAAGTTTAGGGTTAGGGAGTGCGGGGAGTGTCTATTGTGGATATTGGAGTCAGACCAAAGTTGGTCTTTTTCCTATATTGCAAATTACCGGCTTAGTAGCGCCTTAAATCTTCATTGCGTGGAATTGTAAGATAAATGTAGGGTTTCTTTTGTATAAACAAATAGCTTTTATGGAGTCAAGCGGGTGGCTTATTTGATCATTAATCGAATAAAAGTTTCGTAAAATTTTCAATGGCTGAAGCAGTTGGCCAAGGTGCGAAAGCATTTCTGAAACGTATAAGTTCCAAGCTAGAAGTGGTTGAGCTAACAGCACGTTTTATGCAATAGCCTGTGGTGAAAAAGAGTGTTTGATCGAACTTTCCCCAAGTCCAGTAAATTGCTATCACTAATCGTCTTTTGTACTCTCACAATGCGTTCTTCTAAGAGCCAGCTGATATTTTCTTTTGTTTAATTTTAATACCTTATCCGCAGCGACTAAAATCAGCCAAGCCAAGGACCGCGAAGCTCCAAATATCTATCTATCTTTCAGTTCACTATTGTCATAGATCTAGCTTAGCTTTTTCATCTCCAACTTCCACTTTCTCCTTCTTTCCGCCCTCAATTTCATCTTTGGTCATTCAACTTTACAAGTTCTTCTACGGTTACTAACTATAAGCACTTATTCGGTTTGCAAGAGGTAATTATTAACTATACTCTCCTCTCTCTTAGAGTAGTTTATTATAGTTGTTATACTTTTGACCCTTACTAAAGCGAGGGCGCTGATTCTTCTTCTTCTAAGATAGATTAGGTCGATTAGGTAGGTACCTACCTATGTTGGGTATGGTAACTCTATTAAAGATAAGTAAATAAATAAATAAATTTAATAACATTAGGTTAATAACTAATATCTTTCTCTAATTACTTAATTAGTAAGTTGATTATAAGTAAAGATATTAGTTAATTAAAGTAATTATAATAGATATATAAAGTATAAATATAAGTATAGAACTAATATTACTCTTCCTCGCGAGTACTTGAAGAAAAAAATACTATATATAACTATGCTACGTCTATCTATCTATTTATCTAGTTATATCTAGGACTTCTGTGGTTTCTGGGGCCTTGGAAAGAAAAGTTTGTTAGTTAGGCCGATGAGGAGACTATGAGGATCTCTGGGGACCCTGGAATAATAATGCGTTATTGGTTTCCTATTGGGAACATTGGGGACTGTGGTTGAAGATTGGAAATATGACGTACGAGATGATTGATTGGCGGGCTGTGTGATTGGGGTGGCTAATGTATGTATATGGCTTTTGTTTTTGTTTTGTGTAGTTGTTAGGTTGGAGGAGGATGTTAATCTGTTGGCGGAGATGAAGGATACTGGATGGGCGTGGGTTCTAAGATTTTTTGAAGTTTCTGAGGATTCTAGGAGGGTTCTGTTCGGTTTGGTTTGGTTTGGTTTTAGGAGGTTGGGATTGGGGGAGCGAGGGAGTGGGGGAGGATGTTCTTTATAGGTAGGTAGGCTGATATGGGATTATGGGGAATGCTTTTGTTCTGGTTCTGGATCTGAGGATAGAGAAAGGTGGATAATCTGGTTGGTTGGTTGGGAAGTTCTTTGTTTGGAAAAATTGATTCTTACATGGTGTGTATTGCGTTCGCACTAGGACTCAGAATTGAAGAGATGTCTGGTCGGAGATTCCCCACCTTTTTTTGGAAGAGTGAGAGAGAGAATCGTAGTAGTTGTTAAAAATATGCTGAAATGCTCTTAAAATATCCCGACTTATTAATCTTTTACCCTGCGTTCTTGGGATGTGCAAAAGCCGACTTGTCTTAGCCGTTGAAAGACTTGCAATTAGATTTTACATCGATATAACGTTCGATCTAGGACATAAAACTCGAGCTAAGCTAGCATCTTATTTGTTACTCTAATCAAGTTTTGGCTAGGTAACCTAGGTATCTACTAAAAGAAATAGCGACAGACTTACTCGCTACTCGCTGAACTCAATTATTAGTATGGTAGTTTATAAATACCTATGACAAGAACAACGCTATAGGTAGGACCTTACTTAATTCCGCATAATAACGTCCCAATCTAATATTTACAAACTTAAGTTTTCACGAGTTCATTTTCAATTGAAATGAGTGGAAAAAAAAATCTTAATCTAAACTAATTAATTGGCCCTTTTCTCATAAATTTCCAACAAGATCAATTAATCGATTCCTGTTCTCCGAAATACCAAGAATAAGTTATATGTAAAGTAAGTTATTCAATATCTCGCCCGCTTCTACCTTCTAGAATAATGTTAAGTTTACTTTAATAAAATGTACCACGGCAGGAGAAGACATAAAAATGGGCCGTGAACGCGTACAAAGAAATAAATGAGAAAGTTCTTATTGATATATTTATTCATTCATTCTAAACTTAGTAGAAGATTCTAAGGCCTTGAAAGAATTGATTCGTTAATGAGCTCTATAGAGAGGTAATCTTGATGATTTGACTATTGTATTACGTAATTACGTTTCATTGGAGAAGCAAAGTACATCTCGTAAAACTAAATCTGAGATTCAGGTTGCTGAGTTGAATCTGTTATAACTTGTGGTCAGTTGGTTGGTTGATTGGTTGGTGCTTAGGTCGGTCGTTTTTGAAGTGAGGGATAGCTGAGGATGGATATATTGCTTTAAGCGATTTTATTGTACTGTAGTGTACTGTAGTGAGGATGTAATCAATTGGTAGATACGTTGTATTGTACGTACCTTATGCTAGTAATTCTTGAAATCTATGTTGAGGTATTGGAGTTGTAGGGTTGTCGATTTATTTGGGTGGATGGTTAGGTAGGAATATAATTCCAGGTATCGACCCTGAGATTAGTTTGCACCCTATATACTTTATCTGGGTATTTGTAAGTGTTAGGTTGTTTCTCTTGATTACTAATTTAACTAAGGTATTTTGCCACTGCTCTTAAGCTCTTGATACGAGTTATGCATTCTGGGCTTGGGCCGTTGGGAATTCCTCCACCTTGTGTTTACTATATAGAGCGGGAGTGCATTGATTCTCTATATAGATAGAATGCCTATAGCGATTTAGTTGTTGTTGTCGGATTGCTGCGTAGTGCTTTGAGTACCTAAGGTAAGTTACGGGTGTTGTGATGTGTGGCTCTGGTTGTGATAATGAGATGTTGTTTGAAAATTTTAAGTTAGGGTTCTGCCGGGAGGATGTGCAAGGATGATGGTTATGGAAAGA
This sequence comes from Pezicula neosporulosa, assembly GCA_009805495.1. Taxonomy (NCBI): domain Eukaryota; kingdom Fungi; phylum Ascomycota; class Leotiomycetes; order Helotiales; family Dermateaceae; genus Pezicula; species Pezicula neosporulosa. The sequence continues at coordinate 167,203 of SELE01000021.1, forward strand.
TTGCGATTTGAGTATTTAGCTGTGGTGTTGCTTGAGAGGAGGAGAGTTGTTGTTTTATTGGTACTAAGAGTTGTAGGACTTAGCTAAGACTTGAGAATGCTGCGCTGGTAGGGGGTTGCGAGATCTGCAGTGTACTGCACGTAGATTCACTTGTAGCAGGTGCGTTGCACCGCACTTCAGCACCTGTTATTCCTTTTAGCTATATTCAGATTGCCGTTGTATTGAGACACTTAGTGTTGTTGTTTACGAATGATGATGAACTAAATGGTTGTAGACAAGAAGGATCGTTTTTAGAGTAAGTGACCAAGGTTTTGATGAGTTAGTTAAAGTTAGTAGCTTTGTGCCGAGATCCATGAAATCGGAAGCGGAATCTAGACATTAACTCTCTTTATTCAAGTAAGCTAACAAATAAGCTATTTGAGTTTGGAGATAATTTCTACTTCAAAATCTTAATCTAAAAACTGGGAAACATGAACGTCCATTGAACCATATGCAGGCTTCCAACCCAAAGCTCGCAGTCGTGTGATGCTCTGCACCTCATATTAGCTCCCCACAATATTTCGGCCCAGGGATGTACACTCTTGGCCTCATCCAAGTCGAGCTTGTCAATTTCTGTATTCTTGATCAACCCTTTTGCTGCAAGGAGTTTGACGGATTCCCTCGCAACATGGTCGAATGAATCCTGACCACTCTCGACATAATAAAGACTCTCTGGACCAACCCAAGTTGCTTTTCCACCATCTGGTTTAAGACCCTCCTCAATGAAGAAGATGAACACTTCTGAGAGATCCTTGATATGGATTCCAGAGTAAATACCCTTTCCTTCGCCAACAGTAAAACCCTTTCCTCGCTTCACAATGGCATCGACAAGCCAAGGAAGTTGCATGCTTTTATTCTTGATCGGGCCGTCGCCAAGACCAAAGACCGCAGGTGGTATGAGTATAGCGGTCTTTATTCCAAGGGCCTTGCCTTCCTTTAACACAGTCTGATCGGCCTCCCAATGTATATGAGTTGAATCGAACGTGGCCATCTCATAGCAGTCTTCAATGTCATCATAGACTCTCGTTGAAGCATTACCCGAGCCATTGGAAGTGTCTAAAGTACTCGCAGCACCCGAGAGCTGGATGTGTGGCCCTTTTTTTTTCCTTGGGCAAGGCCTTCGATGAGGACCTTTACGACAGAAACATCGTCGCAGTCAGCGGCATTGACGACGGCATCTGCTTTCTTGGCTTCCTCGAAGATGACATCGTGAGAGGCGAGGTCACCAAGGACAGTTTGGACGGTTGGATATTTCGTTTTGACCTTCTGTGCTTGCTCTTCATTGCGGACGAGCCCGATGATTTCGAAATTAGGGTGTTTGATTGAGAGGTCGTGGAGTATCTGGCCTCCAATGTAGCCGGAAATGCCTGTGATGAAGATACGTGGGGACATTTTCAAATGGAGGGTACGCTCGTAGAGGAGATTAGATGGGATTGGAATTGATGGAAGGAGCTGATGATGAGAATCTTAGGATTGCTCGAGGAGATGATAGTGGTTTTTATAGACTTTTTTATTATGTGTACTGTACCTGAGCAAGCCACTAAGTGGAGTCAACATCGTACAAAGGTGACCTAAGGTAGGAACATCATCTTTGTGGTTCGTTGCATTCGGGTTCTATATTGTCTCCCTCCACTTTTCTTTTTGATACCTACCTAATAATATATGGGAATATGGGTTCTCTTTACAACGTACCCTTGCCTGTTGGTGGCTTTGTGCAAGTACAGTGCTGTAGTATCATACAATGTGACATCTGTGCCACGCCTTAAACCAAACAAGGGAATCTAGAGTGTGCAGGATTACTACGCTCACTTGGGCCAAAACTCTTCCTATACTGAAAAGACCACATTACCTTCTCACTACTTTCAAGGTGGTAAGGAGTAAAGCTCCGAGAATATAGTCATAGCTAGTATTGTTATTCTTTTTTAGATAGATATAGTTTGTATCTTTAGACTACCTAGTATAGCTTGTATTTCCGAGAGAGCACAAATTGTGTTTTAGGGTAGTGCAGGTTGTATTTTCGGGCGAGTACAGCTTGTCTGTTGAGGGAGTACAGCGTGTATTTTCAGGGTAGTACGGCGTATAAGCTTAGGGCAGTATAGCCTGTAGTTTAATTTTGTAGGTAGAAAACGCATTAGCAATTCTGTTTTCTGTACGGGAAGAGTTTTGGCCCAAGTGAGCGTAACAATCATCCATAATAATTCTCAGTACTAGAGGCTCATACTAACAATAATTGAAGAATAATTGATCCAAACTTCTCTGGAACTGAGCGTGATGTGGATGAGGCATGGAGGAGAATGATCGCGGTAAGGATTTCAAATCATGCGGATATCTTCCTTTTTAGGCAAGTCTCCGCCTTGACTTGGCGGCCATGTATGTACCTTCCCGCCAAACCTCTTGCCCTTCTGACCTTTCTGCGCAAAGCCTCATCATTACGCATGCACTATGTCTTTGCAAGAACACTCTTTAGTTTCTTGCTCCATATGTCGAACACGGAAAAGGAAATGCGATAAACGCCTGCCAAAATGTACCCTGTGCTTAAGGTGAGCAAGCATGTTGTTGCGCCGCCAAGGGAGACTGCCACTCAAGTCTAGTCTAGACTTGCGGAAATATCCGTCAAGCACTGGCATAACTTCTGAGTCGTCTTGAGGATAGAGAAACGTGGCAGTGTCTTGTGATGCATCAGTGTCGTTAACGCGAGATTGCAGGAAAGGTCTCGATTGTGGATACACGCAACAGTCACGCCGCAACCAGAACGCGGAGCTGTTGAAACATCAGAGTGTTTTTCAACAACTGTCACTAGCTTCCTTAGCACCTTCAATCAGAGCCGAGGAATCAGAAACAGAGTTGTCGCCCATTTTATCGTCAGCAAAGCCCGAGCAGCCAATACCGAATATTGATTTCCCTGCTGTCTATTTCCTGGATTCAAGGATTTCAAGGCATTATCAAGTTGATATCCCGAAAGCTGGCGTTCAAATCCCACTATATATTACCGAACTCATTGGAGATCTCTGCCAGGTGCAAAAGACATCTTCGATCTTCTTCAATACAAGTCATGAGTGGATGCCCATCGTGTCGAAGAAGCGTTTTCAAGAACATGTCAATCCTTTCAAGCCGCTCCGTGCTGACTATGCACTTCTGGCACTCTGCATGAACCTGATCACCTGGCATCCAAGCCCGGATATCCAGAATCCACGAACTGCTGCGTACTTGGCAGCAAAGAGATTCTACCTTGAACTTGAGATTGCTGGTGTTCTGTCCATTCGAGTTCTTCAAGCAGGCATATTCATTGCCCTTTTTGAACTGGGCCATGCTATATACCCTTCCGCCTTTCTCTCGGCTGCAGCATGTGCCAGGTACGGATCGGCGCTTGGTTTGGACTGGAGAACTGGTTCACCCTGGAAGGCACCGTTCTCATGGGTCGATGCCGAAGAACAAAACCGAGTTTGGTGGGCCGTTGTGTTGCTTGACCGGTATTAACTCTACGTTCGGTGCACGCATAATGAGGTCGAACTGACGAGAGATAGAGTTGTAAATATAGGCCGGTCCGAGCGACCTTTGCTCCTTCCTACGCCAAAAGATGATATATTCGTACCCGGAAATGATGAAGCATGGGATCAAGGGGTATGAAATTGACGAAAGTGATGCAAACTTTTTGTTTCTGATAAATTCTAGATTAGATTATGCCCACAAAGCCGATGTACAACCTTGGAAGTGCACCTGTCGAGTGGTGTGAATTGGGGTCGTTTGCACTAATAGCTCAAGCGACGAAATTACTTGGTGAGGTTCTGCGACACATTTCTGAACCTCCACCCTTAGATGAAGAAGAAGCTATTCTTCTCGACGGAGCGTTAAAAGCCTTACTAAAAGTTGTTGGCGTTGAACGCGAGCTTCAGGGAGTACATCTGATGAACCAGCACTCAATCTGCACTGGGTAAGCGTCCTTCATCTGAAGTTGACTTCGCCAAATCTAACGCCAGCCACAAAGTACTCTAATAATGTTACACGAAGCACACGCTTCTCTCAAGGAGCAAACACCGACATCGGTATACTTTGAAAAGATTCACCAAGCCAAAGCGACTATCGTTGATGTAAAAGACTCATTGGAGGAACGTCCGCACAAACCTGATCACCGTCATCTTTCAACTTGTATTATTGAGGCTTCACCGTTCATAGCCGTTTTATTTTACCAACTGGCATGTCCACATCTTCGGATGCTCCAGGATACTCAGTCGGAAGAGTCTTATGAAGCCGTCGAGATAATGAAGGGTGTAATGAGGGAGCTTGGTGGGCGGTGGAAGGCCGGTAGTGAGTCTGAATATATTTTCCTTTGTGTTTCAAAGGGAATATTATGGTTGGTGGTTGCTAACTAATCTTCTACGTAGGTGCTTATCTAAAAGTTTTCGAGGCAAGAGAGATGGGAAGTGTATAGGTCGTAGCATCTTTTAGTTCATAGAACTACTTTTACAGCTTTATAAATTGAAAATTGTAGGGAGTATTGTTTGATTTGAGGAATCCGGGCTAAAGATTGCTCGAATATTAAAACCTGGGCTCATTTTGAGAAGTCAGTTCTAAGTAGTATATAAGTTGTTGAGTAAGTGCATTTAGGACTTTAGAAGACGAGTCTATACAAGACTTGATTCTCCTTCTCGTTGATCTAGGTAGCACTTATAAACCTAAAACAATTGACCGAGCAAGCACTTAGATATCATTTGTTTGCATTTGATCTAGAGACAATTAAATCTTATTTATAAGATTAACGTCCATTGCAAAGTATCCTTACGCATAAGTTTATTTGAATTAAATTAGCAAGTTACTTAAGAAGCAAACCAAGCGACGGGAATTACCCAATGCGATTTGCTCATATAAGTCCGTTGCTTAATTCTAGTTACTTTCTCCTACTATCTGTCGTTCGCTACTAAAATGAAGATGAGTTACATAGAACAAGATAGATTATCATGCCTCTTGAATCAATTATTACGTTCTGCTTCTGATAGAACCAAAGTTGGCTTGCAGATTGTGCTGTTAGTCATCACGTGATTGAGTCTGGCCTGGCGACAGAACCACTCTACTCGAACGCGTCAACTCTGGAACGCGACTTTACGTATTCCATACCTTCGAACTTCCACCACAACTCTGCACCTCATTCACGGATCTTCAACTTGCTTCCTAAACAAACAAACAAACAAACATATTACAGCAATGGCGCCCCACGATGAAGAATTGTTTGATGAGGAGCCTCCTTCCATTGAGCCATACACTGTCCTCGGCATCTCCAAGACCGCGACCGAAGATGAGATCAAGAAGGCATATCGCAAGACTGCACTGAAGGAGCACCCAGGTAAACAGCCCCCCTTCAATCTCTGCCAGATTCTTGAATCTGACCCTAACGCATCATTTCGCATCATTCCCCTCTGCCTCGTTCCGCATCTACTGCATCCGCTAATCAATCTCACCTTCAGACAAAGCCCCAGAACACCTCAAAGCTGAAGCTCACGCCAAGTTCCAAGAAGTCGCATTTGCCTACGCCGTCCTCTCAGATCCAATCCGCCGAAAGCGTTACGATGTTACGGGCTCAACTTCAGAATCTATCGCTGACTCCGAAGGCTTCAGCTGGTCAGACTTTTATGCCGAGCAGTTCAAGGATATCATCACGGGCGAAGCGATTGAGAAATTCTCCAAGAGCTACAAGGGATCGGACGAAGAGAAGGATACCCTGCTGAGTGCTTTTGAGAAATATAAAGGCAAGATGAACAAGATTTACAGTGAGGTTATGCTTAGTGATCCTCTCGAGGATGAGGATCGCTTTAGGGCGATCATCGATGCTGCAATTCAGAACGGGGATGTCGAAGCATACGATGCTTATGTCAAGGAACCCGAGAAGTCGAAGCAGTCTAGGATGAAGAAGGCTAAGAAGGAAGAAAAGGAGGCGATGGAATATGCGAAGGAATTAGGCCTGGAGGAGAAGCTCTTTGGTAAGAGCAAGACCAAGAGCAAGAGCAAAGCTGAGAAGGATAGTGGGGAGGACGCTTTAGCTGCGCTGATATCGAAGAGACAGGCTGGACGAAGCTCATTTCTGGATAGCCTTGAAGCAAAATATGCGCCTAAGTCCAAGGGCAAGAAGGGAAAGAAGAGACCATCCGAGGACGAAGATGACGATGAAATGACAGGGATGCCGACCGAAGAAGAAGATTTCCAGAAGGCGGCAGAGAAGCTCAAGAAGAATAAGGGTGCAGCCGAATCTGCTGGAGACAGCCGCAAGTCAAAGAGGGCCAAGCGTTAAGTTGGAGGAGAGGTTCACACGATGACATAAAATCAATCAATACGCATGGGTGGGAGTCTGGAAATCAAGGGAATCATGGCGCTTGGGTCTCACATGGATAGGTAATGAGGCCTTCATACATGGGGTAAGGTTTACATATTACGACACTTCCGAATGAATTATTTACATTAGCCGTTTGTCTCAACCTGCTCCTTGGTGGTTGAGGTGGTGAGATATGGTCACCCATGCATTGCTAATGATACCAAGCCCACGGGACTGGCGTCAACAGACAGTTATATTTTCCATCTCGAGCTAGTCAGGTTAACCTGTTCGTCTGAAAGCAGCTGTACTTGTGAGCAGATGTGGTTCAGGTGTCACTTATGCTCTCGATACTTCATCACGAGGCCCTTCCATCATTGCGGGGATCTCGGCAGTATCCGCAAGGTTCAAAAGCCCCCTGGACCAATGGCGCCCTGGATTCTTCAAAGACAACCTCACATCCTCAAATAATTCCATCCTGGAGATCAAAATTATCACTTTTTTCGTTTTCAGAATGGCCGAGGACTCAGGTCATCCGCAACCCACAGTATTTACATTATTGATTACTTAGCCATCATTCCAGGGAGTTTCTTCAGCAGTTGTTCTCTAGACAACCCTTTCCTCACGAGGTCAGTCCACAATTTCCTCGCGTTTCTTTGAGTTTGCATTTCTTATTCGTGGCCTCCTTTGTCACAAGTAGAGATATCAGCTCTCGATTTGTGGCTGTTCGGAAGATCTCTCAAAGCCTTGGAGTTCATTCAACGTCGTATTGCTATGCCTAGGTCAGCATTGAGGTGCTGAGGCGTTTGGTGGCACCTGTAGTACTACGTGCCGTTGCGTTGCTGGTCGTTGGAGTCCACAAAGCAACATGCCTCGATTTTATTCTGTTTTTAACAGGCTAAGGCAGTACAGTTCAACTGAACCTGCCTGATCCAAGTACGAGATTGGAATATCGAGAGAGACGCGACGAAAAGTCGAGTCCACGAAAAGACGAAGTCCAGAACCGCTAGCAGCACGTGTAGTAACAAGTGCGGGAAGTATTGTTTAATTCTCAGGGCTAGAGCCTTCTTCAGCAGCATGCTTTTTACCACATGGCAAATTGCCCCTATCGCCAGACTATGCAAGGCATCCAACATAGCAACAGCATTCCTGAAGTAGAGGTATACATTCCTACGACTGAAGAGAGTTTTTTTGACGAGGCCCGGGGAAACTTCCGAGTTTCGTGCCTCTCTAAGTTTCAGGCCTTGCTTTTTCTGGTATGATGTGTTTTTATTGTAGTTCAGGGTCCAGTGTTTATATACAAGGTTCGCTCAGAGTTGAAGTTTGAGCCTCCTGCATTGTACCTTCAAGATTCTATGATATTGAATTCCTTCATACACACTGCAAAACTACCTTTTACTGTTTCGTATACCTTCAGCAATACTTGACACATCCTCCACACCCACCCATCTCTTGTCTTGGACCGCTCCGATATTACAGTTTTCACATCACACGCTCGCTGCTTAACCTTGCATCTTTCTCCACACTTCACCTCACGACCCCACATCACGAGTATCTCCTTCAGCAAGGAAGCAAAAGGAGAGCTGTGGATGAGCATTCTCATAACCTTACTTGACTCGTAGACTTGAAATTTCAGTTGCTATTTCTACCTCCGTTCCCCGTCCCCATCCCATTTATCCCCAGTATTCTGTACTTTGTTTAGTTGTTGTGACTATGAAGCCGCTCATATGGCTAACTATTTGGCAGACTGTTGCTGTGAACGTCGAAGCAATACCGCATCGTAGGAGACACATGGCCGCGAGACAAGCCACTGACGTTTGTAAAGAATCAGCGACTTCGACAAACTCCGAGTATCCTACGACTGTACTTCCCGACACGACAATTGCACTCACTTCTGGTAGCAATCAACCTGTAGCTCCCCAGGGTCAATTGACAGCTGCGGGCGCTTTTACAATTGCTGGAAATAACGGTGGCTCGATAGTTCAGGTCCAACATCCAGCCAGTACCCTTGTTCCTCAAGCAGTATCTGGAAACTCTGGCAACTTAAATTCAAACCCTACAGCTGTCGCTGCACAACCAACTGGAGAATCTGGGAATTCCACCAATTCCGTTGCTCAAAATTTGCCACCTATAGCCACTGCTACACCTGCACCAGGGATTATACCTGGTACCTCTGCGAACCTGGTTAATCCAACTGTTGACAACACAACGCCTGCAGCTTTAGACTCCTCACAGGTGGCCACTGTGGTTTCAAGAAACAGTGCTCAAGCCTCAGATATCGCGCCAACAAGGACCGAGTCTACTGACGCCTATGGTGTTATCTGGATTGGGGAAGAGACTCCTGCAACTGATATTTCTGTTGTAGCCGGAGAGCAAACACCCGAAAACGTGATTTTTGTACCGGAAACTGTCCCAGTTGGAGCTTCTGGAGGGATATTCTATGCTCCAATCACCACAACGACTGTAATCCCTAGCATTCCAGTGCTAACTACTGCAACCACACGAGGGTCAGCAACTGGAACAGCACAGGTCGTTCAGAATACACCCTCGAACAGTCCAGCTACAGAAGGGACCATTGTAACAAGTCTTAATCACTCTGCCTCGGCACCTGTTATCACTAGTGCCATTAGTTCACCGACGTCACTGTTATCGGCTGCAGCTACACCTGCCTATGCCAACACAACTTTCACCAACCCAACTTCTGTGATGGCAAACATGGTCTCTGATAACATATTCCAGCCTGTGGAGACAGATGCTCCTCCCTCAGTGATCAGCTCTAGGTCTGATCACCCGGTCCCAAGACTTAGTATCACACCACAGGACTCACCTATTGGGACCAACAAGTTTTATGCGAACTTCTTCTTGGGCAGCCAAACAGCAAGTGCATGGACTCATCCTTACTCCGTAGCGTGGTCAAAGGGTGGAGGAACAACGGGAAGCTGGGGAATGACAATCACACACATATCGATTCAGACCAGAAAGTCTTCGGACCTGATGCAAGTGCCAATCCTGTTCAGTATTTTATCAACCCCATCGGAATTCAGTCTATCGTCATGTCTGAAGCTGAGCTTGGAAGCGACACTAGCATTTCCATCGATTCAATTACCGCGTTTTCAGCCAATGTCAACCTGTCGCCAAGTGCTGGTGCACAACCATCAATCACCTTTCCCCTCGTGCAAGGGATGGGGTTTGTGACCGGAATTTATTCGGGCGGTACTCCGATCTTGCAAAGTGGCGTGTTCTTTGCTTCCGTCACAAGAGCCAACACATCTCCAAAGTCAGGTGTTACCAAGTACACCATCGTCCTTAATGACGGGAAGACATGGCTACTCTATGCTTACTCGCCAAGCGGGGATTCATTAGAATTCACAGTCGTTAGTAATGGACTTGTGCAAGCTACTTCCAATTTCAATGGCATCATTCAAATTGCCAAGGATCCCGGAGGTGATGCGGAGGCACTTTACGATGCTGCTTGTGGAGTCTATGCCACAACTGCTACCTTGTCTGGGTCTGTGACGGACGACACGGCATCCTATACACTGTCTTTTAGTAAGGCTGGTATGACCAATACGACCTTGGCTATGTTTGCATTGCCTCACCATGTACAATCATTTGCACAGGGCACCACTCTATCAACAGTTCAGCTAGCCACTACAACCAAAGGCAACGCGACCGCTATAGTGGCTGATTCATGGACATTAGCTGAAGATATCCCAACCACTATGGAATTTGCACCCTGGTCCCCTTCGTTGGGCAGCCAGAGCACGTTGTCGCCTGCGGCGATAGCTTCCATTCTAACTGTGGCAACAAGCGAGGTCTCTCAGAATATGAGCGAGCAGACGAACCTAAACTCAATGTACTATAGTGGAAAGGTTAGTTTGTCTCTAAAAATATCGGTCAATAAATGTTAACATAAAACAGGCTCTAGCAAAGTTCGCCGGTATTGTCTACACGATTCACGATTTACTTGGAGCCACAGCCCTGGCTGAAGCAGGATTGGCCAACCTCAAGGATTCATTTGCAGTCTTTGCTTCTAATACACAGATATATCCACTCGTACACGAGAGTAAGTTCATCGGTCCCAAACCTATGCTACAATAATGCAATACTAACAAAATTTCAGCCGCCTGGGGAGGTGTCGTTTCTTCCGCCTCTTATACAACAGGAAACTCTGGTGATGACTTTGGTAATACATATTACAACGACCATCATTTTCACTACGGTTACTTTATATACACTGCCGCCGTTATTGGCTATCTCGATCCCTCCTGGCTCACAGACAACAAAGCCTACGTCAATACCCTCGTTCGCGATATTGCAAACCCATCAACAGCTGATAATTACTTCCCCGTGTCACGAAATTTCGACTGGTATCATGGCCATTCGTGGGCTCATGGTCTTTACGAAACATTCGACGGTAAAGATGAGGAAAGTTCGTCAGAGGATAGTATGTCTGCGTATGCCATCAAGATGTGGGGACGCACAATTGGGGATTCAAATATGGAAGCCCGAGGAAACCTACAGCTAGCTGTCACAGCCCGCTCCCTCCAAAATTATTTTCTATATACATCCGACAACACAGTTGAACCGTCCAACTTTATCGGCAACAAAGTATCGGGGATCCTCTTTGAGAATAAAATTGATCACACCACTTATTTTGGCAGCAACGCGGAATATATTGAGGGAATTCACATGGTGCCTCTCTTGCCTTCTTCCACATTAACTCGTACCAAGGAGTTTGTGACGGAGGAGTGGAACACTTATTTTAGTTCCGGAAGGGTTGATAGTGTTGTTGGTGGTTGGCGAGGTATCTTGTATGCCAACCTGGGTATTATTCAGCCGAGTGCTGCTTGGGATTTCTTTAGCTCGAGTGATTTTGATCCAAGCTTGTTAGATGGTGGCGCTAGTCGTACTTGGTATATGGCTTTAGCTGCTGGTGAGTTTATTTGCTTCCTAAATTACTTACTGTCCATTTACTAACGTGACTGGTATAGGATGGGGTGGAGCGAGTTAGGTTGGAATGGGCTTTTGGGTTGGTGATGAAGATGGGGCATGGATTGAAGGAGAGGGAATGTACTAACGAACAGTTACGATGACCGTATCGCATCATGATGAAAACTACTTAACGACTTTGGCAGCACACAGGACACGACCTCGCTTCAACACATGGCATGTTTTCAACACGACTAAGGAACGACTATGGATGGACGAATATACGGATTATGGATTACAGATCAGATGATTGTTTCATGGATTTCATTTCTCGGATCAACATTTTTGCATCTTCATGGCTGGGAAATTTTGATGACATTTTTGATGGCATTTTTGGGACATGGCATGGCATGGAAACGGGAAATATGACACGTATGGAAGGATACGTAGATGATGGGAGGATTATGTCGTTCGTTTGGTTTTAGACTCAGGGAATTTGTTCTGTGGGCGACCACAGTTGGCATGGGCATATTTCATAGAAAGCAGTGAAATTTGAATTCGTTTTGGCTTTCTTGGAAAATGAATTTTATAGTTTTGGGTTGATTGGGGCGCGTTGTGAATTGTTAAGAGTTCTTTTCAATCATACTAAACAAATGAGACAAGCTTTAGTTGGGCAGTAGATTGTAATTTCGTAGCTGATCACTTGAGCCCAACACCTTCGGGATATATTATATATTTGAGATACCTAGGTTAAGTGAGTTATCTAATTAGGAAGTTGACTAAAGGAAGTTTGTTTCTGAGTTTACCCTAGCATAGAGGTCATATGCCACTACATTGCGCCAATCAATAATTATAGCTAATGTCAACAAGTTTGAAGCTCCAAAGAACTCACTAGGAAACATGTTACGGCAATAAATGACCCATAGGAAATTGTACTAAGTCTTCCCGTCCTGCTTAGTTGTGTCTTTGAGGTCCTCTTCAGACAAGTCATGAAACAAGAAAATAGCGAGAAAAAAAGCAAAGCTTTGGCTAAGCGACGAAACTCGACCAATCCCCGTATCATCTCCTATCAACCCTATCAATGCAGCCTGTCACACGGTCACACCATCACAATTTGGCAGCCTAAAGTGCTGCGCCACCGCCATTTGTTCGGAAGGTTCGTTCTTTGCTATAAACGCGCTGGTTCCGTGCTATTGTGACATTGTCCTATTGTTCTAGCACCTAACTCTAACTCTTTAAACTACACTACAAAGTGTACTTACTTACTGTACGGAGTAAATGTGCAAATAATCCCTCTGAATCATGGCTATCAGAGACGTCGAGGATGAGAAGACAGGTCTTCTCGCAACGACCAAGGCACAAGAAGAAAGCCGCCGGATCGATGTCTGTTCTCTTGGTCATCGTCATCAACAAACGAGTTGGATTGGCGGTGTCCATCACTCACTCAAAGACGTGATTGCTCGACTTAGTTGGGGAACTCGTCTTCGATCTATCATTCTTATTTTATTGATTGTTACGGCTTATATTTCTTTTCCCTTATATGGGTTGTTGTACAAGAATGGTGATGATAAAGCGCCACAGGATATGGATAATGATGATGGGAAGCTAGTTGATTTCTCAGAGGTAAACATACCTTAGTTTGCGAAGCGTTTAACGACTAAAAGGGATCTAATTTGATATCTTGACAGATTATTCCTAGTGAGAAACTCGAATGGCATCCATGCTTTTCGGAATATGGACCGACGTTCAAATGTGCTCGTCTTACTGTCCCGATGGATTATAATCGTCCTTTGAACGAATCGCAAGATAACCCTAAGGTTTATGTAGCTTTGACATTATTACCTGGAAATCATTCTAATCCCAACGGCGCATCCAAATCGCCTTTGCTCCTTAATCCGGGTGGTCCTGGAGGATCTGGAACTGGTATGGTATTGGGATGGGGACCTAAAATTCACAAAATTGTTGGCGAAGATCAGGACGTTATTGGATTTGATCCGAGAGGAATTGGTAAGTTAAATTTCCATTTGCAAAATATATTCAAGAGATCAGAATTACTAAGATCCTCTGGTGCAGGCGCTACAACACCACGAGCAGATTGCTGGGCTTTAGGATCATCCCCAGAAGAAGTATCCCAAGGTTTCTTGAACAGGGTATTCTGGAATGTTCAAGCCGCCGAAATTGGCCTCGTGAACTCTACCTTGGATTCAATGAAAAAGCTAGATACTCGATCCAGAGCTCTGGCAAAGTTATGCGAGGAACAGGATTCAAGAGAAGGTAAAGATAGTATTCTGAAATATGTGCATACACCTAGCGTTGCAAGGGATATGATCTCTATCATTGACGCTTGGGATGAATGGACCGAAACACTCGATGATGGACCTGAAAGTGAGGAAAGTACTGAAAGTCTTGCCGGATCGAAGGATTCCGATGATTCTGCGGATTCTTATAGTTTGGATACTAAAGGGAAACTTGTGTATTGGGGCTTTAGCTATGGTGTGAGTGTTGACTTTCTTGGCCTCATAATAGGTCTTTATACGCTTGTATTTTCTTCAACCATGGATCTAACTAGTGAACCGACGTTTACAGACACTACTCGGCGCCACATTCGCCTCTATGTTCCCCAACCGCGTCGGGCGAGTGATCCTAGATGGAGTAGTAGACGCTGATCTCTATGTATCCCCCATCTGGGTAGACAGTATCCACGACACCGACAAAATAATCGACTCATTCCACACCTATTGCCACCGTGCAGGCTCAAACTGTTCCCTCTACAGACCAAACGACACACCCCAAACCATCTCAGCCCGATTCCAAACAACACTCTCAACCCTAAAACAAAACCCAATAACAGTAATCGATCCAGTATCTCTTTTTCCAACAATAATCCCTTACGACGCCATAAAATCCCTTCTCTTCTCATCCCTCTACTCACCAACAGCTGTCTTCCCTCTCGTAGCAATAATAATGGATATCCTACACCGCCGCGATGATTTCGCACTAGGACAAATCTTTCGAAGTCCCGCTCTAGCACCATATTTATGTAGTGCTCCTAGACCAGCATGGACATATCCAGGTGATGCTCAATATGCGATCATGTGCAGCGATAAGAGGTATCCACTTAATGCTACCCTCCCAGCTCTAGAAGGGATATTCAAGAATTTCGCAAATGCTTCTTCTTTTGCTGATGTTTGGATGACGCTTATGATGGGCTGTAATCAATGGGGCATTGAAGCTGTTGATGTAAGTTTTCTCCTCCTACTCTGCTGTTCACCTTAATCACTTCACCTCCCCTTCACTCTACTTCCCAACCCTCCCCCCTTATCCGTCTCAAATCAACAAGAAGAAGAATAAATATTTGAATGAAACTAATATAGACCATAGCCACCAATGCACTGGGATGACCACCCAGCACACAAACAAAAACCAATCAAGACTTCCTTCCCCGTCCTCTTCATAAGTAATACATACGACCCCGTAACCCCGCTCTCAGCCGGTTTAAAAATGGCCTCTAAATTCGTCGGTGCGGGATTGGTTGAACAGGTCTCAGAGGGTCATTGTAGTATCTCTGCCGTTTCTAAATGTACGATCGGTAAAATTAGGGATTATTTTAGGGAGGGGAAAGTTCCTAGGGTTCCTAGGGTTTATGATGTTAGCATGTTTGAGGGAGAGGGACGGGGAGAGGGTAGGTGGGTTTATGGTGAAGGAGGAAAAGGAGAAGAGGATGATTGGGAGGTTTGTAAAGCTGATGAGTGGCCTTGGCATCCTTTTCCGTCTAGTCCACTTCCCTCTGATTGGGCTTATACAAGTCAGGATACTGAGGTATCGGAGGAGGAATCGGATGTCGAGGCTATGATTGAGATTGAGAGGTTATCTGCTTGGAAGGGAATGCAGGATGCTAGTTTGGAGTGGGAGTTTTGGGGTGGGAGGGTTTCGGTTGATGATGGTGTTGTTGTGGCTGCGTTGATGGATGCAGGAAATAGATAGATAGGTAGACCGATGACAATAGATGTAAGGATTGTTCGTTTTTGTTTTGAGTTTTGAGTTTGAAGTTCGTTGAATGATGGGATTGTTTTTTAAGGGGGAGTTTTATGAGATGGAAGAGAGAGGTTGATTAGGTGGGTGTATTGTTTATTATCCTAGTTGGGAATGAGTAGGTAGATTGTATTTATTTCGATTCTGTAAATGGGTTGTCTAGAGAATTGATAGAATAGATACATTAACACAAAATCTCGACAAGTTGTTGATTATTATAGGTTATTAGGTTTGAACTGAGTCCTAACTAGTTCTACTTGCTCGCTAAACGCCCAAAATGCCCTGGACCCTTAGCGATTAAGCCCCTTTCCTTATTGTGGTTTTGCGTATGGCATCCATAATGAATATTCGTATTACCTGTGTCTAGTACGGCAAAGCCAAAAAAAAAAGACCCCAAGTGTTTAACGTGAAAGTCATACGGTGTATTTATGTACACGGATTGTAAGCGCCTACCCCGTGCCGTCCGATGACGCGACCGGGATTCGGAGATCTTACTCCGTAGCAAAATATTGTACCTTTCCCGACCCGATCAAGATTATAAAACTCTAGCGATGCGGCAAGAAAAATTCTGGCCGGCGGACTTTGCAAAATGCCTTTTCCGGATATGAGATTGTACTTATGCTTAATACTTTTTGAATATAGTGGCAGTTATTGGAGCTGTAGATATATTGATTGATAATAGAACTACGATTAAGTCAACAGATCACCTACTGGTTTCAGGTAATGAAGAGGAATTAGTACCTTGCACTCTTTGAATTTAGATACGCTGCAAGATCTTTAACTAACTTAATCGACCGGGTTAATTATGGACTCCTTGCAGCTATTGGGAGAAAACGGGGATACAATATTCATTCATCCAAATAAGTACTTAATTAAGGTAGTAATACTGGTGCTCGGAGAGGTGGATTCATTAAAAACAGATAGTAAAGTTTACACCGGGGTGTATGAGATTGAGGTTCTGCAATGAGTGAAGGCCTACCCCGAGCCGACAAATCATAGGGAAGATCCACAATGAAAAGATATGGACCAAATTGCATCTGCAATCCTCCATAGGCAACAGTAGTGGAAGAATGAAGTGTTTGGCGCATATAAATTAGCCGCAATGCCCAGCTTAATAGTCACAGTCAATTCTAGCACCAGTTGCAGCTTAGATTCTTGCTTGGCTAGTGCTTCCTCCAGACCACTTAAACGGCAACACAATGAGGCGGTCTGTGATTGGCCTTCTCGCAGCAGCCGCGGATGTTGTTTTTTGCGCAGACAAGGATTTACGGCGTGTCGATTCCCCCAGAGCTTTCCTATCTGCTGCCTCAGTCGTATACCGGAGACATCAACGCAAACTTTATCGACACAACAACTAGCAATGCTTCGATAAACGCTATCCTCGCTGCTGCTCAGAATGCCACTTTCTATGCTTATGACGAAGAATTTTACTCTATAGTCGGATCTTCACCCACTATCCAGACGCTCAAAAATTCATCTTTCGTTTACGCGAACGAAGCAGGTGTTTGGCTGCCTGACTACAATCAAGTATGGTTCACTGGTAGTGGTGGTGATCCGAAACCCTATTACATACTCGACCTCAATGACTACTCTATCAAACCAGTAAACGCTTCTGTGGAGCAACCACCACCAGTTTTGGCTGGAGGCGATTATCATAATGGTACTGTGTACCTTGGAGGTTTCGGGCTCAAATCCACTTCGACGGCGCCGGCAATCTATTCCGTAGACCCAGCCACCGGAATATCATATATTCTACTCGATTCTTACTTCGGGGTTCCTCTAAATCCAATTGACGATCTGGTGTGGGTTTCATCTAATACATCTGCTGGCTCTACATCCTGTACTCACCCTGGAGAAGACAATCTCTTCTTCACTAGTCTTGATCTCGGAGCAAGAAGTGAAACTCCGTACAGCGATGCTGTACTTCCAAACGCTGTATTCCGCTATACACCTTCAACCAAATCTTTACAAGCAGTTATTGCTCGAGCAGATATACTCGCTCCTAACGGAGTTCACGCTGATCCGACGGGACGGTATTTATATGTAACCGACGTAGCAGCGACTTCCTTAGCAGGACCTGGATCAAACTCCTCGGGCTCAACGGCAGTCTACCGATTTGATCTCGATGTAGATTGTAATCCTGTTAACAAACGTCTCTTTGCAATGCCGCGTAGTGGATATGCTGATGGTATCAAAGTTGATGATTACGGTCGTGTGTGGACGGCTGAATTTAATGGTATCGTAGTAAGAGATCCGCGGGGAAGGGAACTCGGAGTTTTTAATGCGGAACAGCTTGTTGATACTGTTAGTTACCCAATTAGTAATTTTGGATTAGCGGGGGATAAGTTGGTGATACTTGCTGGGGATCAGATATCTGTCCTGCAACTTGGGCAGAATATTACTGCACCAGTTGGTGGTGGTTATGTTGGCGACACTTGATTTGGGAGGGAGTGAGGAAAAAAAGCTTAATCTGGTTTTGTGGCTATATTCATCAGAATTTTCTACGCTTGAAGCTCTTGTAAAGTAGTCCTGTATTATATATTTAGTTCTAGAAGTTTATCTATACGTAGGGTATTAATTCATACATAGAATACTCGCATTCTTGGCGCCACTTTATGTTAAAATTATAATTGAAACGGCTTTCATATAGATTACTCAGTAATCTCAAGTCGAAGCATTAGAACTTACGTCGCAGTCGCGTCTGATAGCTCGTCGCTTAGCTAGAATGTCTCCCCTATTATCTTAAGTTATCAATTGTCTTGATGCCGGTGATAAGCTTATTTTAGTGGGGAGATCACGGTAGATATTTTTCGATCATAAACGTTAATTTATAGAGTTATAGATATGGGTTCTATACGCTAAGCTCAATGTGGTATGCTCCAAGTCCCCGAAACGGGCAAGTATTGCGACGTCGCAAGAGAAGTACTTTTCGTACCTTCAACAGTGAACTGCCAGGCATATGAAAATCACATTCGAGACATATATGTCTGCAAATAAAGTTGCTCTGACACGTAATTCACAGGCATATCTCCATTTGGACTTTTGTAAAACATGGAGTAGAATTACTTATTATTCATCGAAGCCGAGGTAATGTATTAAAGAGGGTATAAAGACTGTTTGCTCCCCACCGAACCTGCGCTCTCCTCTGTATTGCCACCCAGGTCATTCCCGTGCTTCCCAGATCAAATCATGGCAACAAATGTGACCATCAAACCTCCAACACTTCAACCACATTCTTCCTTCTTAGCACGACTCCTCTATACCATTTCACTTCACACACACCACCAAAACCTTCGTCCACACCGTAGTAGGGATCACACGCCTACCAGGTCTCAAAAATAAATCTATATTGCCGACATTCACAAAATCATATCCATGCCACCCTAAACTCGTCCACAGATTTTTCATACCAAAATCCCACAAAGCAGGAGACGCGCCATTACCGCTTTATGTCGATATTCACGGCGGAGGCTTTCTGCTTTTCGATGCACGATCTGATGATAAATTCTGCTCTAATTTCGCGAACGATAACAAAGTTATTGTTATAAGTATCGAGTACAGCTTAACGCCCGGCGCTCCGTTCCCAGCTCCTGTGCATGAAGTTACGGATGTCATTAATGCGATTCTCGAAGATGAATCTTTACCTGTTGATAGAAGTAAAGTTGCGGTTGGGGGATTCAGCGCAGGTGGAAATTTATCGCTAGCTGCCTCTCAAAGAGAGAGCTTACAAGGGAAAATCGGCGGTATTGTGGCAGTCTATCCGGTTGTGGATTTCACGAAAACTAAAGATGCGAAATTTGGTGGTATTATGAGTTTTTTATTGCCTTTCGATTTCGCATACATTCCACCGGGTCAAGATTTGAAAGATCCTTTGTTGAGTGTGGCTCTTGCACCAAGAGAGAGGCTTCCGAAGAAGGTTTGTCTAGTTGGCTGTGAGCGGGATTGGTTGGCCAGAGATGCGGAGATATTGGCTGAGAGATTGGCTGGGAGTGGGGAGAGGAAGGGTGATGATGTTGTTTGGGAGATGAATGGGGTTAGGTGGGAAAAGATTCTTGGGAGACCACATTGTACGGTTTCCTTCTCACTTTATTGCTAATTGTAATAGTTGCTGACTTTATTATAGGGTTTGATCAGATGCCAGCTGTAGGTGCGCAGAAGGCTCTTAATGAGAAGATGGCGAAGGAGATGTACGATAATATTGCTGAGTGGTTGTTCAGGGAGGTATATGTATAGAAGTTGAGTTTTTATAAGTTGCGCTTTTGGAATGGGATCAATTGGGATCGATCTTGGCTCTAGGTTTGCGTATAAAGGATTTCAGACTGTATATGAATTCATGTCAGCCTGTGTTATCTATAAGCAAACATTGATGTATTATATTTGTGTCCTGTGCAAGCTATTTGTGAACTTTCGTGGAGTTGAGTCTGGACAAACAAGAGTGGATGGAATTCAGATCAAGCTTATAGTAAAGAAGAGAATAGCTAACTGACCTTTCCGTGACTCTGACAATGTTCTGTTAATAGTGCGCAACATCGTCATGTAATAAGATGATTTCTATCACTACGCACAGCTTTTCTTCAGCTTTAAGCAAGGCTAACATTTGAATCGAGGTCGTCGCGCTACTACCGCTTCACAATATCCTCGATGCCTGCTCGCTTAACTCGATCTATTAAGCGAGCGCGCGCTGCAAACTCAAGCCACTATTTCGATCTGAAATTTCAAGTCCTCTCCGAACACTACATAATTCTTACAATCCAGGTCGAGAAACATCCGCAACTTCAGTTTTGCTTTGTCGACTTGACTCTTGCGCGGTGTTTCGAGATTCTCTTACAAATAACAATTGCTCTTCTTCTGCACATTAATTGCACACTTCTATTTTTCCATCGGGCAAAAGATCCACTCTACTGTCGAGCACTTAGTCTGCAAGTGTAAACAACTTACTCCTTTCCATTGCGATAAGAAACACAATTTCAGCATCTTCATCACCGCAATCCCATCGCGACCTATCTGCGTTGCGCGAGTTTCTCTACATCCTAACATTTCCCGCAGAAACTACTTCTGTCAAGATAAATAACTCTGGGAAAATTGACTTTGCCTCTACGAAGATGGAGCACCTTCATTTGCCGCAAACACCAGAACTTGAATTCCGAGCTCAGTTCAATAGGCCATACGATATGAACGCATTTCTGAATGAAGTAAGTCGTCGATTGGAAGATCTAGAAATTTCACGTACTACCGTAGCACCACTCGATCGTGCGCAGACCAAGCTCAAGCAACGCAACATGCCAGAACTCAATAAATATTGGGAAGAAGCTGCGGATTCAATCACAAGCTCGCGTTTCATAAAGGCAGAGGCGATTAGCCACAAAATGGCAAAAGAGCGGCTTTCGGCGACCAAGGAAAGAGAAGATTTGTCTAAAGCAGATATAAAGACCGCTCCTGAAGTAGAACATTCTTCAACCAATTCTGTGCGCCAGAGTCTTCGTCAGAGAATCAAGAAGGCCGGTACTCGTTTGCCGCTCAGCCGCACGTTTCTTGAGCATAAGAGGAAGAGATCGGACGAATTTCAGAATGGGCGAAGTATCCTTGGAGAGAGCAGTGGTAATGCCCGACTTAGAGGTGTTGAGCGTGTGAGCGAGAGATTCTTAATGACGCCTTAGAGACCATTGGCGGCTCGGTGTAAAAGATACAGCTTATGAGTTGAGTTTGGGGCATGCTTACTAGATGTTTATTATGTCATAGTAGCGAACTTTCATTTTAATCAGGATTGGTTTTGGGAGAATTAAGTAGCGAATAAGAATTATGAAGCGCAATTAACGTTATGGTCAAGAATATTATTGACATCTCTATTATGATAATAGTGAGCTAAGTATAATGTATATGATGCCAACAGTAGTACATGTTTTCTATCATTGCTGAAAACTTTTTCTACCTCATCTACATCGTCACCT
Organism: Pezicula neosporulosa; assembly: GCA_009805495.1. Classification (NCBI taxonomy): domain Eukaryota; kingdom Fungi; phylum Ascomycota; class Leotiomycetes; order Helotiales; family Dermateaceae; genus Pezicula; species Pezicula neosporulosa. The sequence continues at coordinate 188,452 of SELE01000021.1, forward strand.
TCCTTACTTTCTTTGATGACTAACTAGCTAATAATATCTGTTACTACAGCAGAGCTCAACATACCATTGCCGATTTATCACATATCAAAATGGTTAGCTCAATCAACAGCACAAACAATTTCTATTCAGTAGCGTGTAAGGTGCACTAAAGTAGAATCCTTAACCTTCGTTAATTAATAACTAGAAAGAAGGTATAGATGTAACCGGCGATTCACGTTTCATAAAAGCGGAGGAACGTACCCACAAGACGGCTAAAGAACGAACCAAGAAGAGGCAAGAAGTCTATGCTTCAATGAAGTATAGACTAGGACCTTGGTAATGCAATTACGTCTAAGTCACCTTCATAGAATACACGCCATCTTCCTAAGAACTTTGGGGCGCGGGCTAACGCTTGGTCAAACCTTCCTCGAGCACAAGAGAAAGCGATCTAAAGAGCAACAGTCAACAAAGCGCATTCTTGGTAATATTAACGCCAGCAGTCGTCGCGGATTCCATAGACGTAATAGTAAAGTTGCCCAGAAGACATCGCAATACAGAGAAGTGAAGAGCCGCAACTGTAATGGATAAGTTAAGCTTTTGCCGAATTTTGGTCGTGATATGTAAGAGACTTGGATTTCAGAGAGGTTGCTGGTCACTTTACTGTATCACTCTCGGTACAAATAGTACTCACAGAGCCGCCCAACCAACTTTGGCTTCAACCCAACTACCCATTTGGATTTTGGTTTAAGTACACGAGATCAATCAAATTTCTTGTTAGAACTTATAACACTAAACTTTCAAGGCTTATTTTCTATTTGCAAAACAAGCTCTTTGTCCAACGCGATCAAGACCGCTGTAATGTCTTGCAAACAAAGAATAATGGTTGAATGCACCATTTGCGGACCTGCGATAACTATCAAAGCAACAAAGCCCCTCTTTCATCATGGGAGGACAAAGAATCAGATCATATCATCTCCCCAAACCTCTCAAGCCCAAACCACTTCAACGATACAAACTATACATTTTGCAAATTGAGCTTCCAAGCCTCTTGATACAATAATAGACACCAAACACAGATAACATTTCCGAACAGCTACTAGATCTCTCTCACAAAATGACAACGAACGACGACGCAATGTCTATAGACAAAATGTCTATAGACGAAGAAGATCCGCCCAAGCCAACGCCAAAACCCCAAACCCAATACGCCCTCAGATACGGCAGCACCAAAAAACCGCCACATATCAAAAGCGGCCTAACACCACTAACACCGCGTCTCCTACAACCCAAAGCTCCAACAAAAGCCCAAAAAAGCCAACGTACGCAACGAGAAAAATACCAAAGATCAATCCTTCAAGGTTTCACAACTCAAGAATTGAAAGATTTGGATTGTATTGCTTTGGGAAGGAATGTTAGATTGGAGACTGTAGGGGATATTCATCCGGTTTTGGATAAGGGGTCTTGGGAGTCGGGGGAGGAGTATGATATCAGGGATCCGGGGGGTGTGAGGGGTCTTGGTGGGGTTGAGAGGTGGGTTGTTGGGGGTGATGAGAGGGTTTGGAGGGTTTTGAGACCTTGCTTGGCGGTTTGTAGTGTTTGGTTGGATAGGGTTCATGAGCATCCTTGGGTGAGTTTGTTGTGGTTTTTTAGATATTTATTTTTGCTTTTTCGCTGATATTGTTTACTTGGATTGGGTTGGGTGAGAGTATTCTGCTGGTTCACTAGTTGGAGTGGCTTAGTTGACGCGATGTTTAAGAGTTATTAAAACTCCGATATCCTATCAATTTCTCACTCATATTAGTTGAGGTACTGAAACCATACTAACAACACGCATAGTTCAACACAATTTTCAACGGCGAAGTAAAGACAGTACCCAAAGCCCGTTACCCCGTCAAAGATTACGAGATGACACACATACAAAAAATAACAGCACCACCTCCCAGCTCACCGCAAGAAACATATCAAAAAGCATCAGAGAGAAAGGCCGAACTCTTGAATCTCCTAAGAAATAGAGTAAATTTCAAGCTAGCTTTTTTTAATGGAGAATATGATCCTGTGGATAATAAGACGTTAGTGGAAATCGAGGAGGAGAAGAGGAACAAGAGTAAGAGTAAGAAGAAGAAGAAAGAGGAAGATGCACCGCAACCTTATCATGGGCTCACGGTTGCGGGACCTGGACCTGAAGACAAGATTACTGTTTATTTGGCTGTTCAATGGTTTATACCCGTTATTGAGGGATGATATTACGGATGCCGAGAGGCTCGTTGAGCAGTATGGGATTGCTGTTACTATATTTCATGAACTGATGGTGAGTGATCTCTTGCCGTTTGTTTTGCTTTCTTTTCTGGTATAACTGAAAACTGAACGATGTTGCTTTAGCATTCATTTTTCTTTGTGCGTTACGGAGAACCTGGAAAGCCTGGGGATGATTGGTGGGATGTTATAAATGAGTATTTTTACGAGGAGGAACAGATGGCAGAGATGGGGTTTAGTGCTGAGAATGCGGTAAGTTCAAATTCATGAGCTGTGTCTCGATTTAGCGGATGATTTAATAAGATGAGAGATCTATGAACTTGTCTGCATAGCTCTCTGATGAAGGAAAAACTGCTGACCTAAACAGCTCTTTGGTGGAATTAGTATAGGGAAAAGAGAAATAATCGATACTTGGCGACATGAACTTCAATTATTCCGCATCGCACATTTCATCAACACATGGCCATCAAGGTCGGGATGGGGAAATAGTGAAGTACTTCAAAAGCCTGGTTTGGAAGTAGAGTTGAGTATCCCGGTGCCAATGTCATATATAGAGAATATGTTTTCCATAGACTACTGGAATGTTCACGCCAAATCAATGGGGATGCTTCAATATCGACCTTCGCTAGAACCGTCTGCAGTATCTTGGAGAGGGCCTTACAAGAAAGCTGATACTTGGAAATTAGTGACAGAAAAACCAGTATCAAAGACTGATCTTCCTAACTGGGAAGTAGCATTTTCGAATGAAAATTCTAAAGAAGCTAAATTATTTAGGGAGAAACAGAATTTTCAATCAAGGGGCAAACTTCTTCTTACTATGACCCCGGAGGAGAGGATTACAGCTGTAAATAATCATCGGACAGCGATGGGATCTCTGTTCATGAGCAAGCGTACAGCCTTAATGAGATTACGCGATGTGGCCGTTCATAACGTCATCTCAGCTGTAGCGACACATAAGAAAAAGAAATCCAAGAAAAATGAAACGGACTTGAAGGAGTTACTTGATAATTTACTCGAGACCCATCAGTCAATGCTCCCAGTTCTTGTGGAGATCCGGCAAGTGGACACAAACCTTTTCAACGCGACGGGTTTAGATATGTTGAAATTCAACGAACAACTTTTGGAATACTGCCAATCGTTGGAAACACAACAGGATGTTCATGAAAGAATCCGCGAGGCTGCTTCGGAGCTTGTCACTAAGCTAACTGAAACTCAGAACAAATTAAGAGAACTTGGGCAGCATCACACTTCTCTTGAGGTCCCCGATACAGATATTACCCGGGCACGGTATGCGAAAGACGGTAATGAACAGGTACAATTTTTGAAAGAAGCATCTATTGCACTTCAAGCCAGCGACGAGAGAAAAGATGCATTGAAATTTGTGACGCTCTACTTAGCTCATTGGCTTGCAAAGACATCAACCGGATAGACGTGGTCATCCTGATGGGTAATTGTCGCTCGATTCCTCGCAAGCAACGAATCAATCTCCTCACCGACGCTAGAGGCTCCGTAACTAACTTAATCTCTAAGAATAGCAACGACCGAAGTGCTGACTCTATAAAATCGAAGCTCAAGGAAGTAGAGCAGACGTTGGAAAGAGTGCAAAAGGAGAAAGAACAGTTCAATCCTGTGCAGGATCCTGACGCTATGGATATCGATACTGAGGACAGACCCGAGCTTTGTGGTAAAAGAGGTGTTAAGCGTAGAAGAGACGACGATGATGACGATGATGGAGGTTTGGAGGGTATGCAGCGGTCTAAAAAGTTCGGAGGTATGGCCAACTAAGATAAACTTGACCAGTTCCCACTAATATGTGTCAGGTCTTACCTGTACGACGCAGTAGATCCTTCACCTGAAGTCATTCTACATACTGCCGTCGTAGAGTGGAGGAGAGTGAGAGTAATACATTCTCCTTGCATACCTAACTAGTATAGTATAGAGCAGGCAAGCTTGAGGCTAATGAGACTGTGGCCTGTAGGGAAGGATATGATAGCATCCGTATATGAACTTAGTGTGGAAAAACAATATAGGAGAATTGAAGCTATTCAGAGACGTACTACAAGTACTGGACAGTCAGTACCCCGAGGGCTGAATGCTCGGGAAAAGGAGGTCCAATAATGTCAGGTGCTTTCCGGATTATACGCTAGTCTTGATGTAGTAATCCTAGCGCGACTCTAAAAATTAAAGTCCTCCCGAGGGAAGCATCAACAGCATCACGACTTTTTCTTCCCCCATCTCTCCTCTCCTTTCTTTCAATCGCAATCACTTTTTCTTGAAGATGCCGGCGTTTGCGCGAACAGTTACTCCCTTCCTGCGGACAGCCCGGTCTGCTCTGCAGCAGGGCAACTCCGTCAGTCCTTTCCAGGCTCTGCGCCGCCAAAATGGTGTCGTTGTGTTGAACGCCTACCGCACGTACGCTGCAGCTTTCGAGAGAAACAAGCCTCACGTAAATATTGGTATGCTACCTGCTGCTCAGCTTCCTCGAGCTTCTGCTAATATTTCAAAGGAACAATTGGTCACGTTGATCACGGAAAGGTACAATACTCCTATCCTAAGATACATACATGCTTGAACCATCTACTAATCTTCACTGGCATAGACCACATTGACAGCCGCCATCACAAAAAGACAAGCAGACAAGGGACTCGCAAGTTTCTTGGCCTACGATTCCATTGACAAGGCGCCCGAAGAGAGAAAGCGTGGTATTACCATCTCTACCGCACACGTTGAGTACTCGACTGAGGACAGACATTACTCGCACGTCGACTGTCCTGGTCACGCCGATTACATTAAGAACATGATCACTGGAGCGGCGAACATGGATGGAGCTGTCATTGTGGTAGCAGCCTCAGATGGACAAATGCCCCAGACAAGAGAACATTTACTTTTGGCCCGCCAGGTTGGTGTGCAGAAGATTGTTGTCTTTGTTAACAAAGTCGATGCTCTCGAGGACCCAGAGATGTTGGAATTGGTCGAGATGGAGATGCGCGAACTTCTCAACACATACGGTTTTGATGGTGATGAGACACCAATTGTCCTCGGATCAGCTCTGTGCGCATTGGAGGGCCGCAGACCTGAGATTGGAACTGAGAAGATCGATGAGCTTCTCAAGGCTGTCGACACATGGATCCCAACCCCTGAGCGTGATCTCGACAAACCCTTCTTGTTATCTGTTGAAGCCGTCTTCTCCATCCCCGGTCGTGGTACCGTCGCATCTGGACGTGTTGAGCGTGGTGTCCTGAAGAAGGATTCCGAGGTTGAGATTGTTGGAAAGAGCGGCGATATCATCAAGACTAAGGTCACAGATATCGAGACTTTCAAGAAGTCCTGCGACGAGTCCCGTGCAGGTGACAATTCCGGTCTCCTCCTCCGAGGTGTCAAGCGTGAGGATATTGAGCGAGGAATGGTAGTTGTCAAGCCAGGATCTACCAAGGCCTACAAAAAGTTTTTGTGCTCCATGTACGTTCTTACTAAGGAGGAAGGAGGACGCCACACCGGATTCCACCAGAACTACAAGCCCCAGATCTACATCCGTACAGCAGATGAAGCTGCAACCATGTGGTGGCCTGAGGGAACTGAGGACAAGGACTCCAAGATGGTCATGCCTGGAGACAACGTAGAGATGGAGTGCCATATTCACAAGCCAGTTGCTCTTGAGCCGGGACAACGCTTCAACATCCGTGAGGGTGGACGCACTGTTGCTACCGGTTTGGTTACCAGAATCCTTGAGTAAATGAAGAGGGGCCTGATGCAGGTGAAAAGCTTGAGGAAGGATGAGCTTTGTTGTACAATTGGCTTGATGTAAAGGCTGGCATGGGAAAAAAGGAGTTAAGTTGAGCCATCCCCATTTTTATGTAATTTACGGATGGATACTGTAGATTGTTCACGACCCTACTCCTCTCTTGTTCCAGCCATGTCTTCTAAATATTGTAGTATAGAGGGCGTAGAAAGCAGCAAGAATATGAAAGCATTGTACGATACAGGAGTTGAGCATTCATTCAGGCGGAACACTACGATGGTGCATTATAGGATAATCTAATCTAGAGGCTCTTTCTTTCCAGTGACGTAACAAAGGCACATGTCTATTTTCTGACAGGTCCCGTCAAGCAGTCCGTATTTCGCCAGCTGGTGATGGAGCCTACTGACTTGACGAGGGCGACGGCGACTACTTATAGCCGCGATCAGGCCGCAACGTGACGGAGTGACTGTTCGCATCAGGTGATCGATGACTCGTGAAAAGCAAAGCACGAGACGAGCCGGTGCCTGAAAACGAGGCTGAGAAGGCTGAAAGGGGACATAGGGAAAGTCAGAAAGTGTTTCAGTGACATCTCGAGTCTCCGTCATCCCCTCGATCAAGCAAAATGTATCAGATGGCTGGGGCACAGCTTGGGGGCGGAGGCTTCCGGCATACATAAAGTCTAGCAAGGTCCTTCCCGCGGCGCTCTTTGACAGCTTTTTGGAGTCTCTCGGTGTTTCATGGTTACATTGATACACGACAGCTGATTGGTCGTAGCATCGCGGTCGCAGAAGTCGAGGCCAAGGATAAGGGAGTGTCTGCGATAACGATTGGTCTCCGGACTCCAACCTCCTCCATTTATTGCTACCTACCTACCTACATCCACCACCACATCGCGAATGGCCAACGCATGAGGGCATGAGAGAGCATTGAGGGAAAGCCCAACCTGGACCCTTTATTGTACAGTGAGTGAGTCTCGATACATCATAAATCACGACTACAACCGAAATATCGCATGGCTGGGAGGACTGCGCAAGGGCGAATTTCAACCACCGCAGACCAATCGCCATAGCTTCAGCTTCACCCATCCACCCCACCAGTGTGCAAGGCACTCTCAGATCGCTCTCCTCCACCACCACCACCACCCTTTCTATCCCCCCTTTCTCCAGCTCCATTCACACGGATCGCAACCCATTCACGAAGAAGACAGTCTCTTTGGAAAGTCGCGACAGTCACGTAGTCGCGTGGATTGGAGTGCAAAGCGTTGTCATGTCCATATTCACTATCCAGTACCATATCAACCTTGCATTAATATCACTTACAATCGCGCCCAGCACAGCTATCGCCCTCGCCGTCTTATCGTTCGTCTACCTCTACATTATCCACATCCGACACCACCCAGCCACGGTACAATTGCCTGCCCTACCTCCTGCAGCCCTCGAGGTAGCGCGCAACCATGACCACGATCGAAGAGCTCGAAGGCGTCTTCGACGACCATCCTTCTTTAGACGCTTCTCTCCAAGACTTCGAACCCGGAAGCAACAGCGACGTCCTGTCGCCGACGTTCGGGTACCTACCTTCCCAGCACTCTGGCTTCCGTTCAGAAACGGACTCGGAAATGGCAGACTCGATTTCTGGAGGCAGATACAGCCCGCCCGCGTGGAGACGAGTGGACGGCAAGAGAAGCAGCGGCTTCTGGCGCAGTAATGGCTTGGATAATAGAATTGGCTATTCCAGAGAGAGTAGCGCTGAATACGAGAGTGCTGATGAAGGAGATGCGACGCTCGAGGCTGCAAGAAGAACAAGATTACCAACGGGGTCCTTGAGCCCTGAAAAGAGACGAAGTCCAAGTCCACAGCCGTTTCCAGATAGGGGTACTGGAATTGCCAGAGTACATAATGAAACGAATCAAGATCTTCTCGCTGATCTACCAGAGAACCCAAACCACTGTATGAATTTCAGCGTTCCTGTGTTTGCAGATACTAATCATGTAAAGATATCCGATTTGCAGTAAGAGCAGAGATGAATCATCGCACAGAACCGTTCGAAGTCATCTATTCCTTTGCCAAACAGAGGTACAGCGAGATAACGCAGTCGTGGACCTCGCTTATAACGTCAATAATTGTTGCTCTTATCTCAATACTAACTCTCCGAACGCTCTTCCAGCCTGGTACACACCCCCTCCGGTACCTGACTTAGTCAAGGTTGCCGGCCTAGCCAAAGCGTTTGAGCCATTAATATTTTACTCTGAAAATGGTGTTCAACAAATTAACGATCTACAAGCTACCGGCGTGGCAGTCTGGGATTTGGGAGAGAGTGTGAGGAACACGAATATGACTTCGGCTCCTATTATTGTGAAGGAACTCGATGATTTGAGCGAGAGCCTGAAAACCTTAGCAATTGAGCTTACTCGATTTTTCGCAAACGTAGATGGAGATGTTGATGGGTTGGTGTCCCTCCCTTGGTATCCTAGCATATAATCTCTAATTTTGATATAGAATACTTATTGTAATGGATTGGGCTAAAAGAGAGCTGTCCCAACTTACACTTCATGGGGAACCTAATCTCGCAACCACCCTGTTCAGCAATATTCACACAGCACTCTCCAAGATTGGCGTCCTGGAATCTCCAACAACTGGACTACTACCTACCCGCCTTGGTCATCTGACAACCTCAGTATTTGGCTTGTCTTCCCCTCAACGCACACGCCAAACCCTACAACGCACTTTCACCGAGTTCCTTTCCGTATTGGAAGAATCCATCAATTCCGAACTCCAACACTCTCTCGCCCTCTTCGCGCTCTTCGAGTCCATCGATCGACAATTCCTCAACCTAGCAAGAACCGTAATCCGTGAAACGACAGCTCAAGATAATGCCCAAGATGATCTCCTCTCTTCGCTATGGACGAAGATTCTTGGTCCCAACTCATCAACCCTACATAAATTCGAAAAGAACAAGAAGCTCCTCAGCAACATTCGCTCAAAGACCGTCCAAAACAAAGGAATACTCCTCGAACACAACGGCAAGCTTCTCACGCTCAAAGCCAACCTCGAAAGTCTGAGAAGAAAGCTGGTCAGTCCCCTCGTTCGGCAGAACGGCAGTACCCTTGGTGTCGAAGAGCAGATCCGTGGCCTGGAAGATGTAGGCGGGTATCTTGGCGGTGTTCGAGAACGGCAGAGAGGCAAATTAATGGAGATGCTGTATGGAAGTGGTAGCAACGGGAGGAACGGTGGTAGAGGACGGATAGTGGCAGGAGAAGAATATGGCGAGATCGAGGGGAGATGGGATCGGTAGTCCACCGACACCTATAGATGATTTGTACACGTCAAGTGATTGTTTGCATAAAAGTATTGGGTCGAGTTGTCAGATTATGGAGCGGGATACCATGGTAATGGTTGGATGAACGCGATGCTGCCAATACCTTTTGTTTTGGGTTTATTTCCTGTTTTTCTGCTTCTCCTGAAGCGGAGTTTTCTGGCGTTACGGTGGGTGGCATGGGTTGGGTAACCTGGGTTAGATGTCATAAGTTGGGTTTGTGAGCAATAGGGGCGTTTTCGTTTACTAGCCATGAATGGTTGGTTCATCTTGCATCTTCTGAAATACCAGTTAGTATTATCTTGGGTATACGAGTAGTACACAGGTGTAGTAAATCAACCTATTGAAAGTACTTATATACCTACCTACCTACCTACCTATACTATAAATTCAATGCTTAGGCTATAAACTTTGCACAATTGTACTACTATAATATCTTATATAAGTGGTTTTTTTTTTCTTGGAGTATAGAAGTAAAAACTACTTATATAACTTACTTTTAGTAGAGTTTTAGCTATTTATTAGTATTATCCTCCATTGATAAACACTATATATAACCTTATAATTTACTAAGGTAGCAGAATCTAAGTCCCTTACTAGGTATCTATCTAACTTTAAGGTGTTTGGATTCTATTATAGATAAAACTATAGGTGAATAATTAATTAGTTAATTAGATTGTAAATTTAAAATAAGTTTAAGAGAAGGAAGGTTTTATAGGGTTGAAAGTAAAGTAGTCTTATAGATCTTGCAGCCTTATTCCACTATTTAAACTTGAACAAGTCCCTGTAGGACAATAATACCTAGACCGTAACCCTATGGATTTCGCGTCAATCCTGCTCGCATAGAGTTATCAACCCTAATATTCTGCAACTGCAATTGGGAATCAATTCCCCCCTGCTCCAAATCCCTTGCCGCCTCTGAAGATGATCAGCATTGAATCTTATTAATAGAGAATTAGGGGACTAAAAGCATACTTCTCTTTTTCCAAGCCACCAATTTCATCCCTAGTTTAAGTATTCCAGCCGCTACAGAAACCAGTCCGAAGGCGATAGCTATCTTTGCCTCGGTACTTAAACTCATTTTTGAGTTGTGCTCGAACGAAGTAATTGGATCTTCGAAGGTTTTGAGGGTACTGATCTGATCCAATGACGAATTATCGGGTGGTGGTAAACTCAAGAAAACATATAAATGAATTCTAAAGATACAATGATGTTCTCCTTCTATAGTAATGCTTGCAAGGGGAGTTATAATCTAAGAAACTTGTCTCTTCTACTTCCCTCAAGTTAAGCAGATTTCTTTTCTATATATTTCTTCCTTCTAGAGTCAACTAGATGCCCCGGCCAATTAGTTAAAAGTGTTGAAGACCAAGATGTTGTGTTAAATATAGTCAAGGGTGATTAAAGCACCTATAAAATTATTCTCAATACATTAATACGGAACCATCTACATGAAGGCGCCTTAACAAAACGTTAAAACTATTTAGCAAACACCCAATTACCTTAAATTAGTTGGAAGGAGTTATCTATTTAGCATTTAGACTAATTGAAGCGAGGCGTTCAGACCTGAATAATTCAGGCCGATATTCAGGCAGACAAGCGTAAAGTAGTCCGTAGGAAGAGGATAAATAACAACAATCACGGAGCCCTGTCAGCACAGTACATACTGCACATCTTCTTTGACATTGATAGTCTTCTTCGACCCGTCTTGCAAAGACGGAAGATCACCCGATGGAACAGATGGAACAGCTACTGTACTTTTTGCGGTTCACGTTTCGGCGACTTCAAATCGTGGCGGGATCATGAGTTAAATGAGCATAACTTTTCAACGGTATGGACGTCTCAGTTGAGAGGGCCATGTATCATTACCGACCATGGCCCAAGCTGTTTCATTTGTGTATTTCCTTCCCCGAACCTACAACATCTAAAGCAGCACAAGTATTTACCCTGCGGAGAGTCAAATTTTCTCGATCGAAGATTTGAATCAGAACTGGACATCAGCAATCACGTAGACAAAGCTCATCCATTTACAATTCTACCTCTCAGCTCAGTGAGACTAAATATCTGGAGGCAGCGTTGCATTCAGAAGTCTGTCGTGTGGCGGTGTGGTATCTGCCTTCGAGCAGGTTTGGGTCTTGATTCGCGCATGGACCACGTTCATGTTCACTGGGTTGATGGCTGCACAATGGAAGACTGGCTTTGCGTTGATCCAGCAATGATATCCTTATCCAAAGTTGAGTATGATTTACTATCAAAACTGCCAGATGGTGACTTTCGTGCATATGCAGCTAGAAGGCTGCCAAGGGGCAGTTTTCAGCCCACAGGACAGTTTCAACAAAGGTTAGTGAACCTCTCGACCTCTTACCCATTACAAGAACGACGTAGTCTGATTGGGATCTTTAGATACAATGATCCTTGTATTGCTCCAAACAAGAAGGTATCGTCGGCAAGACCTAATGGTATCTTTGCGTCGCTGAGCAAAGCCATGTCTATGCTTCTTCGCCGAAGATAATAAGGACGGACTTTAGTTGGTTTCGAGTTATGGCATTACTATTTCTATGTTTATAAAAGTGTAGATCTCTTTGTTATCTTATCTATCAATCCTTGGCTTTTTGCACTAGAAATTAATAGATATTTTTTAGCTACTTCGGTTACTATTTATTTTATTCTAGTTAAGAGTATATATTTTTAGTAGCTTACTCTTGCTATACACCCCCTCTGGAAACCTTAGTAGTATTTACTTATACTCTGAGGAGATCTTAGGAGTGTAGACCTAAATATTAAAGTAAAAGCTTAATAATCTTTTTTTTTTCTTTTTCTCTACATATTTCCTTCTATAAAGTACAACCCTAGAGACCTATATATTAGCACTAGAACACTAATTGAGGCTTCTAAGACAACTATAACTCGAGTTTTAAAAGATATATATATACTAAAGTGTATATATATCACCACTAAGACACTTACTCTTCACCTGTCTTTCCTCTATATAAAGTTACATAGATTGTTAATACACGAGATCCTAGATTAGATTAGAGAATGTGTATTATCTAACCTTGCCTTCTTAGGCAGGGTACACACAAGTAATAACATAAATTTAAGTACAAGTAAGAATACTTTGTTCAAAATATCACTATTCCCTAGTAGTGTAACAAGCGTTGATTTTTCACAGGAATTCGAAACCTCTAAAAACGTTCAGTATCTTTTTGTATTCTTAAGTGGGTAGGGTATATGTTGAAATAGTTTTGTCTAAGCCACCCAGAGTAGTTGAGCTAGGGAATATAAAATTGGTTCTCGGATGCAATCTAACCACCAGATGTATACAAGACCAATGCCTAACTGTAAAATCTGTCGCTCGCTTAAAACAGCACTATGAGCAGCCCCCAAAAAATCAAACAAAGAATGTCTGTCTTCTTGCATCTTTCTACTTTGACGACTAGGTATCATGTTTTATGTCTTCGGGTTTCCGACCAGTTACAATATAGCTTGTGACACAGTTAGCCCCGGCACCCATCAATCAAACACGTGCGGTGCACTTGTTTGTTTTGCACTTGTACTGGCTGTACTTACTAAGTGTACATAGAATGAATAGATTTATCCCTCAATTCATTCCTGACTTCGGCTAGGAAAACGTGTACTTCCTCAACTGACCATCCGTGAACTGCCGTGAGTAATCTTAGAGATGCTGCTTCTAGGCCTTCTTTAAGACATGTGTAGTTCCAGGCTCCAATCTCTTTCTATAAAACAAACACAATTAATTAACCCATAATTAGTACCTGATAAAACTCCTCGAGGAAAATACTTGAATAGGGAATAATATAAAACAAGACTAAAAGGAATAGGAAGAGACAATGATAATATATACCTGTTTAATATCTTTAGGCCATAAACCAATCGGCACAAACTTAGCAACCTCAACCACATCAACGAATCCAGCTTCTTCTAACCACCCTTTCAATTGATGACCAGGTCGTGGTTCTCGTCCTATTTTCGTACATGCTTCGAGTAGTAAGTGGTGCCAGCGTTCCATCGGGCTGTTTTCTGGGATGGAATCGTCCGGGCTTAGGGGTGTTATGTCCCAGTCTTTGAATTCGCAGTAGCCTCCTGGTTTGAGGTTCCTAATTTTGTTCTAGATTAGTCTGGGGTTTTGGAGTTGTAAAAGGAAGGAGTCTTTAGGGGAAGAGGGGAAAAGAAGGAGGAGGATGAAAATTACTTGAAGGTTTGTGTTGTCAATTTCTTCCAGTCTTGTATTGATCCAGCTAGGAAGCGAGCGTGTATTAGATCGAATGGTGTATTGTATGTCCAATCACTTTCTATATCATCGACTTCGAATCGGGCATTTGGTGGAACCCTGTCTCTACTCAACAAAATGTCCTTTGAATGTTTTACTCTATGAAAATATAGGAACACTCACATGCTTGGCTGGGTTGGTGATAGATCCATTCCGATTACCTATTTATGGACAACAAGACCTCGAATTAGCAAATCCGTGTCACGAGGTAGATTATTTGATATTTAAGTACTTCTACTTATTTGAAGTATGTGATGGCGTTGGTTTTTGTCTTTGTCTTTTTTTTTTTTTTTTTTTTTTTTGATGGGGTAAGGGAGATGGAATACACAGTTACTTACCTCTGCAGATGGATACATATCAGCCACTTCAATAGCCCATATCCCGGTCCCCGTCCCTAGATCTAGTATCCGTTGTGGATTCTTGGGAATTGGTGATACGTGTAATTCTCCGTTGATTATTAGTGTGAAGAGGTGGTGCATCATATCCATTCTGTCGTTTTCAGACTCGTCATTTGGCATGAAATATTCTATTGAGAGAAAGTTAGATTGGGCCTTTTTCGTACTTCTAGCTTATGGTGTTTGTGAAATTTTTATTTTTGAGACAGAATATGAGATGAACGGCCATCCTGGCTGGGATTGTGGAATTGTGAGATTGGGTGTTATGAAGTAAGCCCCGTACTTCCTTCTTTGTAGGCATGATATCGACGCCCGTTCTCGTAGGTGTGATTTGATATACTTGAGGTGAGAGAGGTTGTGTAACTTTGTCTATTGGTTGAATAATGCATTAGTTGCTAAAAACCAAATAAATCTACTCTTAACAAAGTACGTAGAGGTACAGAGGTATTTATATTCAAATTAAAGACAAGGGTGTCTATATCACTTACATCTCATCACCAAACGAAGAATCAGTATCTCCCTCGTCAACCTCAACAGCCTGTGGAACCTCAGTCATTTTGGTATCAATGAAAAATGAAAAATAAAAAAGAAGAATCGTTCGAGTGGTACCAGAGAAGTTAGTTGCAATCTCGATCTGAAAATCGTGATCCGGTAGAGGTGCCGCATCTTTTATGTGCCGGTAGAAGCATTATTGTACGAAGTTATGCGGGGTCCGGATATAACGTAAGATAGATGGCGTAGAAGATGCATGATCCTTGACGAAGATGACCATTAAAGAGACGCCAACGCGTTTTCTCTTGTGGTATCAGGGATTCGAATGTTGGAACGTTATGCATGGTTTTATACATTGGGGTTCGGTATTGTCCGATCATGATATCACTTGCTCTGCTGCTATCTCCTGTAGGAAATGATTGGATAGAATGATTCTTTTGTGCGAGTACTCTGTACTGTAGAGTCTACGGTACATGATGATTGCGCAATATGTTACCGACTTTAGGCCAATTGAGAAAACGGAACATTGTACTTATGCTTCTTCAATCTAGAAAATTAATTCTTTTGCGTCTAGAAATTTGGAAGTTGCTATTTGGAGTACTCTATAAGACGACTAATTCTATTGTCCTATCACTCCTTTGTTATATGCAATTTACTAGTATGCTCTACATTTCATACCTGATTAGTAGTATAGTCAATTAACTACTCCAAGGGAAAATAAGTGATGTTATGATTTTAAAATCTAGTTTTCTGTCAAACTTCCTAGAGTATCTTCGAGATCAAGCTAGGGTTAAAGTAGGGTGATAAGAATTACCTATGAATAATAAATTGTGAGGGCGAAAATTTTAGTACAAACTATACTTCTTATTCTATCCGATTACGTACTAAGTTATTGAACAGCTTTGCCTTCTCTTTAACAAAAGTTGAAAGCGAAAGCACATACTCCGTACCCACATACCCTGTGTGCTCGCTCGCTTAAGCCGAGAGAAAGATATAGCACCACAAGAACCCAACTTTTTCAATCGATTATGATTTCCAATTGTCAATATTAGCAATTTCGAACATTTGTGTAAAACTCTGAAATCGCCACACCCGATCATCGCCTTCTCAATTCTGGTCATGATCGCTTAGTCTAACGCTAAACCTAGAACAAGTACATACTAATTGATCCGGTTGCGTTAAGACTATAGCAGGCCAGAGCATTCTTATGCGTACTTGACAGAATCTGATTGGTCATTGTCATTTTTGGTCTATTTTCTATAACCGGAAACAACATATGTTGGTCTGGCCTATGTCAATTAAAGCTACTTCGTAGTTCAGGTTACAGAAGCCTAACTATATACACTATGAAGCGGGCGGGACTTTATTTTTGATTGCGTTTCTCTTCTCTTTCCTTCACCTCGTCGATTTCTCAGTCAATTTATTCTAGCCAACCCCACGAGCTGTAATTTGTAACAAGCAGTAGCTCCACGATGACGATGGGGGTAGACATAATCAAAGTAATATCTGGTCCCTTTGCTCTTGCGACCGTAGTACTCTTTCTCCGACTCTACACCCGTCTTATAATCGTTAAAAGTGCTGGGGCGGACGATCTTTGCGTTGCGATGGCATGGGTACGTAAGATTTAGCAAGAGCTATTGTCAAATACCAAAAGTAAGAAAGTTGCTTACTTAGTAGCAGGCTTTCTCGGTGGCACTTTTTGTATTGTTTTACAAACGTGAGTCCAAGCTTAGTTTGATGACCTGTTGAAAGGAGAAAGAACAATAAGAATTGTTTCTGACTTATCGGACATAGTAAGAAATCTCGGGATGGGCCAGCATATCACACAGCTTTCGAATGATCTGTTGCTCCAAGGACCAGATATTCTCAAGGTCAGCATTGCCAGATTTTTTTCTACTTCTTCTTAGCTAATTAGGGAGCACGCGATATAGATTTTGTGGATCAGCACGTTCTTACGTGCTTTCTCTATGTCTTTGACAAAACTCTCCATATTTATCCAGTACCTACGGATTTTCGCTGGACGCACCCGAAAAGCGGCTTGGTGTGGTGTTGCACTTATAATAGTCAACACTATCTGGTCTTTCTTTACCATACTATTCTTCTGCACTCCAGTAAAGAAGTTTTGGAGTCCGGAGATGGAAGGTCACTGTTTAAACAGTGAAACGCTCTCGTTGCTTTATGGAATCGCTAATATCGTCACGAGTCTGATAGCCATTGCTGTCCCCATACCCGCCGTTCTTGCTTTGAAGATGGAAAAGAGGACAAAAATTGCTGTGATTATAATCTTTAGTCTGGGAGTCTGGTAGGAACCTTTTCAAGTCACTGTTATTCTGGTGCGGGAAAACTGATTTATGTTTAGTGATATTATATCTGCTTGCTTCCAGCTGGAAGCTCTGTATAGGCTCTCGAACGCCAAAGACATCACGTTTGATCTTCAGCCTCTCTGTATCTGGTCGTTTGTGGAGACATCAGTGGCAATTATTTGTGCTTCCGTACCCGGTTTACGTGCTCTCGCGACAAGATTTTGGACTGGCTTCTCTACCGTGGCTGCAAGTTCATTGTCTCAGACTCAGCGGGTACGTGAGAGCATTAGACTGGGTAGTAAAGGAAGTGGTTTTACAAATTCGACTAGTGTCACGACGGATATTAGTGCTAGGAGAGATAGCCATGTATAAGATTGGGAGGCTTTCGTCAAATAGATATGTAGCTTATAAAACCATCTTAGATGTCACTATTACCTTCATTTTATCACTTTGATTCTCCTAGTTCTTCTTAGAGTGTCATTGAGTTAATGGTAACTCTGTAAGCAAGCACAAATGATATCTATTGTTTTCTCACTGCTTTATATTGCTTTAGCTTTAAATTTGATACTACCTCGGCCTATTTGGTGTTAAAGCGCAGTGATTCGAAATATTATTAGATAGATAAATAATACCAACACTTCGTTAACTTTTACCATCAAGCAATGGTATCTGCGTCTCATCTTGAGTTCTTTTCAATACTGCACATATTGCTTCGTAAGAGATCGCTTTTTTTAATTGATCTCTACTCTAACGATTGGGCAACTCACTTGCCTTAGTAATCCACTTTGTTTGAGTGGCTTAATTGCCCTAATGAAAATGACCTCTTAAACCAAGTGGTGTTTTAAGTTTAGTTTCGGTAAGCTGAGTAGCCCAATAGCAGGTTCTCCATTCGTCGTTCCTCTATTAATCATGAAAATACAAGTTTTGTAGCAGTTTGTCTTTAATGTTAATTGATACATGGAAGGCCTACCAACAAACGTGGGGGCATTTGCCAGTGCCGAAGGAAATGCCGCCGTCCCCGCTTTAGCGGTTTACATATTCTATTATCTACAAGTATACAGCTTTCTATCTCTTTCCAACAACTTGACATCTGATAGCCCTGGTAAACATTCCGACAGTATCTCAGAATCCTAGCCATTAGCTCTCAAGCAGAGCCGTAATCAAAGATCCAATAATTCCTACCCATAGACGACCAACGCAATGAGTCCTTGGCCCGTAGAAAAATTTGCCCTCGAACCACCACCCCTTGAAGACCTAGCCAATGTCATCTCCAAAGGATTAAAGCCACAATTCAAACATCTCACAGTAGAAGTCACAACATGTCCAGACCTCCAAAAATCACCATTCAACCTCGCATCCTCCGGCATCTCCGGCAATGAACGCATAGCAGACATAGGCGGCCCACCCAACCTCCATCCAACACCTAAATTCGACCGGAAATTCTCCTTTCCAGACTTAATGACGCTAATGGAGATGCCACTCGGTAAAAGATTTATACTCGGAGCAGCAGCAGCAGGTCCATTTCACGTCCTAGGAGTAAATTCCGAATTGATGCCCAATTTAAAGATTGACGGGGAAGCGATGGACAACTTCACGCACTTTGCTAAAATTGATGAGAGTGGAAATTGTCAATGTGAAAAGATTCCAGAGAATTCTACAGACTGTGCATTGATGGCGAACCTGTTTGGAAGTGATGGAGAGCCCGGGGAAGTCATTAAGATCGTAGCTAAAGAAAGAGTTGGAAAGCTAAATTTCTTGGCTGCTATTCAGGAGGCTTTGAAGGACAGTTATGGCGATCATCCGATAAGTATGGGAGGAGTATTCGTGATTAAAAAAGGAAAGGCTTCTTTACATGTGATGCCTGATTTTAGTAAGGAGCCTCTGGAGACGGACAAGGTTCTTGAATGGGTTACGATTTTTCGAGATGAGGGCCCCGCTGGTTTGTTTGACTGTTTTTCATTCGTTTGATCCAGGTTTGGGGTTGAGGATGGAACATACTCATTGTTTTTCTGAGCATGGTGAGGGTGGTCATTATCATTGTGATGTTACTCCTGATGAGGTGGAATATGAGGCTTATTTGAATACGGCCAAGGTTATTTATAGGATTGATCAACCGAGAGAATAATGAATTTCTGTAAAGAAGGAATTATATCGCTAATAGTAGTTTTAAGAGCAGAGCGTGAGGCTTTGAAAGGTATATTCTTCTATGACTGTGGGCACTTTTGAAGCTAGAGTTTACCGAATTCATTTGTGATAGGCCATTTTGAATAGTTATATCTCAAGATCTGACCTAAGAGCGCTCACAGATTAGTAACAAGAGATGTAGCTAGCCCTGTTCGACTCTTCCTAAGCATTATTATTAGACATTACCTCCAAGATCTTTATCTCCTAGTTTACACATCAACTATCTACCTCATCTCCTCAGCATCTCCCTCTCAAGCATCAACGCATCAATTGGTAATTCTCCGGAGCAATTCCAATACATCAACTGCGATTGCCCCTTCTATCGCAATACGCTGCTCATCGTTAGCAATGTTTGGTCTCTTCTCAAGCACTAGCTCCAAGAAAGCGATATTCTGCGTGTAACTTTAAATGACTAGTACACTCCTTCCCTCCCGTAACAAAATCCCAATCCAGGCCTTCTAGCCTCCAAAAAGTATCCTCAGAGCGGCAAATTTCAACTAGGCGTTTCTCTTTTCTTTTTACATTAGCCGTTGCGATAGACTTCTTGACAGTCTTCGGTATTGTATAATCTTCTTTTCTTGCAAACCTACTCCTAACTCGTCCTTAGTCTTTGCTGACCAACATTCAAACAGAGTATTTCATCCAAGCATTTCCTCCAAAGGATTATTTAATTTCTCAAAAAAGAGCTAGGACGCTTCGTCTTTTCTAGGATACTACATCTCCTTATGTCCATTCCCAATTCCCCATTCCCCCTCCCAGACATACTAACTAACTCTTCACTTGACTCATACGGAGTATGCAGTTGATCTGCCATTACCAATAGCTTCACTTCACTTGACTCCAGTGAAAACGCTCAAAACATCTCGTGCCAACCACTCACTCACTCTTCCATATTGTTCCAAGGTTTCTAATCCTCATACACCACCAAATCCATAACTTGCCTCGCTACGTCCTTATTAATTTTTAGGCGATCGAATGAAAATCTATCATTAAAATCCTGTAGCGTATTTGAGATAGTAGTGAATCCTGTACCCCAGTCAAGGTATAAAAAATTGTGTGAAGAAGGAAAATACGTGGAAGACTTAGTCACGATAAGCGAGCTTCGTTTTTTTTTTTTTTTCGACTCCGGAGTAGGACTGACTCCTCACACGCTTGCAAAAGGCAGATAGATGATTAAGTTGCTGCGGGATAGCGACATAAAGTAAGGTACAAAGCAAGTGGATGGATGGTAAGATTTGACATCTATTTCATCCCATGCCCAGAACGAGACTAATTTCAAACTTGAGAAGGCGTTGTATATAAATTACCTGTGACCCAGGGAAAGGGAGTGCTTCTATGCAGATTTGAAGGCTAATCTCCTCAGGGACGTAGTTGAAGAGTTGGAAAGCAGTTGCTGGTATCCCTTCTGTCTGCCATGTCTGGAAACTGTAGCATCGTCGAGACATCGTCTTTTGTATCTGACCTTGAATTCGACACTGCTAGTATTATCGAAAGGGAAGTAGTGGTAGATACCTAGATAGGTGTGCCTGTGGATATGGTTTTCATTGTAGTGTTGAGACTTGGAGTGAGCACGGGATATGAGCCTGACCATTTCCCGTGTCAAACCGAAGTATAATTTGTTGGATGACCTATGAATACAGTAGACCTACTACTCACCAACAAACTGCTACGCTTAAAGAGAGGCAGCACATCTTAATGAGGTCTATGGGGGAAATAACTTGTAATAAATTGAGCGACGTCCGTTGCACACTATCTTTTACATAACACAGAATAAGAATTCATATTTCATATATACAAATTTCAACACCTAACTAACTACTAGACCGCAGCAAATCTTTTAGCGATGGGAACCTCCACCAATTAGAATTTACAAGCACTGCAACCGATATTAATTATAGGAATCAATTTCAAAGTTTGAGTACTTGGGTACAGTACATACCTGAGAGTAATAAGAATTTGCATAGGTACAAGTAGTACCCGCAACACAAGTTCCCGAACCAGTCCAACCAGTTCCACCACTGAAAAATTAACTCAGTACAATCTCTTCACTAAAAAAGAACACACAGAGAGTTCTGGGTTTGAAGAAGGAATTTACTCACCATTGACCATATTTAGCAATAGTACCAGTACTACCGGAACTAGTAGTTGGAACGACAGATGTAGAAACGGCAGAAGTTGTAGTCTGCAAAGTTGTAGTAACTCCTACGCTTGTTGATGATGATGATGACGAATCACCAGTGATGCCAAACCAAGCAAGATCAACGGTTTCATGAACGGGAACTGTATGGCCAACGCCGAGGGCTGAGTATCCGACGAGTTTCGTGCCATCTCCGTAGATCATTTGTGTGTATCCTGATTGTGGGTTGTTGGTGTTGTTTTGAGTAAAAGATACATCGAGGACATTGGACCATTCTTTTAGTTCCTCGGCTAGGTTGGGGTAGTAGAGGACTGTGTCCGATGTGCCGTGCCAACTGTATGAGAAGATTATCAGAATTATGGAATATCAGAGATGAAATGTATGAGATATGTGCTGACGAGTTCATAGACCACTTGATCTCACGAATCACATGTGAATGGTCCTGAATCGTTCCAGTTATGTGAGTTATTCAACCTGATCAAGTGAGTAGGCTATAACAGTTGAGGAACTTCGCTTAAAATCCACAATTAAGCGATCTACGAGCTCATCGACATAGATAACAGAGAGGGACATACAGTGCCATCTTCGGATAACTTCCAGTATATCCAGAATAATAACCACGGACTTGATCACCCCAAGCTTCGGCGGTTTTAGTCAATTGGCCATCCGCACACTGACTGTTCCAACCTGGCGTAGCCATACCTGCAGTTGCTCCAGCGACATAAAAGCAGCCGTCTGGAACACCGGAGTATGCAGAACCAGCCTTTATAACATCTGGATATGCACCAGCTAGAACGTTGGTCATCATGGCGCCCGAGCTGGAACCAGTAGCATATACCCTGCTAGAATCGCCTCCGTAATTGGTAACGGCGTAGGAAACCATGTTGATGATTGTTTGACTATCGCCTCCGCCATTGTGAGTGAGTGATGCTGTGGAAGCTACGTCCCAACATCCTCCTGAAGATGGTGAGTTGGGGTAGATGACGATGTAGCCATATGTATCAGCGTATTGGGCGTAAAGTGTGCTGGAGTAGTACGCGCTGGCGGTGCCTGTGCAGTAGTGGATTGCGAGTATGATAGGCGCCGGGGATTTCTTCGTTGTCGGAATGTAAACGTACATTCCGGCGTTGGTAGGCCCAGCATTAAAGCCGGTTACTTGCTGCAGTGACGATGTCAAAGCACTTGCAAGACCTACCGTAGCGAGGCATGCTCCCAGGGCTGAAATAAAACGCATTTTGAAAACAAGTCAAGTGAATGACTGGAACCAAGTAAGTGCTATAGACTTGTGGGAAAGTGGATAGTAGAACTAGGGTGAAATTTGAGCGGACAAGCCTACTTGGTGGATATTTGTTCTCTATAAGAGCACACAATACCGGCCGTTCGGCAAGAATAATGTCTGATCAGAAGAAACAATTACTTGCCATTCGTCCGAAGTCAATCTAGGCAATAAAATAAGTTCAAATAAACCTCTGGTGGTAGCAAATTATTATCGCATCTATAAAAGACTCCAACGTGGAGTTCCTGTAAGAACCTTGATTAATATGCAAGGCACTAGACGAAATGTGACGTTGCCTATCTCATGGCAAAAACAACCGAATTAGCCATCTAGAACATTGGGTCATCTGCCATTGTCTGCCGGACTAGGTCGTCCCCGCATCTGGATCCAGAGGGTACATTATTAGAATTGAGTTTTAGTATCTGCTGTATTAGTGTTAGGACACGTTGTGCATCTCAAATGATAGTTGTGTAGTTTAGCCGATCTAGTTTGTGCCTGAAGTTGTATTTTGGCTGATGCCGGGAGAAGAGAATATAGTATCGCGAAAGCCTCATTTGCGGGGTCTGTATATACGAGTCCAGCGAATCGCTTAGTTTCATGACTTCCCAGCCGAACTATATTGGATTAATATTCAAGTCAGATAAGTTAACTTCAATTGCCGAAATTAAGTCAGTTACTCAAGTCAAGTAGGTTCATTCACCAGAATTTATGACCGCAGGACCATTTCATGAACCAAACAATCCATAAGCTCGTCGGCTCACATCGCTTATCAATGTTAACCTTTCGAAAGAAGAACTCTTAGACAGGTCCGCCAAATCCTATTAGATTTGTAGTCGTATACTGTAGGAGACAGTGCGTATTAAATATGTAACTTATGGCCCAAACATCGAATTTCAGACAAGCCATTTCGTAGGCTGTTCAAAATAGAACAATTAAATACACTTGACAAATATCTCCCTAAAAAGCAGAGGCTAATATAGTATTATAGCGATGCAGTGTCTCTGAAAGCGCGATGGCAAATGGGGTGTGGTGGCTTGTTGCAAGGCAGCTCTTTTGAGTGAAATACGGCCATTAAGGCAATGTAATAAAAGAGCATGGTGATATGTTCGGTCTTGCTGAGAACCAGAACAATAATTGTTATACCTTAAGACCTTCTCTTTTCCCTTACAGGATATTAAGGTTCGTGATAGACCTTAATAATGTGGATTCGTCTGTAGGATATCTCGTCCTGAGTTGGATCGGTCTCGTCGCTGTCTGATGATCAGAAAACGTAGTCGTCCAACTCCATTGCTCCCATGGTAACAATGGTTGAGAGTAAATCCTATTTGAGTTCTGGGTTCTCAAGCAGTGCTTTGATCCAAGCTCCGTACGCAGCGAATAAGTGAGTCTCTCTATGCTGGTCGCAGTATTTCAAGAGTGCTGCATAATGCTCCTTTTCCGTTGTACCAGTTGCTTCAAGAAGCTTGCTCAAGTCTACCGGGCAAAGATACGGCGGCTGTCTAGCATCTTCTATGATCGATGCACTTCCTTGCATGACGCAAGCGTAGTATACACAGTGATCCATGCCAAAACAGTGGCCAATTTCATGACTAACAGTTCGGCATAATCGACCTAGCCAAAGTCCTGATAGTGAAGATGGCGAGGGATCTAATTCCAGGGAAGGAAGAGACTTATGCGCTAAGACTGCGGCCCGTAATGGCGAAGTCGGGTCTGTGTCTTCATCTTCGTCCGAAGACACTGAAATAGGCCTATCTGCGCTTCCCTGAGACTGGAGTTTCGTTGAAGACTTGATTTTGGTGGAAGTTCTCTCTTTAAAAGCCACTCCCAGATACGCCTTGCAGTGTGAAGCTGGCCACGCGTGTTCACGTTCAACCTGTTGCCTGGAGTCTAAATCAGGACGGTACCTAGCCATCGAAATAACGGCAACTCTACTTCCTCCATAGGCCCTGCCGCAAACGAACAGATCGTCATCATCTTCATAGAGATCCTGTTCAACAAGAAGCATCAAAGCATAAGCATCGTCCGGTAACATACTTATTGCTGCGTCGAGGATATCGTTAAGGTTAAGCTGATGAGAGAAGTCGCCTTTGGGGGTTGGGCGAGCACGAATGCCTATACATTCTGTTGATGTGGTAAGGCCAATATGACGGGTGTCGGTAGCCTTTGCTTTTCTTTTGGGTTTCGCGGGGTTTGGTTGGCCTGCATCGTCGTCCCATTCCACAAAGCGCAGATTTTCCGACAAGGATCTCACAGGCAGGTCGTGGTAGAATGCTGATATATAGTCGATAACATCCTTGGTCTTTGGCTGTCCCGCCACTGCTTTATCTACGAAAGACTGTTAGCTTCCATCACATAATCATAGACTCATAAATATGAGAGAGATTTATGCATTCAATAACAGCACTGAAGATCCTATTTGACACTACTGGAAGAGATTACCTTTCTGTGGTAATCGAGGTTCACCGCATTTCCCTATCATGCTAATCTTAGGGTCAACTTCTGGCGGTGCAGCTATATAGATCGTTCTCCTCTGTCCAGTAACTTTATTGCGGGCTTTCTCACGAATCCAAGCCCGACGACTCTGTGGGGGGTATTTCGGATATAGTGCCAGATCATCTCCTGGAAGTAAAAGAGGTCCTGGAAAAGCTGACGGGTTTTCATTATTGCCCGTTGTAGCCTTTTTTGTTCCTGCTGAGGTGGTGGCCGCTTCTCTCTGTCGCAGTGTTGGTCGTGAATATCCCACCGACGCTGCATGAGTCGTACTCGTAAACAATAGTTCAGAATGATCACATCTATGGTGCCCAATGGAGGATAGTTTGGAAGACATTGTCCGTAGTTGGATGATTGAGGCTGGTGTGGTATGTGATGCTGAAAATGAGGCTGTGAGAGAGTGGTAGACTTTGATGATTTGAGTGGGGGAAATGACTCAGTATGTAAGCCAAGAAGTCGATGATCATATGGAAACGAAGAAAGCCGTGAGTTTTTATGAAAACATTGGCACCAGAACTGATGTAGCTCTTAGATTGTGATGAGATTTTAGGCAGCTGCGGTCGTGTCAGCTGATTTCAGCCACGTGAACATATTAAAAATGCTTCCATCGACAATTACTGTTCGAGACTAGACTTGCCAGTGCCGAGTCTAACCCATACAGTCACTTGAAAGGTATTTGAACTTCATGTCTTCCTTGCGAGCTCCAAGTGAGTATTGCGCGTCATGCTATCACCAAACCTGGGAAATAGGTGAAGCTTAATCAACTGTGGCGCTGCTAAAGCGGGAACCTGGTCCTTCATGAACGCGATGTGATTTTAAGAGTAAACTCGGTGGACCTGCCCATTATCCCATAGACCAAACACTTTTGGTAGAAACTTCAATTATCAGGGCCTAAGTCATGATGTACCATACCCATTGTGGTTTATCAATCGGCATAGAAAGCCAATGTCGTCGCAAGTCTTTCCCGTAAGACGGATTCCGAAATTGAAGCTTATGCCTAAAAATTCATGGGGTGGCTCTGAACTGCTTCGTGCAACCTGTGCAGAAGTACGTACTCTAGGTGAAAATGCTTGTCCCGGACTCCGCGTGCATCATCAAAAACGAATGACACACTTCCTGTTGTAAAAGCACAGCGCCGCCACAGTTGCTGCCAGTGAACCCCAAGAAGCACTACCCTTGTTATTACACTTGTTATCCCACAATTTTGTGTTGGAATGAGTTTGAATTTCTGAGCTGTATCCGGTAGACTGGATAAGAAACATCTGACGAAGCACATTGTATATTCGTGTTCGCTCTCGTAGGCAAGTACAATCGATAGGTATTATGCCATATTCTAAGCCGTCTTGTATTATACAAAATCCCAACGCCATGTTCCTTTTATACATTTTCCTGTGAATTAATTAGCTCAACTGTTTCAACAGGACGGAAAGAGGTTATACCAACATCTTACAGGTTACTCAATCTTCACCATTCTCCTTTTTCCATCGTGACAAATATGCCTCTCCACTGAACGCGCCCTTGGGGTCCCCCTCGAACCTCCCCTTGACCGGTCTAATCTTCTTCGTGACGAATGGTGTAAGCTGAGAGATCGTCAACACATTGTCTTTTCGCAGATCATTACTCCAGTAGATGAGTACCTTGAAGTCCTTCAGATTCTCAGGTACGACGTATGTCCTGACTTTGTCCCAATCTATGCGATATCCACCATGCTTGGTATGGTCACCCATCGATCCCGATCCTGTTCCCTTGTAGAATCCCTTGTTGGCTTGTTTTGTGGTCAATTGCAGCCGTCGAAGGCGCCGGAACAAGGCTTGCGTTGGTTTCATGATGGTGGTTTGGATTGTGATGTTCTTCTGTTCTGGAGAGGAATGTTTAAATGTCGTTGCGGTCGGTCCAACGAAAAGGCGCTAGCGGGCATCACGGCCGCTGCGACCAAAAAAATGTTCGCGAACTACAGAATTTCATGGTGCAGATAGGCACTGTGATAACAACCACGGCATCTCTCTTCACCACCACAAATCATGCCGGGAAGACAATCGCATGGCAGGGCGCCGTCAAAGAAACCGAAGGCCAAGGCAGATTCGAAGTCGAAGAAGCGCAGTCAAGATGCATACGCCATAGCATTGGCAGAGAACCCAGATAAAATAAAGATCAGACAAAGTCGTTTGGGTGCCAGTGAAGGTGGAAACCGGCCTGGGAAACGTGCGCGGGATGAGGATGAGGATGATGAGGACGAGGAGGAGGCGACTTCAAAGAAACCACGAAAGTCCGCTCCCAAAGGCCGCTTTGACGAACTAGATGTAGATGAGGGTAGCGATAGTGAGGGGAACGAGTGGAAGCTTGGACAGGTGGATAGCGGTGATGATAGCGATCTCGACAGCGACGAAGCCTTTGGGGAGAGCGACGAAGAGAGATTTGAGGATTTCACATTCGCCGGAAGCTCAGACAAGAAGTCGAAGAAGCGTCGCTCAAATCGGGATGTCAACTTGGACGAAGAAGATGATGAAGAGTCGGATTCTGAGTTGGAAGAAGGCGATCTGGGTGAGGATGCAATTGATCTTGCTGCGATGTTAGATGCGACTGCAGAGGACGATGAAATGGAGACGGCCGGCAATGCACAAACCTCTGGGTCAGACGAGGAGGGAGACTCCGCAGATGAGAGCGTGGATAGTGACAGTGACGATGAGTCTGAAATATCGTCTGCGGACAGTGATGATATGTCAGAGTCAGCTGCTGTCCAAAATCTTATTGCAGACTTGCCACAGGGAGATACACCAACCAAAGGAAACCGCAAGAGGGGAAACCCAGCACCGACTGGTTCCGGCTTACCTGCAATTGACATGGCGGCGATGAATCTGCTAGACGAACCAAAGGGTAAAAGCAAGCGTAAAGCTGGTAAAGAGGTGATGGACGTACCTTTAGCCAGACGCCAACAGGATCGATTGGACCGCAGTGCTGCGTATGAAGCCACAAAAAAGACTTTGGGGAGATGGACAGATACTGTTAAGCACAATCGCCGTGCAGCAGACCATCTTATATTTCCTTTGCCAGACCAAGACACTATATCAGCACAAAATAACAGTCGGTTGCAGCCTGTGCATATGTCGAAGCCTTTGGATGGTTTGGAAGCTACAATACAGACTATCTTGGAGGAAAGTGGACAAGCACCAAGAGATGGCGAAGATAATCAAGATCGACTCCGCCAATTTGAAGAGCTAGCAGAAAAAAAGATGTCCGTTGAGGAAGTCAAGGCCAATAGAGCTCGACTCCGCATGGCTCGCGAGCTTATGTTTCGAGAAGAAGCAAAGTCAAAACGCATCAAGAAGATCAAGAGTAAATCATATCGCAAAGTTCATCGAAAGCAAAGGGAGAAAGAAGAGCGATTAGAAAAAGAGGCATTAGCTGAAGGGGGGTTTGTGCCTTCAGAAGATGAGCAGGAAGCTCAGGATCGTCGACGTGCGGCAGAGCGAATGGGTGCAAAACACCGTGGAAGTAAATGGGCAAAGGAGATGAAGAAAACGGGGCGAACTGCATGGGATGAAGAAGTAAGAACTGGTACTACCGAGATGGCGAGGCTCGATGAAGAGTTAAGGAAGAGAAAGGATGGTCGATCAGTTAGAAACGAGGACGATGACTCCGAGACATCCTCCAGTGAGTCTGAACAGGATGACGACGAAGATGAGGAGGCTGCAGAACAAAGACATATTTTGCGTCAGCTGAACAAAGTTGGAGACTCTGAGATGATGGATGAGTCACTTCCTGGTGCAAGGTTATCCAATATGAAGTTTATGCGAAATGCAGATGCTGCTCGGAAGAAAGAGAATGATGCGATGGTAGAGGTAGAGGATATCAGACGACAACTCGCAGGAGAAGATAGCTCTAGCGAGGAAGAGGACCAAGACATTGGACGGACGCAGAACGTTTGGTCCTGGAAGCAAGAAGGCGCAAGATCTAAAGTCTTCGGGTACTAGCAAGCTAAATGAGTTTGAAGAGCCTTTGCCATCCGACGAAGAAGACGGCCACATTGAATTAGAGGTGCGTGGTGTTGATAATGGGCCGAAGGGCACAGTATCCAAACCAAAGACACAGAAAACAAAAGGATCAATACATTCTCTGGAACGTCCTCTTTCAAAGACTGAGTCGGAAGTGACCTCAGGCGGTGCTTGGTCGAAAGTGGTTTCTAAATCAGACGCCATCAATAACGCCGAAGCCAAGAGAAGACGACACAAAAGCAATAATGCTGTAGATATAGAGCTTGACCTATCACAAGCTGCAGTGGTTGCAGATCAATTCAAACCCAAGAAACCCGCCAAGAAAACTTCTACCACCTTAGACGTTGGCTCAGAAGAGGATAGCGACGATGAGAATGCATCTGGGCTTCCCTTCGCAATTCGAGACGTAGAACTCATCAAACGCGCATTTGCCGGTGATGACGTAGTAGTAACCGATTTCGAGGCAGAGAAAAAGCAAACAATCAGAGATGAAGACGAGAAAATTGTTGACAATACACTACCTGGATGGGGAAGCTGGGCTGGCGATGGACTCAGCAAGCGGGAACAGAAACGTGGTCAGAAGAAAGATCTGACAAAGGTTGCTGGTATCAAAGAGAAAGACAGGAAAGATTCCAAGCTTAAAGGCGTCATAATAAACCAGTCTCGCATCAAGAAAGTAAGTTCAAGAAGCACAACTCCCCTATTTTTCCTCATGAAGAGCCAATATTAATGACATTGACACAGAACGTCAAATACATGGCATCAGCACTACCCCACCAATTCGAAACAAGACAACAATACGAGAGATCATTACGATTACCTGTAGGACCCGAATGGTCAACAAAGGAGACATTTCAAGATGCTACGAAACCAAGGATTCTACTTAAACAAGGTGTTATTGCTCCCATGTCGAAACCTTTATTGTAGTTTAGATTACAATGTAGTTAGGATTATAATACTACATTACATTTCTGAGTACTTGAACAGTACAGCAATTAAGGATTCTTTTCTTGCTCTGATGTATTATCTACCTACCTACCTACCTAAATGAAAGAAACGTTAGTATTCTAAAATAAGTCTGTACTATGTTATGTACTGTACCTACATAGACACAGTAAGTACCTATTGAGATAAATCTCTAAGAAAAAACACCTAGCTACTTAGTTTTTACCTACAGAAGTACTAGTACTCTCCCCCCCCCCCCCCCCCCCCCCCCCCCCCCCCCCCCCTCTATGTAGATATCTAGAGGTTATTTCATAAACAGTAATCTTAACTATCTAAAATAATCTAACCTATAAAAAGCCCTACTTTAATACCCTATCAATTAATCCCTCTTAATCTCCTAACAAGCCTCTTAGTTCTTAAACTTTCTCTATATATAAGTATAGTACACCCTAGTCTTTACAATAACACACTAAACCGAATTTTAGCCTGTACAGGTACAGTAAGGTATAGTAAGATACAGCTAAGTAAATAAAGACTTTTTAAAGCTTTTCTTTTAACTACTTAGAGTATACTTTACCTTCTAGAAATAGCTCTAATCTATAGTGCTCACTAGATAACCTTTATTTAAGAAAGGGGTAGGGTGGTAAGTATAAGAACTGTAGGTAATAGAGTAAGATATATTATAACTTGCTTAACTTAACTTACCTATCCACCTACTTACTCTTCTAGCCTTATACCCTCTACTCCCCCCCTTAGTCCCTCCCTTCCTTTCTTTCTGTATATTACCCTTCTTTATTACCTTCTACATTACCTTCTATATAATCTACCCCTCCTCCCTCCTCCCTCCTCTACACTAAAACCAACCCATCCTATCCCACATATACAACCCATTAATTAAAACCTATAAAAACCCAC
Organism: Pezicula neosporulosa; assembly: GCA_009805495.1. Classification (NCBI taxonomy): domain Eukaryota; kingdom Fungi; phylum Ascomycota; class Leotiomycetes; order Helotiales; family Dermateaceae; genus Pezicula; species Pezicula neosporulosa. The sequence continues at coordinate 219,152 of SELE01000021.1, forward strand.
TAAAAAAGAAAAACAACACTTAACACTTAATATCTAATTACTACTCTCTACCTACTATCTACTATACCCTTCTCCCCCTAAAAGAGAAGAAAAAGAAAAAGAAAAACAAAGATATATATATAGAGAGAGAGAGAGAGAGAGAGAGAGAGAGAGAGAGAGAGAGAGAGAGAGAGAGAGATAGAGCTAGGTAGTAGGTAGTAGAGAAAGAAAAGATAAGAGAAAGTAGCAGAAAGAGAGGGGGGTAAGTAGTTTATTTATCTTACAGCTAGCTAACTAACTCACTACCTTAATCCATTTTCTAACTACCTACCTATAGATAAATAAAACAAATAGTTAGATAAATAGATAAATAGATACATAGGCAGGTAGATAGATAGGTAACATAGTAAGTGTAAGGTAGAATTCTAATCACAAAAGAAAATCACCGAAATTTTGAACCCAATTTCTTTTTTCAGAATCTTCATTTTATTTCATTGCAAGTCATCATAAGACTCATCTCATCTCATCTCATCTCATCTCAGCTCATAGCTTAGCTTAGCTTAGCTTCTAAAAAGCCACCACATGACACCACATACCACACTCCCCATGAAGACTTCCTCTCTCTTCCTAATGTGTGTGTGTGTGTCTCTCTCTCTCTAATCTAACATAAGGATATAATAGTGAGAACAAACAAAAAAACAAAAAGCAATGCTGCTGCTGCAGAAACCACACGCAATGCATGCATGCAATGAAAACAAAAAGCAAAAAGGTAAAAGAACTGATTGATTTCTCATATCCAGAGAGAGAAAAAAACTCCGATCCCATATCCCGGGAGTCCCATATCCCATATCCCCAAATCCTGAAACTCCGATGTGTGAATGCTGAAGTTGAAGTTGATGTCGATTTCGATTTCGATTTGATGTGAGAGGAAGAGAGAGAGAAAGGTCTGAAAATTCATTCATCATCGTGACTCCCATGATTCCCATATCCAGGCCATTCCATTCATATTGCCATATTCCCATAAAAGATCCCCATTTTCCATGCAATGCAATGCAATAAAATGCAGGAACAATGCATTAAAGACAAAAAAACAAATGCCAAATAGAGAAAAAGATCCCCTTTTTCATTTCCACCCTTCCCTTCATCTTCAGCTTCATCTTCAAAGATCACAATCAAATATAGCTTTCCCTCCTGATCTGACCTCCTAGAAACCTCGAGAAGATATTTCCTACGCCCCCGCCAATTCTCGCCTTCTTCTTTGGTTGTTGCTGTAACAACTCTTGCTCGATTTCTAACTCGTGATGTTCGCGTTCAATCTCGTACGGTAATAAAGCTGCACCTCGCTTACCTCCTACTCCACTCATTCCTGATGAATACTGGTTAGGGATGTGTACGCGTACGATGTCGCGACGTGGTGACTTGGCCATGTATTGATCAGCGAGGATTGCGTATTCGGAACTATATTCTTCTTGCGTGTAAGAGCTTACGTTGGAGGCTGGTGTGCTACCTCTGGAGATGGTGGATGCGGAGTGGATTGACGAGGCTGATGAGGAGACGGTGGAGGAGTTGATTGAGTAGGTGCCGCTGCGTGAGAGGGGTGGGACTTCTGTTGATGAAGGTGGTGATTGTGTGTTGTAGTGGGGTTGGTAGGTTAAATCTTCAAATGGTGCGTCAATGGCCATGTTTTGGTCGACAAAGATGTCTGCTTGCGCTGTTGAAAAGACTCCGCTTGTAGCTTTGTGGGGTATTGAGGCTGGGCCGTAGTATTGGTTCTCGTGCTGGTACTGTAATCTTGCGGCTTCCTCCTCCAATTTTCTGAGCTCGCGAGCTGCGCGCTTCTTGGCTTCTCTGGTGCGGGCTTGCTCTTCTTGCTTCTGGATCTCATAGCGAATGGGTGCAAGGAAGGGGTCGAGGTGGATGAAGAGGTCTTCTTGAGAAATGTTAAGATCCCAGTCCAAGAGGAAGAGGAGCTGCTTCTCCATGAGGTTGACTTCTGTCCGCGAGAATCCAAAGCCCTCGTAGCCTCTGACGGAAGTGTACTCAGCCCAGTGCTTGTTCTTTGGGGAAGAATCATTGAGGAACTTTGCTGAAAGGATGAGTGCGGCGAGGAAGATGCGGTGGACTGTGCAGCGCAATCCCTTTGCAACAGGTGGTAATCGCTTCTGTAATCTTTCGAGGTAGACCAAGGAAGTCATCAATGTTGGGACTTGGACATTGGACTTGCGCACTAGAGAGTGGATGAAGCGTTCCAAACTTGGGAGATCGTCGTGAGCTTCCTTGGTAGCGCCATCATGTGGTGGTGTCTGTGGTGGAGATGGAGGTAAGCGATCTGATTGTGAGTCTGCTGGTATCGATTCGCATTGGATGACTTCTGAGGCCTTGATGGCGAGGTAGTTGATCATTTGCGAGCTGACAGGCATGTAGATGAAGTGTTCGAGGGCAGCCTCGTTCAGAGCCTTGTTGGGAAAGGACATGATGGAGGTGAGTGTAATTGGTGTGACTTGCTTGATGGTATTTGGAAAAGAGTTGGTTGTGCGAAGATCGAAGACGAAAAAGTTTCCCAAAGAGAAGTCGTGGTAAAATATAGGCACAGGAGGTATGAGATCGTTATAATCGTGAATCAATTGTCGTTATTGTCGTATTGTTGAAGGTATTATGTATGGGGGGTGCGAGGCTTTCCTATTGTCGCCTAGGCGTAGCGAAAGGCTGAGTCGGGAAGGCTGTGACTGTGGTTTGTGATTGTGGTGCTTGCTCAATAGAAGAACAATACTTTCGAATGCGATTGAATAATATCCAACAAGCGAGAACGAGAGCCTTGCGAATAGGATAATAACCAACAATTCCTTTTTATCGAAGAATGCGAAAATGCAGAAACTTCTTCTTCTTCTTCTTCTCAATTAATATGAATTATGTGTGGAAATGGATTTCCTAAAAAGAGGCAGACCCGACCAGCGGATTCTTTCTTTTTCAATCTGGCGCAGCACCAAGAGAAAATAAAAAAAAATACACAGCAAATATGCAACGACGACGTCGACGACGACGCAGGAGTGATGGGATGGAGTACGGGAGTATGGGATGGTATGCCGATGTCTTTAAAAAGCCTCGAAGGATGGCTGACGCTGCTGATCTGAGCTTATTTTCGACCACAAAGAGAGGGAGGGAGAGACAGAGAGGGTCGGTGCTGTGCCTGACAGGACAGGGGGTTACTCACAGATGCAGGTGACAGGCGTTTGAAGGAGCGAGCGAGCGATGATATTCCGGGGGGCGGCGCACAGACGGGCAGACAACCAGACAGACAGACAGGTCAAGGCTGTGTGTTGTCAAAATAAAAAAAATAGGGACGAGGTCTGTGTGTGTGCGTGTGTGTGTGAGTGAGAGAGAGGGAACCTTTGCTTCGTTTATATCTTTGTATGATTTTTCTCCGGTTTCGAGGGATTCGAAGATGTGTTGATTGATTGGATCGAAAGAACGTGGTCTAGTAGGCGCAAAGCAAGGAAGCAGCTGGTGGCAGGTCGTAGTCTTGGTGAGAGTACAGTTTACAGTCGAGAGAGGCTGTGAGCGAAAGTAGTAGTATCCTTGGCGAACACGGAGGATCGTCGTCGAGTACGAGGATGCTGAGATGCTGAGTATAGTGAGGCGTGAGGATGATGCAGTCGAAAGAAATTATATATTCTACCACGAGGATGTCGGCCGAGATATATGAAAAAATAAAAATCCAAAAAAGGGTTTGCGGGTTTGCGTGTGTGTGTGTCTGAGAGATCAACTCCTGAATCCTTGAATAGATGTACAGGCTATTGAGCGGCAGGGCGAAGGGGGTCAGGGTAGTATTGATTGAGTTGTGTTGGTGTATGGGCCCCCGGTGGTTTGAGGGATCATCAAGTGATAGTTGGTGGTGCAGCGAGGAGGGATTATAATACTTTTTTTTTTCTCTGTCTGTACACACTTTCCCACACTTTACCACCCTTTCCTACAGGCCGGCACGGGATTTTGGATTGTTTCTACGGGCTCCTGTGGCCCCAACCTCTAACTTTCCCTGGTATTCTCCTTGGTGCCAGTAAGGAAGTCGCGCGAGTAGTGGTGGATGGTTGGACCAGGTTGGTCTTCCAGTCTGCTTGGGACACTTGGGGATGCGGCGGGCGCTATTCGCTCCCTAGGAGTGCCTAAGTATAATATTTTATTCCCCACCAAGCGCTGCCACTGGAAGCGGTGGGTGATGCGCGTGGATACGCAATAATGGGTGGGAATGGGTGGAATGGGTGGAATGCTGACCCCTCGCTCTGAAACCACGACACCTCCAAGCTGGCCGGTTTGGGGAGAAGCGTTGGTAGGGGGTTAACTTTGGTGGCTGGCCCGAATGTAAGGTGGTGGCACGCGCTTGTCCGACGCTTTTATTCCTCTAGCCGACGACGACGACGCAAGTGAGGTGAGTGAGAGGGTACTGAGGCGCTGGCGTTCCTCTGATTGTCAGCTGTGGTTCGGACTGGGCTGCTACTGCCACTACGACAGCGTGAGTACCGGTGTACCGTAAAGTACAGTGCAAGTGCAGTGCAAGTTAGTTAGTTAGTTACTTGGGGCCAGAACCGTTGCTGTTCCGGGAATGATTCGATGGAGTAATACTGTATGTAGGCAGGAAGAGGGATACGTAGGTGTACCGATAGACGACGACAACGACGATGAACAGCTCAGGTCCAATAAAAGATGGCAAAGAAGGCAAGTAATGCAAGTCCAAAGGTCGTCGTAAATACCATCATGTAAAGTACATACAAATCAAAAAAGTCAAAAAGTAAGTATATGCGGTGATGGCAAGTCTGTTTCAACCGTTGTCATTAAAGGTGCACAATTCTGGAGCAATTCGTGGATGATTTAAGTAACGATTTAATGCAGACCGCTTCCCTCCCCCAACAATGAAGCTTCTCTTGGTTGGACATGAATGTGAATGATGCGATGCCGGTGATGCGCATGTATTATCACGGGCTGTTATGAAATGCTGGTGATGCTGCTCTGGTTCATGAGTCGTCAGTTGCGCCGACGATGCGGAGCGGTGACTGGCAAAAGGTGTGAGTTGTCAGGATGATCGTGTTCACACCGTCCCATACAGCAGCAATGGTCCCTGTATGGGGGTGGAGAGGTCATCATGAAAGATTTGGTCGTTACTTTGCCGACCACACATGATGATTGATGATTGATGATTGCTGCTCAACTACTGCCCGCCTCATCCTGCTGGATTTGATGATGATGCGTTTGCTCTTTTCAAGTCTCGTGCGCTGCTCATGCATTTTTTCCGCATTTTTCCATTTTTTCATTTTTTGCATCCATTTTTCTAGATGGCAGTGGATGCTGGCAGTAAGGCAGGATTGACAACAACAAGATACAGTACCTAAACATGCGTAATTGGCCACCTGATGATGTGTCTCTGGGAGTGCCGATACTCAAAGGTTTGAATCTTCTCTTCTCTTTGCGATTTGCCATCGCCAAACTTTTTTCATCGCCAACGACCATAAAATGACATATGAAGAAGATCTGAAGAGGCTTGGTCCATTCATGCCCACCTTACCCTCAAAGCCTCACACCATACCATGGCAGCTGCTTTCAAATCCCGGTGCAACGGAGAAGAAGAAAAAAAGAAGGTTGTCTACCTGCATTTTGCCGCACGGCACTAGATGATTCCATGAGTATTACTGGAGAGTATTCTCATTAGTTGGTGAAGGCTCCATCTCCATCTATGTAGGTCGAGATCTTCAACAGCTGAAGAAACGAAAAGATCTTCGGATGTTTCTCTTTCTCTTCGCTTATCGCGGAACCCCGCCCCCTTTTTTTCCTCGCCCTTTCTGCCCTCGAGACCGCCTGGACTGGCTGAAGTCCAGGGCACAAAAGTGGACGGTTGGTAGTTCCATTGGCCAGCAGACCTTGGAATGGACATGAAACGAAACAGCCATCCCTGAAAGACCTGCAAGAATACCTCGATGCGGCTGCGGCGAAGCTGTGTCAGGTCAGTTGCGAAGATGCGATGAATGGACGAGAGCTGTCCATCCAAAGATTGAAGAGGAGTCAGCTTGAGTTGTCGAGAACGTTCATCGCCAACACCAAGGCTCTCTCCTCTCTCTCTCCCTTTCCAGCTTCTCCTTCTGTACGAGCATGGCCTCATCCATCCTTCGCATCGTGACACATGAGAACCTGACAAGACAAATCAATCATCATCATCATCATCATCATCATGGACCCGTCGAAAGGTACGAAGTGGAAGTGGCGGTGCATCATGTGTTTTGTGTTTCTCGAGACGCCTTGCCACATGACCTGGCCTGCCGTACGTAGCTCGCAAGAGTAATTGATGATTACAGAAACAGAGACATTCATCATCACGACCCGACATCGCGCCAAGACCTTCCAGAGTGTTGGATCCAAAGACAAGAGAACTCCTTCCGAATCCATTGTCTCAGACTCCTCATCTGCTGACGCCGTCCAATGTCCAGCTTGAGAGGGCGAAAAGAAAAAGCTTCCTCAGAAAACGGGAAGACGGGCCAGACGTCCACCACCACCGGAGAACAACGAACAACGAACAACGCCAGCGAAGGGCGGCTGTTTGATGTTCATGACCGATGAACCACTCCTCAGAGACTACCAAACACCTGTAACACCCCACATGGCATGACCAGAATTAAAGAGGATCTTCACATGTGTCGAAACGAAAAACAACTCTATTTGCATGTCCAGAGAGGATTGCATCGAGTACCATCGGCGTTGTACGAAAATATCAAAATTAAAGGCATGAAAGCGACGCGCTTCTGAGTCGAGCCCGTACAACAGCAATTACAGCAGCAATACGGTACGGTAGGCACTGTACCTACAAATGGGCCACGAATGGGCCACAAATGGGGTCGCATAATCCCAAGATCTATCTTTATTTCATGATCCCTGATCCGGGCGCGTATCTCAACGCGGCTGAAGGATCACCATTAATTAATTATTCATCTCATCTTCTCATCCCTTCCCTTCGGATCATGAATTGTGCGGGGAACCGCAAGCGCCCGTCTACCTATCCTGTCCTGTCATCATCCTACTTTGCTTTTCCTTCCATTTGTTCCAGGAGACGCCCTATGCATTTATTTTCGGATCTCATCCAGGTTTTCTTCTGTGCATTATTTGTCTGTGCCACTTCCTGACGTCTAATCTCACCAGTTAGATCTTTTGTATGTCCTGATCATTTTACTGTATCGCTGTACCGTACCGTACTCGTAGCCGCGGTGATACAATATTCTAGGTGTCTATCTATTTCAGCCAGCAAGCGCTTCCAGCCCAGTCCTGTCCAGTCCCGTCGAGATGTACACACTACCTACGAATACCACCTCCATACGAAGTCCCGACGACGATCTGGACCCAGAAGAGTCATGTTCTCGGCAGGCTACATGTAACATACATATCATATGTACCTACCAGTAAGTACGGTATCTACCAGCGAGAAACATACTTCAATGCAAGGAGCAAGCGGGGTGAATAGAGTGTACTATTGTAGGTACAGTACAGTACCTAAGTTTTTCACACCCAGCCTTAAGTTCGCTCCTTCTTTTTCATTCATTTATTATACTTTTTTTCTCAGCCTGCTTACACTTTTCTTGCGCTATGTATGTAATCTCTCGCATGAATGAATGAGTCGCGCATGCTCAAGACGTTCGTTCGTTCGTTCGTTCGTTGTTGGGGGAGTTAGTTCTAGATAGATCGATCATAGAGGTGGAATGTACTTACTATATGTATATGGGGTGGGTATATTTATTATATTGGAACCTTGCTTGCATTTCGACGTTCTCTCATGCTACTTACTGTATCGTGGATACTCACTCCACTTCGATATCAGGTTCCTTCTTGGTCCACCTCCTTGGAACGAAAGGCACAAACTCACACAAGTTCTTCATAGGAGTATTCAAATATTTATTCCATTCATTCCATTCCATTTCAAATAACTCGCTCGATTTTTCAATAATGTCTTTGCTTGCTTGCTTGCTTGTTTGCGCAGTGATCGATCATATTTCCAAAGGAGTAATGAATTTATTTCATTCCGTCTTAGCACAAAATCCTATGTACTTACTGTAAGGTGGTGGTAGTAGTAAGTAAAAAGAATTTGAAAAAAAAGACATTCGCAATTTTTGTCTCTTAAACTGGGGAATTTTTCTATATATTTAAGCTTTACAACGAACGAATGCTGGAATCAGGGTACTGTCTATACTGTCCTCCTTCCTTACCCACTGAGTGTCCGGTTCCAGGTCGGGTTACTAGTTATGGTGGTCACATGCCTAGCCTACATTGACGCTTTCGGAGATAGTTTTTAAGTAGGTAGATATCTATTTATTTATTTATCTATCTATCTGGTAGAGGTTGTTTATCTAGGGGTTTGATAGGGGAGATTTGTATTACTTGCTTATTTACTAATCTACTTATTTGATTTAATTGGTTGGGTTAGGAGAGATAGGAGGATTAGTTTATGAAGTATTTACTGTACACACCTTACCTAGTAGGTAGTAGAGTAGAGATTATTTACTCACGCTCACATGATGTTGTCAGCAGTTGATCCGATTTCTGCTCAAGAGTAGGTAGAATCTAGAAGGGAAGATCAAGTGTACAAATCATTGTTATCCATCTATGTCTTACCATGTTTTACTATGAAATAAATACCTATTATACCTATCCTTCCTTTCTTCCCTCCCTCCCCATAAAATTGGTGAAAATTAATAAGAAAAATGAAAATTACCACCTTCCACCACCCATCAAAATTTCCCCAAAAATCACTCACTAATCAACCAACCATCAATCACAAACTCCATTTAACCACCCATCCTCTACTTCCTACCTAGCGGAAGGAGGAGGTTCAGTAAAAACATAAACATCCATCCCCTCCCTCCCACCACATCTTTCCACCAACCCATCTCCACTACTATTACTACTATTATCACCTTCACAAGCCAAATCACACAAATTACCCGGATCCGGACTAATCATACTAATATCCAAGATCTCCTGTCCACAATAACACGTATCTCCACCCTTTAACCCAGCATATAGATAATTTGGTTTCTCATTGTTGACTTCGTTGTCTTGGTTGGTTTCATTGGTTTCGTTGGTGCAGAAGTTTATGCATGTTGTTATGTTTTGTGAAGGGGAGGATTGGGAGGGTCCGTTTAGTTGTTCCTGGGCTGGGGAGGTTGTTGTTGTTGTTGTATTGGTGGTTGTTGTGGGGTGATGGTTAAAGTTAGGGTTACCGTAGCAGGTTACGTAGGTCCAGTTTGGGAGGGGGGTGTTTATTGGTGTTGGGAGGGGAGATGTTATTGGTAATGTTGGGTTGGGTCCTTTTCCTGATTTCCCCCTCATCCTTGACTTCGCCCTCATCTTCATCTTTTTGATGCTGTTGGGTAGATGATGATGATGATGAAGCTGCAGCAGTAGCTCTTTGATCAATAAAATTAGTAGTATCAAAAGAAGAAGAAGAAGAAACCTCGTCCTTTTCCTGATTTCTCACCCTCATCCTCCTCGCCAACTTCGCCCTCATCATCTTTTCGGGTTCTTCAGCGTATAAAAATCAACACCACCACAAAGCTGAGCCGTAACAAGCACAAGAACACAAGAACCAATTGGTAGTAGATCCGTTTCTTTTCAGTTTTGAATTCGCACAGGAATTGGAACCATTTGAGAGATTGAGAGTTTTGGTTTTGACGACAGTATATCATACAGCTTTGTAAGTCCATTTCGGGGAGGTTGGTGCTTTGCGCGGTTAGTTGTGGTGTTGATGGTGGTTGTTGTGTGTACGTAGTCCCAGCCTGGGATGGGTGTTAGGATTTGGCTTGCTGTGGGTGTTGTCTTGGTTGTGGCTGGTTGTTGGGTGGTTGTTGGTGGCGGTGGAGGAGGTGTACCTGAATTTGTTTGAGAAGATGAAATCGGGATAAGTGTCGTGCCTGTGAATACTTTTTCGGTTGTAAGTGATATCGTTGCTGTTGTCATTGAAATTGATGATTTTGATCCTAATCCTAATACTGTAGTCGAGACGATTTGTTTATCTAGTCCACTTATACTACTTAATGTCGCTGTAGTTGGCAGTATAGCAATTGATAAAGGACTCGTATCGCTCGTTGGTAATATGGTAATCGATACGGGACTGCCACTAGTTGGGCTAACGGTACTGCTAACATTGGCTATTCCAAAATCAGCAAAAAGCCATCTTCAACACCACAGCACCTTTCAAACTCAAACTCAAAAGCAAAAAAACGGACACGGAATCAATCTCCCACCTCCTACCTCCCTAATTCCACAATGGCCCAAGAGAATATAAGAAAACTAAAACCAAAAAAGAAGTAATTTAAAACATACCGCTACCACAAATACTAGTAACCCACGCAGCAGCAATAGAACTCCCACTCGTATCCATACTCCCGCAAGCACCTCTCAAACAATCATTAATCCCATAATGAAAGTTCTGCGCCGAGCATAGGCAGCCTATATTGTTTAATACCTTTGGGTCTGTACAGTTCATATCAGAGCCCTTTTGGAGCATGTTGCCTATGCAGATTGTCTGTTTCGATGAACGTCAGTAAGGTTATCGGTTAAAGAGGGGAGAAGGGGAGGAAGATAGGGTAGCAAAGGCATACACCACAAGGAGTCAAATCAGTACCAGATAGCTGTGATACAAGATCTAACTTCGCAGATTCAGCTGCAGGTGTAACTGTAGTTTGTACTGTAGATATCACTGAACTTGGTGTATGTGTCGATGTAACAATAATAGTAGGTTGATCTCTTCTCGTAATTTCTCGTTTAGCTTTTTTTGCTTTCTTTACTGGCGGTGGTGCTGCCGTAGTTGAAGGGACTGAAGTTGAAGTAGTACTCGATAGGATATTAATCGTTACGGGATCAGAGGAGCTACCCGTACTCGTAATCATTGAAGGATTGAAGGTTGTTGTAATACTAGTAACGCCCACTATATATACCAAACCACCACGAACACAATTAGTAAATTGATCTAAAGTTCTAAAACTTGTTTTTGACAAAATAGTTTGAAAGAAATTTAAACGATAGGGATAGGGATGGGATTTGAGGAGGGAATCATACCACTACTACAAACACTACTAATCCAAGACGTTGCAGCAGAGCTCCCACTACTATCCACACTACCACAAACACCCCTCAAACAATCATTTACCCCATTGTTGAAATTCGAGGTCCCGCATAGACATCCAATCAATGTTGGAGATTGCGGCGGCTGTCTTGTTGCAGTTTAGTTGGGGACCTTGTTGGAGCATGTTGCCTACGCAGATTACCTGAGATGAGTGAGTTTTTTTGTTGCTGATTTCGAGACTTGTTGATGGGGGTGGAAGTTTGGAGGTTTGGTAGGACTTACGCCACAGGGTGTTAGGTTGGCTTTTACTAGGCTGAGGGCTGAAAGGGTTGAGAGAGTTGAGAGAGTTAAGAGGAGGAAGTGGTTGGTACGAGGCATTTTGATGATTTAATAGGTTTAGTTGGTAAGTGGAAAGTTTGGAATGAGTAGGTAGTTACTGGAAGTGCTGTTATGGAGCGCTGTGTTCAGTTTTCTTTGAGTTGAGTGCTTTTGGTAAGCGAAAGGGGAAGAAAGAGATTGAGAAGTTGGTTACACAGGGCCTTTTTATAGTGGAAGGATTCTATGGCGTGATCTAGGGTTGGGAGGTGTGAATCCGATTTTGATGCACTGTATTGGGAATAGAAATGTTGTATCTCCAGACTGTGAATGCAAAACCGAATCTTGCTTATTAGGGAGGATTCTTTTTGGGCGTTGGCTTTATTATTACAAAATGAGAGAAGATGAGAAGTTGATTTTGTTGTCTAGAGTTAACTTTACAATGTGATTTTAGAGAATGAAATTGTCTTATTTCTATTAATACTATCAATATTCTACTTGATAATGCGAAGTTGCTGTTGAGAGAGTTTTACTTCAAGTTTTGATTCACAGCAATCATTGTAATTATTGTAGTCACTACATTCAAGAATGACCGAGAAAGAACTTGTGAATCTAAAGAATTGGGAGACATATGACTCGGTGTAGCTCCATTGTTGTAAGTACGAAGCTGTGCATAATGCATTGTCTAGAATCATCAATCCATAGGTAGCTAGCTTTCAGCCAAGCCTTGTGATATTTACGAGGCTTACACTACCACAATGGCTGCTACTGGCGTTCGAATCGCCAGATATGGGATCTGTAGTATGATGCAGGGTATGGGTTTCCCATCCAGTTATTCACAATTTGTGCACAGCGTACAATGCAGTTCTCACAATCCTTCAAAAGCTTCCATTACCTTACCTGCCTGCTGAAAACGCTCCATCTTGCCCTAACAACAGGTCCAGAAAGGACCTTAATCCTAAACTTTCAACACGCAAGCAAGCAACATGAAGCAACATAAAGCAACAACAAACCCCAGTTTTCACAGTTTTCACCCTTCCATGAACACCTCCCATTGGTCCACTCGTCCTTCCACGTCCCTTCTCCGTTCAACCTTCTAGCTCATCTCCAAAACCGGCTCCAAAACCGAAACTCAAACCCAAACTCAAACACTGCAGCAGAAGAACCAATATACATCTCATACCCCTACTAAGACACTCCAAAAATTGACCAAGCGATAGGAATCCCAAACCGGTTCTCGGCAGCACTAAAATGGGTTCGAATTACCAAACCAGAAACAAAAGAAACTTTGAGCTGGCTCTTCTTTAACTTTCCCCGAAGTTTCTAGGTTGTTTTCTCGAAGGAGCCGGTTACATGCTAAATTGAAACGGCTTTTAGACGGGTCGAGTACTAAAGGTCGCCAGGCTTGTTAGCGAGGAGCGCTCCGAAAAGGGTACCTGACGCCACGAGATCCCAATATTCTGTCAGGTTAATTTAGTTAGGGGTTTTGAGTGGCTTTCTGTCGGAGGTTTCTGTAGTCAGTTTTCTGTGGTGTTTTGTGCTTCGGTATGGAGGTTTACGGGTTCCGTTGTGCTGGTATGAATTAAGGGAGAGGGAGAGCACGTGAGATCTTTGTGATTTGAAGAGGTCTTAGCAACTTAGAATCTACGGAAATGATTGTTATATCTTCTTAATGTGGAACTTGATGATTTATGAAATTATGCCTATCATAGACGTCGACTAGATCTCTCAAAGTTTCTTGGGGTATGTCGTCCTTCAAACCACAGGTCTCGTATTCGTACCCATTTTCCAAGTTACGAAGACTTCAAAAGTTTTCATACAGAGCCTCTAGAAGACATCCGAAGCTACTCACGCACAAAAATAACCAAATCTGGAAACCCGTACACCATTTAATCCTTGCAAGTAACTAGCCCGGCAAATGCCCGTTGCTCTCCCGTATCCGTTCCGTTTGCAGTAGCCACGATCATAAAAACCACATGCTCGCTTAACTTCTTTTTCAACAACTGGTGCCACATTGATCACTTCGTCACCTCATGTCATACGAGTGCATGATATAGGTGTAGACGCCAGACCGATGAAGTTCGCGGGAGAAGATTGAGGTGTTCTAGCCATGGAAGGTTTTGGAGTGGTGGTTGTGTGGTTGTGGAGGTTTTCCTGTTTCCGGATTGAAGGCTTGAAGGACGGTGGAACTTCGGAATTTCCACGTGGTTTTGCATAACTACAGCGGAATAGTTGTTCTGTTCTTTGGGATTGAGTTATTTCAATTCCGGTGTTTCTTATGAAGCCTGATGCATGCTAGATAGCCCTTGTACCTGTGTTTCGGGCACGTGGCTTTTTTTATAGTGACTTAAGAACGGCTGTTTCGTCACTTCCTCGTGGCAGCCTGCACTAGAAGTGCTTTAGAAGCCCTTTAGAAGTCCTTTAGAAACAGATAGTTTGGAAGCTTGGTTACTTGTACGATTCCGATGAACTGTCACCCTAAATAAGTACTTAGCCACTGGGTACTTTGTGCAAGAACAGCTTCAAGGCAGGGGCCAGGGCTCAAGGAGTAAAGAAGGTAGAAGGATTATTCCGTGACAGAAGAGATTGCGTAAGAGAGTATGAATGAAGCTTTATCTCATGGGATTCCAGAAGTCCATTTGTGTGAAAACAGCTCATACTTCACTCCTGTTGGATAACTAAGATGTGTGCAGTGACATATGGTGGCTATGGAAGTACCCGGAAATTCTATGCAATTACCATGGAACTAAACATATCACTCAGGATTAAATGTCACCAGGAGAATATGACAGGTTATAGTGAGTAGAACCATGCCATGTCAATGGTCTATCGCCAGCACTTGTCAAAAAGCACCCCGTACACAAGCACCCCACCCCACCACATCGACCAAACACCACAAAAACCTCCAAGACATATGCTTTACTCCCAATCCCCTCAATCATTCCTAAAACAAGCATTACTCTATATCTCAATTAAGTAACAGTAAACCAAACATTCTACCTCATAAAGCCACACTAAACAACAAGAGCAAAGAATCTAAACTTCTTTCCAGAAACTCGGCCGAGAATCCGTGATAAGAACAAATATAAAAGCAAAATCGGAACGGGTACGAAGAAAGCTAACGAATGACAGTCGCAAAGATTGGTATAATCACGCAACTTTTGACGAAACGGTACTCACACGGTAAATAGTTTTTCGGGTGGTGGTCGTTAGTATAGTTAGCTCGTAATAGTATGCTTGTAAGAAGTTTGACAGCTTTACACTAGTGAGAATGGCTGCGGAAGGAGATGTCAAATCTGCCATGTGATATAATAAATGTGGGGGAAAGTGTTATCAACCTCCTAGCATTGATCTTTGGTGTACCCATCCTCTATTACACTTGAGGGAAAGCTACGTTTTCAGTTAAGAGCCCTCTAGATCTTCTTCAAGTAGTTTTCATTTGAGCAATCTGACTTCAGAAACCTAGAGACTGGAGCAAAATATACCTTTATGTACGTCAAGACAGTCAGTGTTCTTAACAATACCATTGAGTTAATCATGTGAATATCCGCTGTTATCAACTAGGAACTTGCTAATAAGAAAAGAGTAACGAACTTGTCACGAAATTTCAAGTGAATCAAGATATGATCTGCAGGATATTCCTTCTTCTCCTACTGATCTCGTATCTTGGGGCCGAAGCTCGGGTCTGCTAAGATAGCTCGCCGTGGAAAATTGAAGTCAGGGCACCTAGTGCGCTAAAGTACCAAAATATCATGAGTAACTCACTTTGTTCAAACCACCCAGCAAAGTCCAATCATCAAGAGATACCAATTTACTTCATCATTCTATTACAGTTTCTGTTTAAGTTCTTGAAATCTAGATGTGATCTACAAACTGCTTCCGTTTGTCAAGCTTAAAATTCTATTAGAGACATTTAACGGCTACAAGACCGTCCGCAGATGGAAAGAAGTATACAGAAATTTTACCCCTGACTGTTACTAAGTAGGCTTGAAGCCTTATAACTAGTGCCTTTTGTGTCTACCCATACCTGCTACGTCGATGGTTTAAACTAAGTGCTTAACACGTCTGCTAAAACTGGCAGTATACCTAGCGACTACTGATATAGGAAGACCTTGCGAACTAAGTGCTGTCTAGTCTTAAACTAATCATTTCACTCTTATTCTATAAATGCCTAGGCTAAATTTAATAAGATCGATATCTCAGAAGTTCATTACATATCAAGATGATCTATATTAACGTGAAATGAGTGTCTCTGAGTTCTCTATATCCTCCGATCTCTAGAATTAAGCCGTATATAACTATCAAATGGCGATAATAAGCGTAATTCGCCGTATAACAATATAGCAGTCAATTGCCATAAGAGACATCAAGGTATTAAAGATCTTTAAAAAGCTAAATTTCAAGGGTTAACAAAAGGTTAAAAAATATAGTTTCACTTGGAAATGCCTACTTATGTCGATATTTCTGTGTACTGTATTGGCTGCTTGACTCTTGGGAATGATATAATCCATAACGCTGTGTAGTATTCCATACATTATATTCTCTAGTACTACTCTCCTACGGTTACTTGTGCAAACATTGGAAAAAAGAAATCAACTGTCAAATAGAAAGTCTAAGCGTTTGTTTCCCAGGTCGGAGTTATTAGCCAGATACCAAGCTTGTTGCTCCTTGGTCATCGCGTTCCACTTCCTCTCCTTTGTCTTGTTTCTCGCAACGTAATAAACTTTTGCAAAGGCATACAGCGCAATTGTAGCTACATTGATAGCAACAAGTTGTCCATTTCCTCGATGATACAGAGGTTTGTCGTCAGCGCGATAGATGTTTGAAGATGCGATTCCCGATAACTGAATGGTGATGTTGTAGAGTGCTGCACTTACTGCACGCGTTCTAACGGCGTTGCTTAGACGAGAACACCAACTGACTTGAGCGGCGTGTACGGAAGGTTGGCCTAGGAGGAAGAACAGAACGGCGTATTGTCCCCAGTTTGATAAGGTACCGGCTGAGGTATATTCGATGACAAGCAAAGGAAGAACCCAGACCTGGGATAGAAGACCAATGATCGCCCTCTGCTGGAACCTCTCTGTGAGATACGTAACCCAAAGCATGTTGATTGATGCAAAAACGGTGATTGGAATACCGAGTAAAGTGGTATTGAAAGTACTGAATCCAATGGCTTTTAAAGATAGAGTCAAATAGGCTTTTGGAGGCGATTCAGGAATCTGAAATAGGAGGCCGATGGCATATACTGGCCAGAGATCATAGTCCGTTAGGCTCTGCCAAAGCATTTTAAGAGTGATTGCTTGGCGATTGTGCATGTCG
Organism: Pezicula neosporulosa; assembly: GCA_009805495.1. Lineage (NCBI taxonomy): Eukaryota > Fungi > Ascomycota > Leotiomycetes > Helotiales > Dermateaceae > Pezicula > Pezicula neosporulosa. The sequence goes on from SELE01000021.1 coordinate 235,857, forward strand.
CCTTTAGATGGATCGTCACGCAATACTCTGTTCACGATGATCTTCTCCTCGCGCTCTGAATAGTATCCTTTCGGATTCCACCAGGTTTTGGTCTGTGTTGGACCAGGAACAAGGAAGAGGAAGCTCAAAGCACCGATGACGAAGCTTATCACGGCTTCGATGAGAAACAACCATCGCCAACCTGCACGGCCATCTACTACTCCACGCATGTGAAGTACTCCATAAGCGATGAATGAGCCAACGACTCCGGACATGGAATCGACAAACCAGAAGAAGGCCAGACGAATTGGCATCTCGCTCTTTTTGTAAAAGTAAGATAAGTAGAGTATTGAATCTGGAATAAAGCCTCCCATAAAAATACCAATTAGGAATCTACAGGCAAAGAATCCCGCCCTATTCTTCATGAAGAATTGTCCACCAGCTGCAAAACTCCATAAGATAATTTGAGCAGGAATCCAACGATCCGGACCAAGTCTCTTGCCGAGCATCTGGGACGGAATCTCAGACAGGAGAAAGCCAATTCTGTACATGTTTTGAGCATTGTTGTAGTCATTGGTAGAAAGATCAAGATCATCTAAAAGATTGTCGGCGACAGCATTTCCAAGATTTCCACGGTCGATGTTGAGAGCGAAGAACATAACCAGAATCCAGAGAAAGATCCTAATATCTGTTTTGCGTCTAACAGCCCGTTCTTCGCCGTAGGTCCATCGCTCAGAGATGTCGAACCGCTTGAGGTTCTCGTGATCTGATCGTGGAAGATAAAATTGTGCAAGGGCTGGGTCGTCAAATACGCTCCTCTGAGTTGCAATTGCGTTCAGATCAGTCGGTTGACGAGCTTTGCGTGCCCATGGCCATGGTGATCGAAGTTCTTCATCTGGTTCGGCAAGTTCGCCCAGATCTTCGAGTTTGGCGATTGCGGACTTTTGAATTTCTGCGGAGGTTTTGCGGTCTTTAGACTCATTGGGAGTGCTTGGTTCAGATTCTAGAACGACCTCGCTGGCGTCGACTGAAGTTTGTGGATCCTTGGACATTCTCGAAAAGTTTCCACGGATGTGGCGACGGTTAGGAGTGCTTGAGAGCTTAAACGAGCAAGCTTTATCGGCCACAACCTTGAAAGCTTGCTAGGTAAGAGTAAGTCTTTATAACTTTCGTTCAAGATCTAGAATGGAAGGTCAATTGGACTTATTGCTCTCGTATCAGCAGAGGTCCAGTACGCCATCCAAGCTTCAATTGCGACAGCTAATCTCTAATGGTTTTCGGCTCGTACTCCGAACGTGGCTCTGTACACACACATGGAGAAATAACGGTGGTTATCTGTTCCCATCTCTTGATTGGAGGATAAACCTTCTTGGCGAACTTAGAACCTTGATATATCAATATGGAGTACACCGTTGGGTTGGAATTTCTTGTGGCATAGTTTCTAGATTCGGAGGTTGTACCTTAATATCGACAGAGAGTTCCGCTGAACTTCTCACCTTCACACATTTTCACCGTCAAAATACAAGTTGGAAAACAATTCCAGGTAGTGTCTTCAAACGAGACGCAAGATAGTTCTGAAAAGTCGTTTGGTGGGTTTTGATTGACTTGGTCTCGTTATTCTAGTTGGAAATTGCGTGCTTAGCGACCGAGCTCCGACTTAGCGGAGGTCAGCCCATTCTACAGTACCATTTCCGAATCCAGAACACAACGAGATAACTATTTGCAGAGTCCATGTTGATAATATATATCATGGCTTTTCTAGACGCATCTCATCTCTTCATTCATTGTCATAAAGCTCTGGTAGCTAGATAGTAAAAATGCCTTGAACCTTGACGCCGTTGGATCCACTCTTCCAGCCACAAACTCACAATTTGCTGCTCTACACCGCACTTATCATCGTGCGAATTTCGAACCGTAGGCGGAATTTGTATTCTGCTGATTCCACGTATTGGATCATCGAAGAGTCTCTATAATTGCAATAGAAGCTTGGCAACAACAAATTTTATGGGCGAGAGATCCCAACGTATCGCGCAGGCCCCGGTAGCATAAACCAACCTCACAGAGATGGCGTGTTTGAAATTTTCTTACCACTGTAGTCATGATAACAGGTCCCTCTTGCTTCTGATTAGTTTGAATTTATCTTAATGGTAGGTAGTTTAATTAAGCGAGCAAACTTGAAGCACACCTCAACTGTAGTCAATGCGTATCTAACAAGCTCTCAACAACTCTTTTGTATCTCATTCAGAAATAGCTTCTCCAATAAGAGCTATGTTCTGAATCGCTGCTATACCATAGAGTGCAGTGATATTTGTTGATATCCATGGAGCCTCATCAACAACGCCCGGAGCCTCACTGGTAGGAACACGAGCGATACTCCAAGAAGTTTCTGGACCGTAGCCATCTTCAGGCCCATAAACTCCGTCAAGCCTAAATTGTTGCCATGCTTTCTTGGCAAGATCCTTATCTCTAAGTCTACTCGCTGCATAAGCAGTGAGGCGAGAATGTCCTTGCCGCAATTGAAGTTTCCCAAAGCTGACTCCAAAACGTTCGAGCTGTTCTTCCGCTGTCCCATTGAAATAGCAACAGTACTCAATCCATGCTCTTTCAAACTCTTTGGTCAATTCGGCAGGGTAAGTATCAATGATTTCTGCACAGACTTCGAAGAGTCCAAACATTGCAGAAAGATGTGAGATTTGTACAAATCCTTTATTCTCGGCATCTTGTTGAGGTGGCAAGAGCTGTCCAGTCACAATGTTATATGTGGCAGAGCCTGTAACAAATCCATTTTTCAGACGAGATATTCCTTCAATTGTGGCCAATAGCTTGTTCTCGGCCTCCTCCCACCTAGGCCCTCTTCTTTCGCATTCGATGATCCATGCGGATGCCAACGCAGACCAGTCCGTCCCCAATGATATATGTACAGACAGTGGATCAGGTATATAACAGCCACGATCCTTTCTGACTTTTCTATACGGATCCAAAGTAACAAATGTTTTCTCTGTATCAAGTACTTCCTGTAACAATTCCCCTACTCTCTTTCATCTCCACCTGACAGATAGTAGAAGTATTTTCGGTACAAAGCGTTTGAGATTCGAGCGTTTGAGATTCGAGCTTGTTTGCAGCTGTCACTCCAATGTTGCACACCGTGGCGAGTTCCTAAACCTTTATATTCTCCAATATGGTAAACATCAACTTCACCCGTATGTCGAGTAAGTGCTTCTGCCATCCTATACACATCTGCTCTTCCAGTCTGCAAAAAATAAAGCCATAACCAGGCATCTGGGGATAGTTCTGAGTTGTCCCAGGCATAACCTCCAATATCATAACGCCAGGTATGACGATCAGCATCGTAAGCGTGCATGATATCTCCATGGTCCCAAAACCCGTACCACTTTTGTTGCGATATCTGTAATTTGTAAAAGTCGAAGAGAAATTCAAGATTTGATTGAACTTTTTGAATTTCGGGTTTCGTTGAGTCTATGTGCGTTGACGGGGACCAATATGCACCAAAGACCTTGGTTTGATGTATGTTCTCTGAATCTGGTATAAGTATAGGTGGATTTCGTATAGACTCATTTAACTGTGTAAGGGTGCTGCTTTCAGGTGTTTTATCAAATGAGAATATGAAGAGCTCGTTTGTTCGAGCCACGCCGAGAGGTGTTCCAGTTCCAGACTCCCAGTCTTCGTAAGTTATGTTCAATGCATCGAGCTGGTCATCATATGTGTCCTGATGTAACCCATCATGGTACTGTCGCATGTCCATTGGGGCAGCCGAAGGGGTATATAGCCACATGGTAATCTTGCCAACGCTCTTAGCAGCATCTCGAATATCAATACCAGTCGGATATCGTTCCCAGAAATTTCTCATACCTATAGCGATGCCTCCAGTATTGGCTCCACCGAGATAAGCAAGGCCACCTGCTCTAGTTCCACAACCTGGTATTTTAACCCAAGAATGCCCTTCCTTTGTCCTTTTCTGAAGACTAAACCCATCTGAAGATAGCTGTGATAGGTTATAGTCATTCCATGTTGGAACCCATTTCAGTCGAGAGAAGACAGTAGCATCCCAAGCTTCGAGTGGTAAAGTAGGCTTGCCATTTACTTGTGCCTGCCGAACCTCCAAACCAGGGTCTCTACGAAGACCGGTAACTCCTTGAACAGCCTCTCTCAGAATTCCGCCATCCGATCCAGAGATCCTGATATGGCGATCAAAGAAAGCCTCGCTTTCCAGAGGAACATCAAATCGAACCCCAATACCTCGAATGAAGTCTGAACACATATCCCCATCATAAACAATAGTATGTGTAACTCGAATAGCGGTAGAATTAGCATACAGATAAAATCTAACTGTAAATAAGAGCCATGGTTTATGAGCTTTGGTGTCCTTGGACTTGATGTGATGCCGTCCTTTGATAGTGATGACTGCTCTCACGGGGCCAGATTGCTCTACAATTACCTCATCAATCCTTCCTTCAAACTCGTAAAATTGTGTAGATGGATCTGGTGAATAGTCTGCGGGGAGAGAAGACTGCGACAGTAAGACTAGTCTTCCGTTCCTCGCGGTCACTTTCCCTGATTCTGTGGTTATACTCTGGATGAGTAACCCCCCTGAGGTCGAGAACCGGACCTTTATTTTCCCCGTATTAATTTCGACGTAATTTGGGGCTTTTTCTACTGTAAGTATTGGGTGATATTCCAGGGCCCAGTAGCTCCTCTGAAGAATTGACATCTACTTTTGCATGAACTGAATATGCCTCATCAATATTGGTAGATGCTGGCATAGCATGTGCAGTCCATTTTATTGATCCATCATTCCAATAGGCTAGAATCCAGGACTGAAGAGATATCACAGTGCCTGTCTTGCTGTAGCAGGTAAATATGGTTGTCTCCGGTCGATATTTTCCACGAGGCCAAGGCAGACCGAATGTCGTCCCAAAGTTTTGGGTGGGTGGCCCCTCCAGCCATCTGAGATCTGACGGGAGCATCTTCCACCAAATTTTATAGAATGTTGTTCAAAGGTTGAAATTCGACAGCAAAGCCACATGCTGCAACGCTTAGAGCGTCGACGAGTAGTAGAAGTACTCTCTCAGGTTCTTCTTCCTCCGAGGAATGGTGATTAGCTATCTCCTGTATTCAAAGACCCAAAGCCCAAGACATGGGGTTTCGGCGAAGGCGTGATGTATCCTCGCCATGATGCAATATGTTTATGGCCGCGGGGCAGAGTCCTTGGCTGGTAACATAACTTAACCTTGCAGTCCTTCGCCGAGAGGCTCTATCTTCGGGAATATTGGAATTCATCATCTCCGGGTATAAAGCGCTGTCGCTTAAATTTTAAATTAAGTGTGCCTCCGCAAAGAGTACACCAAGATTCTAGATAATATTTCCATACCTGTTAAAAAAAGATGTACAATCGATTGATTATTGATTTCCCTTATGCCCTGATACATATACTACAGATTAACTTTTAGTATAGAAATCCTTCTTACAATTTTGATTCGCTGCTTCGAGATTGGTCCCTCATCGCCTGGATACTTGGCATTTTCCCAAGGGCGTTCATACCCCATTCTGTTAATCCCATCATCGACTCACTTTCGAGCAAAAACACCATAAAGCCTTCCAACCCCACCTTCTCCGGCTTCAAATTCTTCTTCCTCGCATTCTCGTGTGCTTTCTTATCAGGGCCATGTGACACCATAGCTCCATGTAACAGAGCACCGAAGGGTTTGAATTTCCCCATACTCTCTCGCTTATTCCAAAAATCTCCCATATCCTGACTGTTGATTATAGCCCCAGCAAACTCGCTCATACTGTTTCGATGATAATATGGTGGCCAGTAGGTATCTTCCATCATCTGCCACCTTGGTGGAATAATTGCAAAATCTACAACTGATGTTCCTGGTTCTCGATGCGAGGGTGCCGTTAGAACAGTGTAGAGACTTGGATCTGGATGATCGTATAGCAGACTGCCTAGCACACTGAAGCGTCCGAGATCATACTTATACGGATAGTAAGTTCCATGCCATGCAGCAACATCGAAAGGTGTATGACTCTGTGTGCAGGCAAACAATTTGCCCGCGTACTTCGTCACAATCTTCCAATCCTCTTTCAAACGGTGACCCCGAGCGATGCCTTGATTATCAATGCTGCCCTCAAACGTAGCAACCGGGACTTGAAAATCACGTTCATTGGCTAGCGAGCATGATCCAATTACGCCAAGATTAGGAAGCTGAAAGTGTCCTTGATATAACTCGCAAATATAGCCGCGTGCTGGGCCATTTGGTAGCGTCACACGGTATCGAATTCCTCTTGGAATTACTGCGATTTCATTCTGTCTGACTAGAAGACTACCAAGCTCGGTTTGAATATCGAGTACGCCAGCTTGTGGTATAATCAGGAAGTCGCTATCAGAAGAAGCAAAGACAGTCTGTTCTCCCATATCTTTGTCTGCAGCATAGATAATGTAACTGAGACCTGTCTTTGTTGATGGGGAGCCGGAAAAGCAGAGAACATTTTGTCCTGAGATCCAGTCATTATTTGGAGAGATGGGGAAATTCGGCCAGTGCAAATTGTTAGGAGAGAAGTGGTGTTTTGATTCTCGCTGGCTGGTCTGAGAAGTAGATGTGGAATACGGAGTGAATTCACTATGCTCAAGCGAGGAGGCTACACGGTATAGCCATGTTTGCAAGTTTTTGTCTCGTGGTGCTGTGAAGGAAGTCCCAGAGATTCTTTCGGTACTGAGACCGTAGGGAGGAATTTGAGGATTGAGTGCTCCAACTGGATTTGCACTGGGAATAGCTTCGGACCTGATATGAGTTTGTCAGTTTGTATGCTTCTAATTCAGGGAAAATTAAGTGAATGGTAATATATTTACTGATGATAGCCACCAAATCCTTCCAAGTACGAATATTTCTCGGCAACACTGAATTTCGTTACTGGCATTTTGTATGGTTGAGAAAGAGTGTAATCATGGGAAATACGTCGTGCGAAAGATTCTGGAGCTCATTACATATCAAAAACCACCTCAACTTTGAATTATATGTTCCCCGCATTTAAGTGATGTAGGAAACCTATCGGCAACCAACCCACCTCGCATCGCATCGTACCTTCCGAACCCCGCATTCAACTTCACGGTTGGGGTAATAAGACATATCATATTAATCATGTGAATATCATTTTCTGACATGTATAAATTTACTAGAGCTAAGTACTGCTCGCAGGCTAGAAATAATCATTAACCAAGTTATCACAAAGCAAGACTCGACTTCATCATGGCCAAAAACGATGTCTCGGTTACTCAGATGATTATATTGCCTATACCTACCAGTGCTGTACTAGAACATTCATCTTCGACAGCTGGCAGAGCCTGGCAAAACTCTCTCGATATTATACGACAGTCTCCCGGCTTTCAACGGCTTTACTGGGGGCGTCAAGTCGAAACTCCAGGAAATGTTCAATTACATGTCGGTGAGTTTGAATTTTGATTTTATGAGTGATACTCGCATGCTTTCAGTGCATAAATTTTAGCTGATATAAAGAGTAAGTTCGTGATAAACTCAAACACCATCAGAGCTTCCTAGCATCACCTACCTATTCTGCTTGGAAGGAAACTGTCAATCCCCTTCTGTCTGGGCCACTTACCATACGACATGCTGAGATCACCGAATTCTCGCCTTCATGTGCCAGTCTAGGGAAAGGAGCTCCAGTTACAGGGACTGCAATTTATCTTTCGACTACTTCTGACTGGATCGAAGCCTGGTTGGAATGGGTTTCTATCGTGCAACATATACCCGGTTTCATGGGCATTGCAGGTGGGCCTGTGATGGAAGCTGTAGACGGCCAGGAGAATGGTTTCATTGCTCTTGTTGGCTGGGAAAGCGTTGCTGTACATAATGCTTATCACTCCACAAAGCATTTCAGAGATCGGAGAGGAATTCTCCAGCGAGGTAATAAGGGGTATAGCAATTATGGTCATATTGCTTTTAAGGATTCCGCAGTTGGGTTCAATGATCGTTTGAAGTTGTAATATTATATCTATTTTCATCCCATTGTTATCAGTACCTGCAATGTCACTTGAGAATTGCCTTTGTTCCATGAAATTGTGGGCTTGGATTGCTCACTGATCTTAGTAATTAATATAAATGTAGTAATTCTGTAGCCTAGCTCTTGCGATTAGAGTTGTGTTCAAGCCGACAATTTGTGGCGGCAATTTCGATCAGATAGAACTCGAAAGCCAAGACTAAATCGCAAAATATGAGCTGCATAACAGCAGAACCAGTTCCTATATATTTTTGGCTCTTTGGTCGTGTGAAGACCCAGTACAATGTGATATGGTCTTAGACTAAGATCCTATAGAGCTGATATTAGAATTACAAAATCTTCGATCATTGGCTCAATGCCGCCTATACCCCAAGACCTTGAGACCGCTTAAAGTCTGAAAAAGGAGTACGATATTCTTTATTGGTATTCTTTAGATGTGATAATGAATGACTACCTGTACGTAGTTAGGTACCTTCTGTGTAGAGTTGAATATAACGTGCTGGGCGAACATCTGTTGCTTTTGCTCCTCTTTATAGTCTAAAAGAGAAGTTCAAGTACATATTTGAATACGTCTAGAGCTTTACCTTCATCTTGGAGAATCCTATATTAGGAGTCTTAGCAGGAGCGTGTTTCGTGCACTACAAAATATTTCATTTGTCCTATTTAAGCGAGTCTCTACATTGAGCAAGTCTCTATAAGATCTCCAGCTATGCAAACCTGAAACCTTTCTAGAAGCAAATCGTCGAAGATGAAATATTGGAAATCTTCTCGAGCAATTCTAGAGCATCAAGATTAGTAGAGATTAAAGCTGAGATTAACGTTAGAAGTCAGACATCTGACTGCCTCTCGGAATGACCCTCTTCAACACAGACCAGTTTTGAAATGGCTTGCACAAAAGACTTCTCCTGAAACAATAGATTTGTAGAAGACAGCTCCTATTCGAGACTAGGACCCGCGAGCGCTCTTCACTAGTCCACGTGGCTGTGACTTTTCGCAAGCCAAGCGAGCAATACAATAATGCCGACCACGCTTTAACGAATTGTACCTGAAAACCAAAAGCTAAAAATGGGAGTACCTGAACTAGTCTGATCTTGTCGCGCATATAATTATTATAATAGTTGGTAGCCATTGTGCCACAGAAACCCGAAATCCTACTAGCGCTTTCTTGGCTCAGCTTCGTCAAGCACTTTCGTCCCTTTCTAGACCGAGCTTGAATCTTGATACAATGAAAGAACCCGGTTGTAGTTTAAAAAAAGCTTTCTGGTGATCATTAGTATTTTTGCTTCTTAAGGTGGCTAGCACTTCTAATTAAGAGAAATGAATTGCTTGGAATTTCTGGCTAGACTATAGCCACGAGAACATTGCCAAGTCGCGATGTTATTAGCATTTTTTTCAGAATACATAAAGAGATTGTTTGTGCTTGTCAGACTGCATTGCTCCAACTGCGACACAGTCATTCTACTCTAAGTTCCTCAACAAAATGTTTTCCAAATCTTTGCTCGTAAAGTGCTTGACGATATTTACCTTCCTTAGTTGTACAAATTCTTTTGCATTACCAAACCCACAGGACCTAAACGACGATGGTTCAGATCCACCAACATTGATAGGCGACTTGAAAACGTCAATTACAACCCCAGTCGGGCAATCGGTTGCCAACATTCTTCTCGGAGTCGAGTCCGGGCAATCTCAATTGGCGGGAACAAATCCAGCAAAGGGTACAGGAGTAGCTGCATGTAAAAATATAAACGACCCTTGTTGCATCTGGTACCAAGTTGCAGCCGATCTTACGAAAGCTTTTCTTGGTCCCACTGGAAGGTGCAATGCCGTAGCACGAGCTGCAATAAGACTTGGATTCCACGATGCGGGAACTTGGAGTCAAAAACTAGCAAATGCGGGTCAAGACTTTGGAGGAGCAGATGGTAGTCTCGTGCTTTTCAATGAGATAACTCGAAGTGAGAACAAAGGCTTGGAGATCATCGCTGGTCTTGCACTGGTTGAGTGGAAGAAGTATGGAGGTGCCATTGGAATGGCAGATCTGATTCAGTTTGCGGCAAGCCACGCAGTTGTAACCTGTCCACTTGGTCCACGTATTCGCACATTTGTTGGCAGAAAGGTATGTATCTCTGCAGCATGCATAGAATATGAGCGCGTGTAAGCTAACCCATTCCCAGGACGCAACACGCGCAGCTCCAAATGGATTACTTCCAAGCGTTACGAGCGATGCTACTACGCTCATAAATCTGTTTGCAGATAAAACCATTTCCGCTCACGACATGACAGCACTTGTAGGTGCTCACAGCACCTCACACAGCAATTCTTCGTCAACATCTCCAAGTTCGGGCAACCGCAAGATAGTACACCAGGCGTCTGGGATGTATCATTCTACAACGAAACAATCCAGCCGGCTCCTATGAAGAATGTCTTCCGCTTCGCAAGCGATTCCGTAATTGCTGCAGATCCAAGGTGCAGTACAGAATGGAACGCTTTTATCGGTGACCAGTCCCACTGGAATGAGGACTATGCGAGAGCTTATGTTAGGTTGTCTTTGTTGGGGGTTAATAATATTAATAACCTGACGGAATGCACAGCAGCATTGCCGGCTGCTAGATCGACGTTTGCGGGAAGCAGTGAAGCTGCCATTACTTTCGAATAGAATCAAGGATACCCTTTTGATGTGAGCATCTTGTACCTATAATATAATAATCACCCAAACTGTATTAAAAACCGACAATAGATCAGAGACTTTGTTATCACCATAGTCCGTCCTACTTACCTAATTCTCTCAGCTTGTTGAACTGCATGTGGCATAGTATAAGAATGTTTGGTGGATCGATTGTGACGATGTGATTTTATACTTGGCGGTGCCGCTTTTAAGAGTGTCCAGTAATGGAGTAATGCGACAAACACGCTAAAGATCAACGCGCGACTCACTCACTGCTGGCCCCGATCAGTATCCCGATCATATATGTCTGTTTATTGCTCAGACATAGAGAGCTTCCTACTCGTTATCTGCTATTGTAACAGTACCCTTTCTTTATTGGCTGCTTCTGATAAGGGCCTAGCATGCTTCCTCACATTTCGCATTCTCTGCTACCATGAATGAGGTCTCCGCATCTGGTGACCACGAGGTGCCCAGCGACGAGCAGCCAGTGCTGCACGCGAACCAAACATGCAACGAATGCAAAAGAAGGAAAGCAAAGTGCGATCGTGTTGCTCCCGAGTGTGGGCCATGTAAAAAGTTCCGGCGGCATTGCCTCTATGAGCAGCACAGCAAGACACCACTGACACGCAAGTATGAAGACTGCCTTGTACTAATAAAGCCCCTTTGACCATTTCACTGACTTTTCTTTTGCTATATAGGCATCTGACCTACGTTGAACATCGTCTCGCTGCGGCCACTGCAGAAATTCGAGCTCTCCGCCGAGCCCAACGACAGAACGAAGGGGGACAATCAGGCGCTCAGGAAACCCATGGAGTTGTTTCTACCCCAGCAAATGAACCGCTGCAACCTCCAGCAACCCCAAGCACTGCACCTCTTAATCCCGAGTCACGAAGCCCTACTTCTGCCCCTTCCGTTGATGTGCAAATTTCGAACATTGCTGCGACGGAATCAATACCCATATCCTCTGGAGAAGTTGAAATGGGGGCGCATGATGACTGGAATACGGGGGATATATTTGAATTTACAGATAAGCCTGCAGTGCCCCTCGAGGAGCCACCTGCGGCTTGTGATGATTTTGATTGGGATGAGCAATCAATGGCAATGGCCCCAGAACTGGAATCTTCCTCTAATGGAATAGAGGAGCCCGAATTTATAGACGGAATGGCCTCATTATCTGTCAATGAAAAGGATGTGGGATATCTGGGAGTTGCTTCCGGTGCCGCATTGCTAAGAATGCTTCGACCGAAAGAGAGTGGTCGAGGCTCGTTCTCAGAAAGTGTTTCGAATAGAAGACCAAGGGCATCCTCTATCGTTTATCCTCAACCAAATCCCCTCATCCATGTTGTAGATGCTATGGTCGATGGCTATTTCAGGTCCTACCATCTAAGCTACCCTATAGTTCACGAGCCTCGGTTTCGAGCTCAATACTCGGGCGTAATTCAGAGTCCTCAATGCACTGGCTGGCAAGCCCTAATTTACATTATTGCTGCCTTGGGAGCATTTTCAACCGCAACAGATGCCAGTGCAGCTGATCTTAATCTATTCCATGCTGCAAGGTCACATCTATCAATCGACGATCTTCAGTCAGGTAACATTACCTTAGTTCAGGCATTAACCCTTACATCCAACTACCTACAGAAACGTAACAAGCCAAACTCTGGTTATAATTATCTTGGACTAGCCCTGCGTATGGCGATGGGGCTCGGTCTGCATAAAGAATTTCCTGGGTGGGATATAAAACCCCTGCAAATGGAAATCCGGCGCAGAGTCTGGTGGACGCTTTTCGTATTTGATGTTGGTGCTACGATCACGTTCAGTCGTCCATTAAGCTGGCCTAGCGAGGGAATTGATGTGAAGCTGCCTCTGAATATTAACGATCGAGTAAGTTCGCTAGTAATTCTAAATCTCCTAGCTAATTTCGACCAGGAGCTTACAGCTGTAACCACAACATATCCAATTGAATCTGCCTACCCGACAACATACTCTGCTGTGCGCACTCAAGTTTCTTTCCATCTCGCCACCAACTCAATATATACACGGGTCATATCTGTTCCTTTTCCGTCGCCTAAAGACGTCCTCGACCTCGATGACCAGAAGATCGTGCCATGGCTTCAATCAATCACTGCCACATTGGTACAATGAATCGGCAACTGTTCCACCTCAATATGCTCTCGGGCACGCAATAATGATGTGGCGATACCGAAATCTGAGGCTAATTATGTACCGCCCCTTCGTTATTCGCCGAAGTCTCAGAAATCGTGCCAACAGTGTTCCGTCTGTTATTTCAGACGAAGAGCAAGAGGCATACACAAGATGCCTTCATGAAGCTTCCGTGAGCATAACTTTGATCAACAACTTCTGGTCAACTCAGCCCCACAGCAAATTAGGTGCGTGGTACGCACTGTAAGTACCCTCACGTATCTTGAATTTTATAGGAGCTGATGAAGAATAGGTACTTTCTCTTCCAGGCATCTTTAGTACCTGTATTTTGCTTGCGAAATAACCCCCTTGCTCCAAACGCTAATGAATGGCGTCGGAGTATCCGTGTTGCTCTTGGAGTTATCGATTCTATGTCAGGAATCAATCCAAGTAGCGTTAAATGTTTGGAAACCATCAACAACCTCTGTGAGCAGTACTTAGTCGATACTCCCGCTGCGGCTGCTTCTCAACTTGATCCCACTGGCGAATCTCCACAGACCCAGATCAACAATGTCTACTCTATGATGTGGCCTAATTTACAAGGACTTGAAGCAGATGTTGTTATGCAGGATGATACCTGGTTAAGGTTTCTGGATGAGCCTCCACAAAACGGCCACCTCGAAAGCCCATACATAGAGCCCGAAAGCCTCGAATATCAGTGGCCTATCTGACAACGATTCACATAAGGCCTAAAAGCAGTGAGATTATCCTTAGAGATGGGCAACTTCATGCTAAAACTTTCTTTAGAATCTGGGGAAGTCTTAGTTTGAATACACCATGGATAATCGAAAGGGCTCAGTAGCTTTGATCTCTCTTCGCTCAACCAGCACTTTGATCTCATAACAAATATCCGGTATCCTTAATCCTTAACCACGTCTCTCTGTTATTCTTGGCTTAAGCAACTACAGCAACGTAAGCTACAAGTAACCGTCCAGATACTTTTGGAAAGCAATTACCATTGCTACATTGGTTCATCTACGGACAGCCTTTTTCCAACATCTATGCATCCCTGACAGTGTTACATCATTCAAGGGAGTGTATAAGCTCCATCAATAACCATATTAGCTCCTTTTGTCTCGTTAGTCTAGTAGATATACCGTATGCTGCCCTATTGCTTACCCGTCATGTAGCTACTAGCATCACTGGCCAGGAAAACATACGCCCCTTTCAGCTCGCACGGGTCACAAAGGCGCTGCGCTGGAATCATTGAAAACCACTGCTTCCGCCACTCTTCTGGGTGTACGCTAAGCACTATCAAGACTCAGTATTAATCTTGAGAGAAACTTTAAGGGGTCAGTCTACATACTATCTGTGGCAATGAATCCTGGTGATATACAGTTCACCCGAGCAAAATCAACCCACTCAACAGCGAGACATCGCGCCATTTGAACTACGGCAGCCTTGGAAGCATTGTATGCCATTTGCTTCTGTGGAACATTGACCAAGATCGCGGAGACTGATGCAGTAAAGATGAGATTTCCATGGCCTTGTTTTTCGAAGATTTTACCCGCCGCTTGTGCGGTATAGAATGCACCATCGAGATTTACTCGCATGATTTCTGCAAACTGGTCTGGTGTATATTCCAGAGCTGGAATGTGCGTTGCGATGCCACTAATTAATCAGTTTCTGATCCTGGGATAAGTATTTAGGCAAGACATTTAAGACCTACGCGTTTGCAACAACTATGTCTAAACTTCCAAAATCCTTCGCAACTTCCAAGAGTGTCTGGTTGATTCCCTTCGCATCACGAACGTCGCTATGATATGCCTTGACAGAGACACCAGTTTCGCTAGCTATTTTGGAAGCAATTGCTTCTGCATCCTTGGTCGTACTGTATGTAAATGCGACGTTAGCACCAGCCTCTGCAAGACCCGTTACAACTTCAAGTCCAATTCCACGACTGCCCCCTGTCACAAGAGCTGTCTTGCCCTTGAGCGAGAACTGCGAGAGGACATGAGAATTGGTAGGCTTCGAGAGAGGCATGATTATTGGCAATAATTGAAGGTTGACAGGAATTAACAGTAGTTTCTATTTAAATCCTGTCACAGCATATCTATCAACAATACTGGATGACTCTATACCTGAAGCTCTAGGCGGCGGAAAGGATCCGCCTCCCCAGCAGTCCGAGGGTCATACTCTCCGGTGGGTCAATTCTGGTGACTTAATCGGGGGACTGTCAACCACGCCAGTAGTCCGGCTTGTCTTTTGCGATGCGTGGCCCCATTCTATTTGGACGGATCACCTGCAAGAAAAGCTCATCCTTCCCCGCACTTTGTACAGTACTGTTGAATCGCATCCCACTTACGAATTTCTTCGCGGAGCACCTGGTTACTGGTGTCTCGCTTAAATTAGGGGTGGCTTTCTCCAGACTCCAAATTCCTGTAGGTGTTCGAAATTGCTTTTGGGTTCAAACGAGGTGTCATGTTGATTGCATAGTAAAGGTTTATTTAATACCTATTTGTTGAGATACCAGATATTGACTTGAGCAGTTCACCTGGTTTGAAAAACTCCTTTTCTTCAGTTTAGAAGATGTCTTACGAAGTAATTCGTATGGTATATGCAACGTATACATAATTCTGAAAAGGCTTCCTAACCATTGCAAGTCGTAGTCTTATGGCCTCAAATATCAGAATGTTGGTAGTTTCGGCGATAGGAGATAAATCATATAATTCTCGAATATATGGCTCGGAAGCTTGAATGAAGAATTGCTTGATTTCTATTGTAGAAAATGAGAGTATATATATACACAATTGAGTGGAGAGTGAAATCATGTGCCAGAGGTAAAAGAACACTGTAGAAACATCCAGAATATATGGGAAGTCAGTAGTAGAAAATGAATGAGTGGGTGATGCCGAAAGAGTGTCTGTGCCATAACCCATTATAGCTATATTTCCGATTCTGAATAGTGGCAGCTACGTCATATTTGGCAACAAAGTGGAATTATAAATGAATAATGTTGCATTCTTGTTGGGTCAGCTATAGAGATGCATCACAAGACATAGTTGCAGGTCTGCATTCATACTTTATGCTCAATGTGCGCATCAACCTTCTTCTCTGTCTCGTCAACATACGCCGACTCAGGTGCAGCACCTGGACCATCGAAGATCATAGCAATTTCCTCCAACGAGTAACCTTTCGTCTCTGGAAACACAAAATACGTGACAGCAAGAATAACAACGAGGAAGCAGCAGAAAACGACGTAGTATCTCCAGCCAATATTCTCCAAGCCAATTGGATTGACGAATGCTGCAATGACAAGCGAACCGTAAATTGAGAGTAATTCGCAAGTCAACCCTTTGCTGCGGATTGTGTATGGGAATATCTCGGTTGGGTATGACATGAGGAGGGGAGTGTATGCAATATCGTAATGGAAGTAGAAGGTAAAAAGGCAGACAACAACGACGATTCCCGCAGGCTTAGAGCCGGTATTGCTGTTCACTGCCGAGCAAGCTGTCCAAATAATGTATGAGATTAGCATTCCAACTCCTGACCATAGGAAGAGTGCGCGTCGACCGAGCCTGTCGACTAAAAACGCAGCTGACAACGCAGCCCAGAAGTTGAAAATCTAAGATTCTCAATAGTCAGTAGCTTTTCTCTACCACGGTCTCAAACGTTAGCCACCACTCACCTGCAAAAGACCGTTAATCAAAGTCTGCATAAAAGTGTCAGTGATACCAACACTGTCTAGGACAAGTGTCAGATAGTATGACACAACACCAATCCCATTCCATTGTGCAGCCGAACCCAAGAAAACCGCTATGAAAAGTCTCTTGCGATTTCCCGGAGTCGCTACCAAGGCACCCCAACCGGTTGATGCTGCCGAAGTTTCCAATTTTATAGACTCGGTAATCTCATTCAACTCGAGGTTCACCAGAGGACTATCATCGTCACCACCTGCATGGTATTTCCCCAAGATCGCTCGAGCTTCGCTAGCTCTATCGTTTGCAATGAGCCATCTTGGAGACTCTGGAAGCCAAAAGATACCAGATAGTTGGACAAGTGGCCATGCCGCTTGAAGAAGTGTTGGAAGCCGCCAACTCCAATTGCCGCTGTAATTCTGAGTTCCGAATGTTACCCAAGAGGCTAAAATTGCTCCTGTCAAGTGTTAGCTCACAGTATTTTGGTTGGCAGGGTTTACCATTACTACGAACCCAGGTAGTACATTGTCCAGAAAGCACTAGTGTATTTACCGCGATGGGTAGGATATGATAATTCTGCGATCAGCATGGGAGCTGGTTGAACCCCTAGCATTCCTCCCATACCAACCAAGAGACGAGAAAACACAAGCATCCCCATATTCACACTCGCGGTTCCAATGATCGTAGCGATGATAATAGTGATGATTCCGCTTAGCAAGACTTTCTTACGACCGAATTTATCACTTAGCGTTCCGACGAGGGGAAGAGCTACTACGGAGCCGATGGATTGTGCTGCGTTGACTAGGCCCAGTAGCGCTCCTTGTGGTTGATGGAAGTATGATTTCCATTGTGGGAGGGTTTGTAAACCGTTCATGAGAGAGCCTGTTCACTTGTTAGCTATAATGAAGTGAAGCTGGTCTAAGGGGTTGGTTGGAATAGTACTGACCATCGTATCCTGCGACGGATGATGAAAGAAGTGGTACGAGGAGGATGAGATTTAGTTGCAGGAGATGGGGGATTTGAAACCAATATTTATTGGTGACGGGGAGGACCTGTTCAATTGCTTCACCGGCGATGTAACTGCTTCCTTTCTTCTTGACAACCATGTTGGCGGTATATACTCTTCAGGTCGGCTTAGATTGTATTCTGTCGTAAGAGTAAGGATGATAACAAATTCAATAGATCGAATCTCAGACCAATAAAAGACGGACTTTTGTGTATACAAAATCTTAAATTCTAGTCGCCAGATATTTTCCAATCGAAATTTTTGAAAATCTATATAACGAAGAGGAAATCCCCCTTTCTTTTATGGAGACATAAGAGTAGAGAAAAAATAACATGGTTACTGGGAATAACTAAGTAACTAACTACATCATTTCTTGGAATTAAGCGGGATCTACTATAGTACACTGTGCATACATTACAGTATTTAGTGTACGTGAAAAGGGGAAGAAGGCTTCAAAGCGACATCGGGCAGGCGGGCGGGCATGCATGGGTTCGCGGGGTACAGTACTGTACAGTAGTGAAACGCGTACGATCGTTACTGTAGCCATAGTGAGACAAACGCCTGGGGAAAACTGGAGAAAAACGGAGTACTGGAGAGAAAATGGAGAAGAGTGGGGAAAAGGGTGACTGTCGCCCCTGGAAGATATCCTACGGCTTTCACTTTCCGAGGTTTAGCGAGCGAGGGCGTGAGGGGGGAGACACTAAGGTCACGTAACGTAAGGTAACTGACTGGTGACTTCGGTTGTCTTCATCATCATGCGGGTGATGTGTGATGCATTTGGTATAACATGACTTCTTGGGTATGGGGTGCTTTTGCTGCTTACGGTTGTGGGATTCGGCATGCTCGGTTTTCTACCTCGTGATTTTCTTTTTACTGTGGCTATGATTGATTCAGAGGGCTGTAAGAGTTTACGGCTTCTTTTTGGATGTTGGTTTGTGTGTACCGGATTTCACTTAATGGCGATCGGATGTGGACAGATTATTAGTGTTTTCTTCTCATCTCCTACCTATGGAAATTAGAGAACTGCCCGGAATTAAAGTCGTTGCTAGGTACCTGTATTCACTGCTACTCGCCAAAGGATTTTTATATGTAAATATCGTACAAATTGGTTTGTCAGATAATATTTTGAATGATTATTTATTTAATATATATAGGGAATATATTTAAGTAATCTACTTAATCTCAGCAACCTACTTAATCTTAGTAGCCTACTTAATTTCAGTAACCTACTTAATTACCCTAATTAAGATAATATTTTATAAACCAATTTGTACGGTACAGTAAGTTATTCAAGTCGAGTTGCTTGGCTTTTTCAATAAGTTCAATGGGTTCATATATGTCCATGACTTCACGAGTACGCCTACCGTGGAACTAAAACTTATATGGACAGAGGAGACGGTTAGAGATCTCACTTCCTGCTCAAATTTGAAAAGAAGTGAGGAGTTCGGGATCAGGTGCCTTATTAAGGGCTGCGATCATGCACTTCGACCTCTACAGCTTACATACCATGAGATACATGATCGACAATTGAATTCTACCGAAACATGAGAAAAAAGTCTATGAAATTTCTATTTCCTAGAGATTATCTGCATGTATATCCACCATCGACGACAAAGTCCGCCCCAGTCGTGTATGAGCTCGCATCGGAGCAAAGATACAGGTATATCCCCTTCAACTCCCTCGGATCCGCATCTCTCCTCATCGGAGTCAAATTGAACCAAGCCTCCTTCATCTCAGCAGGGCAGTCACCTGAAATTGCTGTGTTGATATACCCAGGAGAAACACTATTACAACGGGCACCAAATTTAGCCCATTCGACAGCTAGTGATTTCGAAAGATGGATCTGTTTATCCGTTAGTGAACCAACCAACATATCAAAAGTTTCAGAAGGAAGAAAGAGAAGAAATTAAAAGAAAGAAGGAAACAAAGAAAGAAAGAAAAAATTGGAGTACCCACCACACCAGCTTTACAAGCATTATAACAACTCTGTTCCTGCGGAACATTAACAGCATGCCCAGACATACTAGCAGTAAAAACACAATTCCCAAATCCCTGCTTCCTAAACACGAACCCAGCAGCCCTAGCACAATGATAAGCACCATCAAAATCAACAGCACGAACCCTATTCCAATCCTCCAATGACGAATCCAGACCTCCGGATTTAGAAGGGATTCCAGCATTTGCTATCATGACGTCCAACCTTCCGAAATCTGCGACCACTTGTGCTACTCCGGCTTCTACTTCCGCGTAGTTTTCTACGGAGACTTTGTACGTTTTTACTGTTACGTTGAAGTCTTTGGTTATGGTGTTGGCGAGCTTATCGGCTTCTTTGGAGGTGGAGTACCAGAGTGCTAGCTTTTCGGAGAAGATGCTCGTTAGTTTTCTTCTCTTCATGTGTGGTATTGGAGAAGGGGAGGGAGGATTAGGCGGTTGGGAAAGTTTGGTGGAAGAAATTATTCTTACATTTGCTCCTGCTTCGGCGAGTCCACGAGCTACTTCGTAACCAATTCCTCCAGCTCCTCCAGTGATGATTATGGTTTTTCCATCTAGACGAAACATGTCGAAGATACTGTCTTTGATTGGAGGATCTGGGTTACGGATTGAAGGTGCCATTTTTGTTTTTTTTATTTTTTTTTCCGAATTAAGGAACTTTGGATGGCGGATGTGGTTGGAATGTGTGTTGCAATTGCGGTTATAGTGTTCTACTTAGACTCTGGCGTTTCGACACGAGAGGCTTGCTGTTGTTCTTGGAAACTGTCGTAAATATAAAAGATACCTACCTATATTCGGTTCATTTCGTGACCTTCAGTTTCTTGGTTGGGACTGGGGGTGACAAACTAGGGGTGACAAGCTCCGGGTCGCCCTTAAAGTCGGGCCCGGTCTTGAGTTTCCGGAGGATGAGCCGGCTTTGGGCTTTGGGTTTGGAGTGACTGGGATACTTTACGGTGCGGTGCACAGTCGCGGGAAGCCGGTAGTGAGTGTAAGATAATACCATCTCAACTGCAGGAAGTATTTGTAGTCTTGGCTTTGAAATATTAAGCGAGGAAACTATTGGGAAGTGGTAATATGAGTATAGGTTTTGGGCGGGCATTTGTGTTTGTCTTTTATAAGATGATTTGTGTACTCGCAGTTTAAGGCATTGAGTGCGATATAAATATCTGTAAGTTGATTTTGGAATATATGTATTAGTACAAGTACATGTGCCACTATTGAAGTTTTTCACGAGTGGCACAACAGATAGAGGGTATGGGTACTGCATTAGGTAGGATTAATAAGAGGAGGAAATAAGCATCCTAATCAATATTCATCAGTGACTTTGAATGTTAACTCCAACCTCTTAAAAAAAAAGGTTCTGAATTATAGAGTATATTAGTACGAATATAACGAGTATATTATCCCTTGTGTTACATGACAGTCATGATTTTCCCCTCAATTGAAGAGTTATGTTTACTTCTAATGATCGACTGTCCCCGTATGAAGCTACAGTACTTCGTCTATTTAGCAGCGATATGTAATAATAACTAGTTTCTCGACACAAGTCAACATAAGATTTGAATCTTCAATCAATGGTACCTTTCTCGGAGGTCACCTTGTCCCGCCGATCTGGGTGGGCGAAAGGAAAACCGGGGAGGGTGACACCCTCCGCAAGTGCTCCACCAATCCAGTCACTTCAATCGTGGCACCAACCCAACAGCCAGCCTCCAACGCGTGCGGAGAAGTTCCGAATTTCCCAAATCTTGTAAAACTCGTGATTTCGATTCAATATTTAAAATTATCTTGTAGCAAGTAAATCTTGGGCTTGTTTTCTTGATTCACTAGGATTCATCTTACAGATCTTCACTAAATCACCAAAAATGTCATCAGCCACAGAAAATGTAAGTCAAGCTCGATATTTCAAGAGGATGGATAATTTAGTAAATATCAATAATAATAATAATAATAATAGAACCGTTCCTTCGTCCTGCATTCCATCCAAAACGTCTCCATTGAAGACCGACCCCTAAAACCCCTCCGAAACGATCACGAAGTCCGTGTTCACATAGCACAAACCGGTATCTGTGGAAGCGACGTCCATTACTGGCAACGCGGACGGATCGGAGACTTCATCCTAAAATCTCCAATAGTACTAGGTCATGAGAGTGCTGGTACGGTAGTAGATATCGGAAGTGCAGTCACAAATTTGAAGGTTGGAGATCGAGTTGCTATTGAACCGGGAACACCATGTCGATATTGCAATTATTGTCGAAGTGGACAGTATAATTTATGTGCTGATACGATCTTTGCTGCTACTACTCCTCCTTGGGATGGTACGCTTTCTAAGTATTATAGTGTTGCGGAGGATTATTGTTATCTTTTACCGGACCATATGAGTTTTGAGGAGGGAGCTATGGTTGAGCCTACTGCTGTCGCTGTACAGGTCACCAAGGTTGCAGATGTCAGAGCTGGTCAGACCGTTGTGGTTTTTGGGGCTGGTCCTATTGGGGTTCTTTGTCAGGCTGTTTGTAAAGCTTATGGAGCTAGTAAGGTTATTGGTGTTGACATTTCAGAGTCGAGGTTGGAGTTTGCTAAGACTTATGGTGCTGATGGGGTGTTTAAACCGGGGAAACCAGAGGCTGGTGTTGATCCTGTGGAAGCAAGCGAGAAAATGGCTGAGGCTATTAAGAAACAGTTTGGTCTTGGGGAGGGAGCTGATGTTGTCTTGGAGTGCACTGGAGCTGAGCCGTGTATTCAGGCTGGTATCTTTGTGGCTAAGAAAGGTGGAACCTATGTACAGACGGGTATGGGAAAAGAGGTAAGTTTTAAAACGAAGACTTCTTGTTTCATTCAACTAACAAAGACAGAATGTCGTTTTCCCAATCACCACTGCATGTATACGTGCTTTGAATATCAAAGGCTCCATTCGTTATACAGCTGGCTGCTACCCACAAGCGGTGGATCTCATTGCCTCAGGGAAGATCGATGTCAAGAGACTCATCACGAATCGCTTCAAGTTTGAAGAAGCGGAGAAGGCCTTTGAGCTTGTGAAACAGGGGAAAGAGAGTGTTATCAAGGTGATTATTGAAGGTGTACAATAGTCATAATTGAAGATGTCTAGAAAATTACCGAGCTCGGATCAAGAACAGTCTTCATCGCTTAACTTCTTACTCTTTCTTGCTTTTGCCTAACTTAGAACTACTCTCTAGCCACCTAACAAGGCCTTGGCTAAACGTCGTATAGCTGCAAAACCTCCTAAGCTTCTGATGCCTCCATATCCGCAATTGCTAAGCAATTGGAGGACACCTAAAAGTTTCGAGTTTGCAGATATCATATAAATTGGTTTGTAAAAGGTCAATTTGATTACAGCCATATAAAGTGAGTCACTCGAATCAGGCAAGGTCCTCGAATATATCTCTTGTATCTTAATAGATAGCATTTCAAGAAAGTATCTTATGAGCCAATTAAAACGGTTCTGAAATCCTTCGTTACGGTGGAAGTATTTAAACATTGGGAAGCAAAACTCTTGCGTGGAAATTTGAGATCGTCATGTCATGTTGCTTCCTTAGGTAATATTTGCAGCACCACAGTAGCGTAAACAAGTTTCCTGTCCATTTCAAAATGCCCTGGGAAGAGCCCATAAAGAGGTTCCTTGATGACAGCTCTCGGCATTAATGATAATGCAAGTAGGACGCCTTGATCATTACATTTAGAAGACTGATCAATAACTTTTTTGTATAACTACTATAATTTCCTACCCAACTCTAATATCTGGTCTCGCAGATTTTCAAGCTCATTGACCAGGTTGCTGGTTCTATCCACAGTCGCCTTTGTAGCCAAAACCACGGCATCAACATCAGGTCCTTGTTTTCTATGATTCTGTCGATGGTCTTGTCGGCTGCTATTAAGGGATTCGGAAGTGTCACCGCAGGCCTTCGTATCGGTCACAGTAATCAGCTTAGCGAGCAACCCACGGATAGATTCGAATAGCTGTCCAGAGAGATGACTAAGAAGTGACATGTGCATTGGAACTGCTGCGGCTGTTGGTGGTACAAATGATCCAATTCTCAGTACACCGACTGTCATGATTGCCTCATCTTGCTGGTTTGGTGCAGCGGAATGCTCGATACACCCATGTATCAAGCACTGAATATTTTCCCAGATATCGAGTACACGATGTTGACAAGAAAGCATAAGATAGACAGATGCGACGTCTAGTGGAGGATTATAAAAGTTGAAGGATTTTGGCGAAGACTGATTTCTGAGTTTGTCCAGAGACTGCTGTGATCCTTGGATCATGGATGAAAGCTGTATTTGCTCTTTACTGGTTGACACTGGAGTTGACCGCGAGGGCTCTGTTTGAAATGTGGCGCTGAGAAATTCAGGATATAGTTCAAGAAGGTTCTGAGTGAGCTCGTAAGTTTCATCAAGGCTGTAGCCTGCAGTTGCTTTTCTCTTGCTGGCTTCAGTCACTCCACCTCCAATGTCCTCGAACATGGTCAATGTAGGGATGGTCTTGCCATGCTGGTAAAGTCTCGAGGAGAGCGTAGCTAATTTCTGTGCACAGGTCGTATTTGTATTGTATCGTGGTCGCTGGAAACTGGGAGCAGTGGCTTGTATATGGGCAGCGGTTGTCGAGTGCTCATTTGTATCGGGGAATGTTCCCTCCCTGCTTCGAGGTACAATCGCAGGGTCTATACTGCTAATAATCTCTGACCTGCTTTCATCATAGAATTGCATCCCTAGATTTTCGAAGTTCGTAGGAGAATATGGCGAGAACAAATCTGGGGGAAGGGTATTCTGAGGCGTAGAAGCAGAAGTATTGATGAGAGCTGTTGTCTGATCAATTGCTGTTTGGATAACTTGTTCTGTCGATGCAGAGTCTATATTCATATCTTTGAAGAGATTATCATTTGAGTCCAGTGGAGGAGAAGTAGTTGAGATCAAGCCAGGAGAATGGATCCATTGCCTCAACATGTCTTCAAGGTGTTGTTCTGTATCGAAGGATGCCTCGTCGGCCGCTTCGTCTATTCCAAGTCAGATGGAACTAAGATTGCTATGAGTATACCGTACTGTCAACTGTAGCTTTGACTGTTGCTTCTTGATGGTAAGGTCCCCTTTTACGCTTATGGGGACGGGCTGCAGCACTGCCAAAAATGATTTATAAGCTGGTATCTCCCAATCCGGCTGAAATGACCTACAGATTTCCGCTTGACCTATTACCATGGCTTGCGCCTTTTGTTGGAACTGCTTCTGGCCAAACAGGACGCAACGAAGGACTGAAGATGCATTGCCATCGACCTTTGACACAACGATCACAGCTCTCACTACCTTCGCGCTTCGGACACCGTAACTTTTGTGAGTGGCACCGATCGCAGGCCAAACGCCGACGTACTTGATCGGCCATGATGAGTAGTGAACGAAGGGTTGATGCAGCGGTTGTATGAAGGACGGATTTGCAGTTCGGTGCTGCCTTGTGCTTTGATGCTGCTATCGGTGCTGCCGCCGAAGAAATTCGGTGGTCCTCAACAAGCTGTCTTTGCCTTCTTCCTTGGGAGATGAGGCATTACAAACTAGAAGCTTTAAAGGCTCTCAATGAATTTCTCATTCCCTTTTCTCTCCTTACATTTTAAGTTGCCATTGATAGAAACATAGAAGAAAGCTGGAAAAGAAGATTATTGTAATTGCAATGGATGACCCGAACCCTGCTGTCGCTGCTAGCGAACATCCCGTCGACACTACACTCACCCTGGCAACAGCGGATGAAGGTCCTAAAAGCACCGATGACACGAAGACCACAGCCACCACAGCAACAAAACGCGATTGGCGCTTTTGGGCAATATTCATCTCCCTCGGTATCACTGGACTCCTTTCTGCCGTTGAGGCCACTGTTACTACAACAGCACTACCTACAATTATTGCCGAACTTGGAGGTGGAGAACTCTACATATGGGCCGCTAATGGCTACCTCTTGACAAGGTGTGTACATTGCTCTTAGACCGAAGAGGAACAAAGGAATTGAAACTGTATTTCTATAGCACTGCGGTCCAGCCCATCTATGGCCAGACCAGTAATATATTCGGTCGAAGATGGCTTCTCATTTCATCCGTAGCACTCTTCACCCTAGGCAGTGGAGTTAGTGGGGGTGCGTCGACTATGGGAATGCTTATTGCAGGACGCACAATACAAGGAGTCGGTGGGGGAGGCATAAACATGCTGAGCGAATTGATTGTTTGTGACATCGTTCCCCTACGGGAACGAGGAAAGTACATTGGAATCCTCTTCGCATTCATCACCGTCGGGGGAGCTCTTGGTCCCTTTATTGGTGGTGTTATTGTCCAGAAAGCGTCATGGCGCTGGGTTTTCTACCTCAATCTCCCCATCGGAGGTGCCTCCTTGGTTACATTACTTCTGTTCCTTCAAGTTGGATATACGAAAGAGATGAGCGTTAAAGATAGGCTCAAACGCGTCGACTGGCTCGGGAACGCTGTCTTTGTCACAGCGGTGACTTCGGTCTTGCTAGCTTTGACATGGGGTGGGACAGTCTATGCTTGGGCATCTTTCCGCATAATTCTTCCCTTGGTGCTTGGCTTTGTTGGGCTAGCCATTTTCCAAGTCTACGAGATTTCAAAGTGTTGCAAAGAACCAACAATGCCTCGACAGCTGTTTGCGAACAGAACTTCCGCTACGGCATTTGCTCTTACCTTCATACACGCAATGCTGACGTATTGGGTTCTTTATTTTCTTCCCGTATGTATTCATCTCTATATTCTCCCATCCGAGATCTCTCCTACTTTCCCCGTTTTGTCTATTCTTGTTCCTCGCGATTGCGTAACTAGCAGCCGATGTTCGAATCCCGTCCATTCAATTTTTCTAGCACTCATTTGAACTGGAGTCGATACCTTCGCAATAAATAAGCACTTACTTTCCAAAGGTCTACTTTCAGTCTGTCCTTTTATCAAGCCCTGCCAGATCTGGTGTACAAATTCTCCCAACAATTCTTGGTCTTGTCCCTCTCGCTATCGTGAGCGGGCTTGTCCTGACAAAATTTGGACGATATCGCCCAACTCATCATTTAGGCTTTGCACTTATTGCCATTGGGTTTGGGCTCTTTACTCTCTTTGGACCAAACTCTTCGATGGCCGTCTGGGTATGCTTTCAAATTGTGGCTGCAGCCGGCACAGGTCTCATTGCTAGTGTTCTTTTACCAGCAGTTCAAGCAGATCTTGCTGAAGCAGATACAGCGACAGCAACCGGGACTTGGTCTTTCATCCGCAGTTTTGGAGCAATTTGGGGAGTTTCAATTCCGTCTGCAGTATTCAATAATCAATGCAGCAACCTAGCTGATCGGATTGGCGATCCTAGTGTTCGAGCTCTTATGACCGGAGGCAACGCGTATGAGCATGCAACTAAAAGCTTCGTTGGGTCTTTAGAAGGGCAGTTGCGATACGAAGTCATCAGTGTGTTCTCTGATAGCCTCAAGCTGGTATGGTCGGTTGGAATCGCAATTGCTGGCCTGGGTTTCTTACTCGTCTTCATCGAGAAGGAGATCACGCTAAGAACGGAGCTTGATACTGAATATGGTATCATTCAAGAACCGACGAAGAGGTTCGCGAAGTCCGAGAATTCTGAACCTGAGCCTTGAGGGATAATGGGGTTGCTGTAATCTTATTTGTACCATGCAGTGTTCATGTACGTAAGAGGACTACTCTACCTACCTCCTGAGCCCTGAGCACCCTAAGTATTTCGTCATATAATTTTACATCACCATCTCTTGGATTATCAGACTTAGTTTCATCCATGGGGTTGACTACCAGTAATTGTATATAGAGTGTGATGGTGTCTATAGCAGATTTTGGCTCTATTCTTCTAGGAATTCTAAGGTTCGTGGTATGCATATGTATAGAACCATAAAAGACAAGATCTTAGTCTCTCTATGGCCATCTACAGAGGATACGAAAGAAACAAGACTGCACTTTTTATTTCAAGTATTCATTGAACCAAGCTACGGCTTGAGTGAAAGCCTGCTCCTTAGCATACTTTTGACGACTTTTGGTCATATCACAGCGGACCGCGAAGCCGTGCTCTACATCCGAGAACACGCTGATTTGCCACGGGAAATCTAGCTTGTTTAGGATTTCCTCGCTCTCGTAGCGTTTAGCTGGGGTAAAAACAAAGTCTCCGTCTACAGGTTGAAAGCTGTCAGATCATTATGTCCCATAAGAAGCCGGAAATGGAAGGTGGGAAAGAAATGGAGACTGGAATGGAAAAGGAGAATGTGGAGGGAAAAAAAAGAGCAACAATGAATCTTCTTTTTTTCTTACAGGCAGCCACAATGCTTAAGGGTCCCTGAATTCCCTTCAACTCATCAGGCTCAACCATAGTCGGATGAGCTGTAAATCCGACATCCAGCAACCCTGGCTTCAAAAATCGACAAACATATTTCCCACCAAAGCAGTAACCCACACCTCCAATCTTCTTACAACCCAAATTGTCACGCATGTGTTTGAGGACAGCGTTAATAATAGGTTCTGTCTGAAGCGGCAGATGATTCTTTACCCATTCCATGATTTGAAAGCCTTCAGGTCTGTTCATAGGGACAGTGTCGCCTTTGAAAAGATCAGGCATCACGACGAAGTAGCCGTTGGAGGCAAACTGGTCTGCGATCAGTTGCGCATTGATTAAGCGGTGCCCGATTACATCGGTTAAGATGATGATGGCGTTCTGGGTTGATTTATCTGCGGGATAGGAGATGTAGGTGGAGACTGTAAACTTGATCAGACATGAAGACGTGGAAAATTTAAACAAGTGATTTCCATACTGTCGCCAATGTCTATGATTTCGCCTGTAGCCTCACCCTCATGCAATGAGCCAATAGTGCAGCAGTGGGAGAGTTGATTCGAGGTCATCTTTGCAAATTTTGCCGAGAGTTTAAATTTATTGTGGATGCTGAGTGAGAAAGGAAATGATGAATGAATGCAACGTAAGACTTGTCTTCGGGTTTTCGCAAAGACGGGTACCTGCGTCTTGGAGAAGCCTTTTATTTATACAGCGCCTTGATAGAGAAACAGCTCATACTTTGTTTGTGTATTTTTCAACTCAAGACCGGATTTAGGATTTAGGGGGCCGGGTCATGGGTAACTCGGGGTTAGATGTGGGAAGATTGCACTGTACAGTACAGTAAGAAAGCTCTCCGGTACCGAAATAAGTGGTCTGTTTTGCTAGATACAGAGTTGGTAGTGTCGAAATGAACCACTTATTCGGCACCGGAGAGCATTACTGTAATTCTAAACTACCCGCTTTTTATAAAGTTATCCGATTGGTTACATTTAGCTATCTTACCTCTTTCCTTAGTGATAGTGGGTAGTTGATTCGACAATTATATAGGACTAAGGCTACTTAACGCTCGCTTAATGGAATTTACACTATACCTTGGGAGTTCTAATATACATTTTCCTATATATCATATAGGGCGGACGAGTTCTATTAGAATAAAAGGGAAATCGTTGGTTAACATAATCGTCTTAGGTCAACGAGACTTCGGAGTATATAGAATATCTGTTTATATTAAACAGGTATAGACCTACGATAGTATGATTATTTTAAAGAGTTAATAGCCATGTACCCAATACTCAGACCTCTCGTAGCACTTGTTAGTCTTATTATCTTTTCGTAGGGTGCTTTCCACCGCTAATCTAGTCGGCTATCCGCTATTGTATTGCTCGCGTAGCAGAGCGATAAGACGGACTTAATTTAGAGTCCGGCCTAATGCCGAGTCTTATTCTACGAAGTAGGTCTTTATTTCATAGGGTGAAATTTCGGATTTATTATCATCATTATTATTATATGTAAAAACTAATTAGACCTCAAATTATAGGTATACGATATATTTGTCGGACACCTTGGTGAAATTTTTCAATGTGTTATTCTATACAATTCTAGCTCCGTTCACATATACTTACTACGACACTCTCCCTAATTTAACGATCATCTTACAATGAAATCTCTTTTCTTAAGCTTTCTCCAACTTCATCATTCTGAGCTTTCGAGTTTGAGACCGCAGGCTAAACGACCGACGTCTCCTTGCTCTTCTGGATATCTTTCCACCCCATTCCCCAAGCAGCACACACCAAGCCACAACGCCAGCCGCAGCCTGGAGATAGAATGTGTGATCCAAGCTCGTCGAGAACGCTCGCAGTACCCCGGGTAGATCTTGAGGACTCACAAAGCTGCGGAATCTAGTAGCGCCAGCAGCAATGATTAATTTAGCGTTAGCGTCTGGCGCGTAATGATGCAGCTGTGACTTGAGACTCGTGTCGAATACAGTATTATATAGAGTGAGGAAGATGGTGGGACCAATATACTGACACCATACGGTGAAGGCCATCGCTTGCGACATCTCTTCTGTTGAGACAGATGACTGAATGGCAATAAGGGGCTAGTAGCTTGTTAGATTAGAAGCCATGATGCAGAGACAGATAACAGATAACTTTACCATTTGTAGAGCGATGCCCCGACCAAGCCCAGTAATGATTGAAAAGCCAACCCATTCACCCGTCGGTGTGTGTGGTTGAAATAAGGAGAACAATCCACTGCCAATGCACGAAAGCGTTCCTCCCACGAGAGCAAAGGGGGTAACATAGCCGACTTTTGTCACTGCACTTTACATTAGTATTCTGAGAATTTAACTAGTTTGATCTTTGAAATCCTTACCCAACAAACCACCAATGACCGCTGATGTGATTTGGGGCAAGACTATTGACAAAAGATATACCCCACTCATGATAGCATTAACCCCTTTCACAGCCTGAAAATAAATTGGAAGGAAGTAGGTAGATCCAAACACTGTTGCCAGCATAAATGCGTAGTTTGTGCCGCTCATCCAGATCGCTCTACGCTTGATGATTGAGAAAGGGAGTAAAGCGTCGTCGGCCTTGTGATAATTCCAAAAACCCCAGGCGATGAAAGTGACCCCAGCACCACAGAACAAGCCAATGACCTGCGATGAGTTCCAGGCAAATTGGTTACCACCATATTGTAGAGCAAGAAGAAGCTGTATAATGGCGGGCGCGAGGAGGGCGAAGCCTACCAAGTCAAGGTGGCGATGGAGTTTGGGCAAGACGTATACCGGCTTTTGCTTCGGACGTTGATCAGGGATGCGCATCAATATGAGAGGGGCTCCAACTAGGGCTCCCAGAGGAAGGTTGATGTAGAAGCCTGTAGCGGTTGTTAATATCTCACTTTGTTGAACTCAAGCGATACCACTTACACCACCGCCAAGTGTAGCCTGTTGTGAAGGCGCCTCCAACCAGAGGGCCACAAATTGTGCCAAGCTGGGCAACTCCCATGAGTATTCCTAGCATTGCTTTTCGTATTTGTTGGCCTTGAGCTTTTCATTCACGTTGGACGACTTACCAGGCCGCCTCTCTAGAGGCACTGCTACCGATAACACAGTATATGCGCCACTACTGATCCCAGCTGCTCCAACACCAGCAATGAAGCGGCCAACAATCAGCATGCTAGATGACTGCGCTGCACCACAGAGAGCAGATCCTAATTCGAAGACGGTGAAGAACACTATGTAACACCACTGCGTGGCTTAGTATTAGCCTAGCTCGCCTAGATTTGTGGACGCAGTCTATTGCCTGCCAACCTTCAAGCTAAAATGATAGAGAATTCTTCCTGACAAGGGCCCAAAAATAGCACTAGGGTGCCTTTTAGTATTTAGTTGTGGTGCATCGAACCAGGCAGAAAGCATACCTTCCAAGTTGGTAAGCGCTCCCATACCAACCAACATCACTAAGAGAGTGAAACTCGTCAGTGATTTTTGGAACAGCCTAGTAAAAGACAGTTTTAGTCTGGCGAGAAAATCATAATCCTTCTTTGAGATGGCAGTACTTACCGTCGAGACAACGGAGGTATCCAGGAAAACCAGAAGGGATGCGGAGGTCAGGCTAAGAAGTAATATAGTGAACTTGGTACCAGTGACCGGCTCTGTATTGTCCGGTCTGGCTGATTTGTCATTCCTAACTTCGAGATCCGTGGAGGACGCTTGTGAAGAATTCATGGGCTTCTGCTGAACAGTTCGCGATCCGGAACTGGAACCGTCAGGAACTTGAGTAATTTCCATAGTCGCGCAAGTTCAACAAATTAGTTAGGCCTACGTAGATGCTTAAATCCAGGCATAGACAGGACATGATTATTCAACGAACTGACAGACAGATGAGTGGCTTAGCCTTATACATAAGGGTGTAGGTTGGGAGACAAACAACATGCCATATTCGCCTTGGTGCTACTCAATCCGTATAAACGGATCCGGAAAGCAAAGGGCGTCCAAGTTCCGGTTTTCTTAGACATACATAAGCATTTTGCATGAGATCTCTAAATGCGCATGAAGCTTGCCATAATCAGGCATCTGCGTTTCAATTGTCAATTGAGTGTACATCTCCTACGTACGTATAGTATCTTAAGGAGCACTAAAGTATGATAAAGTACATCACCGAAACCCGATGTAGAGACGGAGCCGGGCAAAAAGCTTTGCCCGCCGCCGACGGAACATTTAACGTCGCTTACTGCGCCGCTGTCTGCTGTTCTGCCTCACATCTTTACTATCAGCAAACACAGAGATTTGGAAATTTGAGCTACTAGAATCAGCGGGTGTGCATATACCGGCGGACATGGAGCCTGAGACCCATGAGAGTCAACCTTCGGCGTTGCCCCGGAATCAAAGCAGCAAAGCTTGCACTAATTGTGCTCGTGTCAAGTGCAAGTGTGTCCAACGAGCGAACAGCATAAGCTGCGAGAGGTCTGTGACTCCGGAAGAATCCTTCTACGTCTTCTCTTCTCTATTCTTCTGTGTTTCATGAAGAGCTCATTTAATATTAGATGCCATCGGCTGGGCAAAACTTGTGCGCCCTCAGCCTCAGCAAAACAACGTGGACCTAAGCGTGGAACGGTTTCACGGTCAGCGAGACTTGAGGAGAAGTTGGACGACGTCTTTGCTCTTCTTCGAACCCGACAGGTGCCCGCAGCACCCAGTCATGGCGGCAATGCAAATATTGGCTTTGAATTGGATGGTGGAGCAGATTCATCACCAGCAAGTCCTGTCTCGACTCCGATGACTGACGAGGACTATTCTGAAGGAATGTTACCTGCGGAGGCTCACGAGTCTCTTGCCAGGTTTCGGGACGAAATGATAGTGAGTCGATTCCTCGTGGTACATTGGAGACGCCGCGCTGACCTATAATTGTAGGTTTTCATCCCATACCTTTACATCTCTCCGGATATGACATATGTACAAATTCGACAGAGCTATCCGTTCCTGTGGTTGAATATAATGGGCGTAACATCAAAGTCTGTCAAGAGGCGGAACTCTCTAAGTCTACAGACAAGGTGCATCATTATCGAGAGAGTCGTTGCTGGTGGTGAAAGGAGCCTTGATTTACTGTTTGGGATACTCACCTTTGTCAACTGGTTAGTCACGAGCCTGCTAGACGCATAACGTATTACTGTTAACTCTGGACTAGGGTTCATCTCTTTCCAATGGATAAGCAGTTCGCCTCACTAGCGTCACAGCTTGCTGTCTCCCTGATCTGGGACTTAGGTCTTCAGATACCTCCGCCGGAGCACCCTATTAAGTTTTTTCCAGACGTCAATGCTACAAGCGGGCCTCAGCAATCGGGCAGGAAAGAACGCACGATCGAAGAACAACGTGCTGTACTTGGAGCATTTGTCATCACTTCCACGTACGTATTCTACTCCCGCCCTATCTTTGCTCTAACAGTTTATCTCCTTATTTCAAGTCTTTAACTAGAGGCATAGGCTGTCACAAGCCTTTAAGTCGGCTGATGGATTTCGCTGGTCGCCATATCTGGAAGAGTACCTCACCTACATTTCGGACCACAGCACCGTACCGCAGGATAAGGTCCTGGTGAGACAAGTGAAGATGCAACTTATTGTCAACCAGTTCCGCTACCCTTCGTGGAAGATTAACACTATGGAGATTCCAACGGCTTGGGTGGATGTGTTACAGCTACAGCTTGATGAAATCACCAGTGCCATAAATGGAACCAGCTCGGAATTTGGAAGCGAATGTGAGACCTTTTATTTTTATAATTATTTTCTCTTCTTTTTACACGTTAACGTCAAACTAACAAAGTGCTCTCAGCAACACTCCTTGGCTTCTACTGTTATACAACACTTATAATACGCGAATGGATAACGGTCAAACCATCCGTTCTGAAGAATGAACCAGATTTAAAGAGGTATGAGGTATATCAACGCTGTTTCAATTCCATCAAGGAATGGCTTGATATTTTCTTCTCGATGCCTTTGGACATGCATGCAAAAGTGCCCTTTAGCTCTTACTTGCAGTTATGTTATGTTGTGCTTTTTCTGCACAAGATTATCGCAACTAGAGACGCCGCTTGGAATCCAGCTGCAGCACGAGCGATTTTGGATCCTTTCCAAACAGTAGACAGGATAATCCACACTTTTGAGCGGGTGAAAGCTGCAACTGCAACAAACGCCCCAGGAGATGAGGAAGATCAAGCCTTATCCCTGGCCATCAAGAAATTCCAGATTTTTAAATCCGCTTGGTGCAACGAGTCAGTACCCCAAGACAAGGAGGGCCAGAGTACAGTCCTGGAGGCAGAAATATTTAATAGTTATCAGCCGCTCTTCCTTACCAATCCCTTAGACTCCTTTAGCTTTCCTATGCTGCCTGATATGCTAGATGGCCTTCCACGATAGTAATGCATCAGTCGACTAGTTCGAAATCAGCTGTATTGACGATAGATCTGCGAACACTCAGCGGGCGTTTTGATGGTTACAACACCTGGATCCCTGACTCTTTTATCCAGAAGTTGTCTTCGGATATTCATTCGTTAACCTATCTTCTAGCTCATAGTCTTCGGTCGAAGGGGAAGGAGCTGTATGCCTAGTGGGAATGTGA
Source organism: Pezicula neosporulosa (assembly GCA_009805495.1). Classification (NCBI taxonomy): domain Eukaryota; kingdom Fungi; phylum Ascomycota; class Leotiomycetes; order Helotiales; family Dermateaceae; genus Pezicula; species Pezicula neosporulosa. The sequence continues at coordinate 270,305 of SELE01000021.1, forward strand.
CACACTGTACTTAAGTCGGTTGCCATTAATAGATGATTCAAAGGCTCTCAAAATGACGGATTTCCGATATCACGATCAAATTTCTTCCGTATATATCACAGCTACACCGAATAAGTTAGCTCAAGGTTAAGTAAACGCAACTAGAGAAATTGCTTAATCAATAAGCTTGCTCCGAAGCCACATTTACTTAAATGCCTAAATTCGGTAACGTATTCATAAACCAAGCAGTTCAAGAGTCTGTTGTCACATATATTACTCTTACTCTACTCTTCGATTCAACGTCGTATTAGTGTTTTCATTATTGTATTCTAGAGAAAGATCCCTAGAGTTTTAAAGACAAAGTCTACTGTACCATATCAAGGATAATAATCCAGAGATAGCTAGCTATCATGTGAACAGCATGCTTCTCAAGGCAAGCTCAAAAACAGTTCCAGCAACTTAGGATACTGAGGAGTCCCCAACCCAGTAACTGGATCCCAGCCTTCAACAGCACTAAACCCCTCACTACCACAACCAGGATTACTACCATTCTTAATATCATTAAAGACCCAAGTATTCTCATAAAGCGTCGGGTTTATGAAACCCACCGGTCCCTTTCCAGCCACCGTTCGCTCCTCATTAATTAACGTTATTATACTACCCCAAATCGGGCGCTGCGAGACTCGTTCCGTACCAGTGGTAGTCAGTTAAGTTGGTGTAAGCTCGAAGTTGAGCTCCATTTGCAGATACGTCGGGGAATCCTCGTCCTGCACGATTGTAAATCCCACCATCAGCACCAATATTCGTAGCATCAGCATTAGCAATGTAATATGGAAGATCTGGATCGTGGTATTCGAAGTAATGAGCTAGAGCTGATGCTTGGTAGTCTGGAGCGGTGAAATAATTTGCAAATCCGCCGGCTGAAGCGAATAATTCGGCGCCTACGCCGAGGTTGGCTTGGAGAGCGGATTCGGGATCGAGAACTGTTTGGTTGTCGTAGAGACGGGTGGCTCCGACGTTGGTTACGTATGGACATGTTGGGAAGCTGGGGTTGTAGATTGTTTCGTTTGCACCTAGACAGCCTGAGTCGCTGTCATCACCGGGATAAGATGCTACTCCGTAATCTCCTGATGCCCATAGGAAAGTATGACCTTGTAGACCGAGTTTTAGGAATTCATTGCATTGTCGCTTGGTGTAGTTGACTGGTGCGTCGTACTCGGATACTCCGTAGGAAACGCTGATTACTCGAGTTGGTTTGTAGGTTCCACATTGGAGTTGCCCTTTGTAGCCTCCTGGGGCGGGATCAGGGTATGTAGGGTCGATTCCTGGAGTGTTGCCTGTGATGTTGTAGGCTCTGTAGTTACAGTAGGAGCCATCCAGAGCATCGAGGAATGTATTGAATCCGCCATCTTCAAAAGCTTCGATGTTGTCGTCTACTTGATACAAAGTCACAGTTTGTGGCTTCGTGGTCGCTTTGTTAGCTTTTTTTGATATAGCTAGGTTATGATAATGATAACTTACGTATATCAGGGAATATGCTAAATCCATATCAATGTCTGACTCTCCAGTGTTATACTCACTGCCGGGGTCAACTGGAGCCTCTCCACCATCGATAGAATCCAAGAGAGGATGGGTCCCTTGTGGAACATTGGGCGCATATTGTGCAAAGAACAGATTCAAGTCTTCTTGTGAATAAATATCTCCACTTTCAAATAAACCCAGAGCATTCACGTCATCCGTCAAAGTAGCATTAGGGATGTCGTATAGTGCTTTAATACAAGTTGGTGTGATGTTCCTACCACAGTCTTGGAGATCTTCTGGTAATCCATAGGCTTCAGATGGCATTGTCCAAGGATAGGATTCGGCAGGGAGAAACTTTTTGAAAGGACCTGGTGTATGACGACCTTTATATTCGGAACTTCTCTTGACTTTACTCTTTGTTAATGCAGCTGAGAGTTTTACACCAGGCGAGATGTAATCAATGTGTGCTCGAATCTGCTCCGGAAGGGAGTAACTGAGAAGTATTGATATGAGCAAATTAACACTCATCTGGAACGATTACATACTCATCGCAACCAACTTTCACTTTACCCGAGCTCGAATGTACGTGCTCGTGATATTTGGTTTGGAAAAGATCTTCGGCCTGCCATGCAGGAATGTCCAATGCCAGCCAGCCTTTATTATCAGAGTGGATAATGCGATTAGGTTTTACTCCAGACGAAACAAGCCAATCACGAACAGCTTGGACGGTCTCCTCAGATGGGGCGAACATGTCGTGGACTTCCTCCGGTGTCCAATGCTTACCGAAGTTTGGTGAAGCCGGATGAGAACTGAGAATCTATTAGAACTTCGGATTCTTGAGAAGGAAATAATGAAAATAAAAAGGTCGTTATTTTTTTTTCATCGGTATTAAATATATGGAGAGAGAGCTTACACGTCCATGAGGTGCGCATAGCCATTCTCAAGGTTGTTTTGAGTTAAGCCAATGCGGATAGGTAAGATAGCATCACCATCCACGCGATTACTTCGGACCCAAACTCTCGAAAGCTCGAAAGCGAAGACCGTTTTTCATGAAGAGCATATGTAACAGGCGTTGGAACCGCGTCACATAGTGTTGTGAAAACAGCAACGGCAGCTGCTGCGACCCCAAAGAACGCAGACTTCATTTCGAAGTTTTATCGTACCAAGCAAGTTGCGTCTCTGAGGAGTGACCTGGGAAGAAGTCTTCGTAAGCTTGCAGACAGACAGAGCACTACCTCATGAGCTTTCTGAGTCGACCGGTCGGCCTGCTCTTTTTATAGAAGATTAAATCTCTCATTTCCCACGGATCTGCTGTAACATATCGCGTCCAACAATCTGATGTGATAAGGAAGCAAGCTTTTGCATTCCCGGTTAGACCGTGCATCCTTTATGCTATCGTAGTATTTTCAACTGCTGGAACGAGACAAGCGGCAGTTGATTGACAGGGTATTTCTACAGTCATGCTTCTTTAGCCCCGGTTGATAGGCGGGCGCGGGGTGCTTTAACCAGCTTGGTGATGGTACCTAGATTGAAGCATTACATTACAGTTTCCTTTCTAGAATACATGTGTTGCAACTAGATTTAAACAATAAATAAATAAATAAGAAAGAAAGAAATAATTACATTACTCCGCGATATGGAAAACTCCAACACACCTTCAAGTTTTCGTATTCAACGTGTACCGAGGGAAAAGTTGTCAGGCGCCTGTACAGTACTGTACTGTACTGTAGAATTCAAGCATGGGATGAACTGTCTTACCCACGGACGGGGGCTCTTATCAGTTAGGGAATACTCCGTAGACCGACCATATTACTAGGTTCCTTTACGCGGGCGCAAGCCTAAATTACGTGACGCGAATGTTAGACTTGTGTGCTATTCCACATTAGGCAGCTCCCAGGTAGGTAGATACCTGGTAATTAATTATTGAACAAGGGAGACGAACATCTCTCTACTGTAGCCGGCTACTTATTGCCGGCTTTTTCACGATAAGCGAACAGAACAGACTAGGGGTTGCCTATGCTACTTACTTAAATAGCACGATAGAAGTAAGGTAACAGAGTATAGTTCAGCTCCGTATGATGGTCCTGGTTGTTGTTCTATGGAAATAATATAACTGGAATCTGGTTATTGGGTTTACTGTGCTATTACTGGTGTGACGTGAATGTTGAGTGGTAGACGGAGATTGATGTATAACCACTGAGCGAACGCCATATAGAATTTTCAAGCTGCGTAAAGTAGTCAGTCAACTTATTAGTAGTTTTTGTCTGATAGTGACTCCCTCACCACAATGCGCACCGCACCAAGCAACTAAAAGCCAAGGGTTCAATAATATACGACTAATCGGATTACAAATATATCAGTATTTGAAGAATTGTAACTTTGACGCGCCTCGCTAGGTAGTTATAGCGAGTATCATAAGCAAGTCATTTAGTTAGAAATATGTCTTCCTTATGAGAAGAGGCTGTGAACCAAATACTAGTTGAGTGAATTGTTGCCTGATTTAAAATGAGTTACTATGAATACTTAGTGACCCAAAAATTAAGATATCTTTAACTTTATCGCTGAAGTGATACTTCTGTTACTTAAATCAGACCGAGTATTTAAATCGCGTTAATACGTAAGGGCATATTTTGTTTGGAGGCTTATGGACGACGATCCATAAACAAATGACAATAAAAGAAGAGTATGAGTTAACTCAAGTAAGGTGAGACTTCTCAAAGTCTGTTCTATCGCACCATCTCCTATGGAGTCCTTGCTATGTGTATCGTGCCCTTAGTATCTTAGTTATATAACATCACAAAGTCTCCTTTACAACGACTTCCAATCTCCTCAGCCATTACATATTCTAGAAAGAGTAGCGAGTATCTTACTCTACAGAGCAGTTCAACTCGGATTGATTCTCAGATCACATAAACTGCTGTAAAGGTAATAATCTCTACACCCGTAGAAGTCCGTACCAAAGAGTTGACCAGAAAGTCACAAAGATAATTCCGACCCTTCCCATTTCATTAGAGGCTGGCGATTAAATAAGAAGATCAGTTTGTAAAAAATTCAGATTAATTACTAAAAAGGACTCAGAAGTTAATATATGTAGAAATAGCCGACTAATTTATATCAAGAACCCCGTAAGAACCAACTTTGCACCAGGTTGCAAAAAAGCGTGCTTATTTATTAGAATTCATTGTTGGATGTTCCTGTTTAGATTACTAGGCGCTGAGGTTGATTTATTATTCTTATCTTTAGTTCTGGGAATTTGACATCAAATCCAAAATCAGAGTGAGACATCAGTAGGAACGTGACTGAACGCCCCCGAGTCCAAGTGAGTAGTGTGAATCGAGGTCTAGCTCCTGAGTGGCTAAGCGAAAGAGAGGGAAAAACAGGGAAATTAAGCGACCATCACGTGTTTTCCCTCCACACCGACGTCATATATACGAGAGATATGACCCCACTCTCCTTAACAGGCAATACCAAACGCGTCTTCCAGCAGCTCCTACGAACCAGAAAAACAATCCTTGGACCGAGAAAAATCCAATATATCGAAAAGACCAATTAGTTCGGATCCTTACAGCTACGGCAAGTCAAAATCTACAAAGTAACCAACCAACCATGTCGGAAGAAACGCCAACACCAGCACCACCGCCACAACAGCAACCGCCACAAGAAGATCCAAGCATACCCAAAGAACAGCAAGAGCAAAGCCGCAAAGAGAAAATCCTAGCACAGGCAACTGAACTTCTCAAACAAGCTGAAGAAGCACAAGAAGCTGCTTCGCAAGCTCACAAACGCGCTGAAGAAGAGGCCGATCCGGAAGAGAAGAAGAAAGCGTTAGAGGAAGCTTTAAAGCAGGATAAGAGGGCGAAAGGTGCTCTGAAGGCTGCACAGAGGTTACAGAGTGGTGTTTGGCAGGGCGGAGCTGTGGGTGCTGGTATGGGTATGTTTGAAAATTCGAAGCAGGAATCTCTTTGTTGGGATTAATGTTGTACTGGCAAATCATATCTTGGTTAGTAAGCTGACAACCGGTTTTCTCGAATTATAGGTGCGGGACTTGGGATGGGTATTGGTACTGCGGTTGGAGCTATAGTATGTACACTCCAAGAAACCCTTCGACATTCAAAAAAGAATTAAATTAACATGAGGCTCTCAAATTCTAGGTAGGTGGCGTTACAGCAATACCGACAACCGGGTTGGGGTTGCTCGTTGGGATCGGAACCGGGGCGATACATGGCCCCTGGTTTAAGATTAGTAGTGGGAAGAAGAAGGACGGCGAAGAGGGTGAAGAAGGGGAAGAGGAAAAGGTGGTTGGAGAAGAGGAGTTTCGAGAAGCTTTGATTGAAGCGGAGTCAAAGGAAACTTGAATCATCTAGCACTGCATTGTCTAACATTTTCTCTTTTAGCATATATATATCATAGCGATTGCATTTTATTTTTTATTTTTGCAATTCAGTCTATCGTTAGTTACTACGTATCTTTGTGGTTTTTTTCAGCGATCTATGTGCATTTTTTGACTTGGGCTGAATGGAAAGATATGTTTTTTAAAGAAGTCTCTAGCAAGACTCTAACACTTCATTAAGGCTCATGGTTAACTGAATCCCAGAGAACGCATAACCAAGTAAACACCCAGATATAAGAGGGAATAATTGCCTCTTGGAAGCTCCCCATCTTTACCTTGCTCGTACAGATACTGACAGTTGCTTCAGTACTCCCCTTTGAGGGTTTGTCACGTGCCCTAGAAACTTCGCTTATCTAGGGGGGCGAAAAGGAGGAAGGGACTCGCCTGTGCTGAAACGGGAGACACAGAAGTGGATAGTGATTTTATGAAATCCTTATATAGAAATTTGGTTTAAATCACAGTAACTGCCAAATTAAAGCTTACATCACATATTAAAAATTTCTAGCAAAATACGAAATAAAACGAATTCCCACGATTTGTTCAATTAACAATCCAAGAGCCACGTGAGTGAAAATCACGCCTCTTTACCAACCAAAATACCCCTTGCTCCCAATGCTTCATTAAATTTCTGACCATTCCCATAGTAACTAGCAATCATTCTAGGGCTAAGTTTCAGCTCTTCCAGCTCTTCGGGAACCTGAAGACAAGTTGGATAAGTCCAAATATCTGTATCACAGCCCATTTCCAGAAGCCGAAGCATAATTTCAGAAGAGCCGCCCTGGGCCGCTAAATGTAGAAGACGCCAGCCTCGATTATCAGTCATCTTCTGTAACCTAGATTTCGAATATCTCCTTCTCAGATAATCAAAAGTCGAAAAGTTGCCATGTAAGACTGCACATTGTAGTGGGTTCCAGTTTGACAAGATAGTTTCTTGATCTAGCGAAACCCCACGATCTTGTAATTCTTCGAGTGCTTCGATGTGGCATGCCTTACCAAATGCTGCTGCTCGATGAATAGGTGCCCAGCCTACTGTGTCCCCACAGCTCCAGCCTGAGAAGCCCTGTGATTTGCAGATTTGAATGATTTGGTCTGTGTCGGAGTAATCGTTGAAAATTGGGTCCCAGAGGTAGGATAAACAGGTCCATGTACGGCCGTTGATGTATTCGAGATCGGCTCCTTGTTTCAGAAGCAGGCGGATCATGCGAGCATTCCCAACCAGAAAAGCATTGTTCAGGGGGCTCCTGTTAATATCATGTCATTAGTGAAAATTCAGGCTCGTTAGGGAAAGCGTGACTCACGTCTCTTTCCCACCAAAGGTCAGGTTTGGATCAGCACCATTCTCCAGCAGCAATTTTACACAACCTCGTATTTCCCGTTTCGTATTGCAAACTAAAAGTTGTTAATCTCGTATTTAGAACTTCCAGATGTGAACGTACTCGAAGAAGAGTGAAATTAGCTTCTGTAACGTCACTGGGGTGAGCGTCGCCACAACTGAAGAGTTGTTGAATCTTGGGGATATCCCCGACGGTACATGCTTCTACAATAGGAGAGTCGTCGTTAATTATTCTTCGTGGTTTGATCGACAATAATTGAAGACTTGGCCAGAGTCCGTAAATACTGAATCGGCTAAGAATTACTAGTGTTGAAAACATATGCCAGCGAAATATGACATTGTATCTCTTGTAGTACCGGTCCCTTGAAATGATAAGACGAGCAGTAATTCCAAGATACTCCTTCAACCAGTCAAATTGGTGGGCTTTTGCAGTTGAATGTTTGTTTGATTGTGTAGATGAACTACAGTGATTTACAGAGTTCTGTAAGCGAGCATCTAAGTAGTTTATTTTCTCATCTTGGTGCGAGAGGATTTCTTGTAGCATGTACATCATGAATTCAAGAGTAGGTCTTTTCTAAATTAGTCACTGCTTCACTTGATAAGTTCATTATTGGATTAGCTTACAGTTCGCTCTTGTCTGTAGAATCTGCAAGAATATCTTTGATCTCGGCTCTGGTGATTGTCAAAAATGATATCCTTCAATAGAGGCGGCTAAAGACACTTACAATTCCTGCAAAGTTACATAATTGTTTTGCTTGATCTCACACCTTTCGCCTTGTTAGACAAATCGCAGGGTTGTAAAATTATCATTAAACTCACAATTCACCAAGAGAATTGAAACCAGTTGTTGCGATAGCAGATATCTCTATCTCCTTGAGCTTATTAAGTGTATCTTGAGTCTTGCTTTTGCCACTTATCGCCCACTTAGCCTTATCTCTTTTTCTTAGAGTTCCTTTCGCAGCTGGAAGTCTGCTTTCAATATGGTCAAAAGAAGATGCTCCGAGAGTTGATCTCGTCTCCGAAGAAAGTCTGCTGAGCTGTTCGATATGACTATGGACCCGTGTGCGCTGGTCGTCGGCGTGCGAAATTTGATCTTCCGCTTTGTGATAGTCTTTCCGAGTTCTATTGATTAACGAGGCTGCACTTCTAAGGGCTCCGGCTACCGTCATTGCTGACACAGTTATGCTGAGAGGATCCATGATTGAAGAAGGCTGGAGCTCTGACGCAGGTAAGATGTAGCCCTCGCAGCCTTGCGAGTTACATTCCGGAGGCAGACTGCTGGCATCACGCTCTTTAATAGTCAACGGAAAGAGACTGCGGCTCATCTTCAAACACAAATATCTGTTCGTCAAGAACTCTTCCTTAAGTGAGGCAACGTAGGCTCCCTTTGTGTTACAATAATCGAATTGTGAATGGGTAAGATGCAATTGATGTTAGGCTGTGGTGTATTCTCGCCATTTAGACCTCACAGAGTAGGCAGGCAGGGGTATTTGACGCACTGTTTAGATTCCTTGTCACTATGGGGGTGGGCTTTCTATTGACAGTTGTGGAAAGTGATGGTTGTTGGATGATGTACCTCAATGGCTGCCACTGATATGTCTGATCAATGGTGTGGCAGCCATCAAATTCTGAGTGACGTGTAAAATCTGCATGCATTGATTTACCGAGCCTGAAAGTCGTTGTTTCATGCACGTGATCGAATCTGGCGTCTTCGATATCATATCATCACTCTGGATTCCTTCCCATGTCGCACGATAAAGGAACGGGGAAACCCAACTGGCAGAGCTAATCACGATAGAGTATTTGGATCAACTATCCCTATACTAATATTGCATCGTGGAGGTTAGCTGCCTGTTATGAGATGATGAGGCAGTCAGCCTTCTTATATGCAAGTAAAATCAAGTTCAAAATAAAAGCAACAATTCCTTTAAACGTATTGGAGACCTACTTCTTTCATGCTGAGAAGTTGCACGGCATGTATGATCATTTAAAAATTCTCTAAGTTTGATGCAGCCCAATACTGGCGGCCAAGCTTGTACTGATGAAGACGTAGGTATGTAGTCTTGAAACAGGCTGTATCTCCCTCTGAGGCTGTGTAAAGTCGAGGGATCATAAATTTCATAATCATACTAATGGCTAGAATGTGGTCCTGATTGGTCCCTTCACTCCTAATGTTATAGCAGCCCAGGATGGCACAGCCGTATATGAATGATCGATCATAACCTCATTAACGAAATCCGACAGAGATGTGTCGAGAATAGCATGGGATAGTTGAAATTGCAGATATCACATCTAATTTTATTCAAAGACTAGAAATTTGATATTGATATTAATAAGTATTAAGGCTTACAGGACAGTGCACACGGAAGCTCGATGGGAGTTTATACAGGGAATCTTGTGTATGGAAAAGATTTTACTGAATTGCGAAGATAGAATAGACACACTGACAGGACAACAATTAAAAAATTCACTCATCTTGAAAATGAATCTCTAACAGAGAGTTGAGAAGTTGTATGTTATGAGACTTTCTTGTCAATCTCTATCTTAGTATCCCTCTCTATTGCAGCTTCTATGCTACTAAGGCTCGTCTTAATGTTTTGGCACTAAACATCTTTTAGTTCTCATAAATAGTTGTTGCTATGAAAATAAAAAGAGGTCGCAAAGGGTCATTCACAATGAATCAGTACATCTCAAGTTTAAAGATTGAAGTTAAACGTGAGCAAAGCTATTATATCAGCAATATTAGGCGAAGGGGGAAGGGGAGAAACAGATGAGCGACAGTGAACTAGAGAATATGTCTAGAATTTTATACAAGCTCCCTAGTAATTTAGGGGAAACAAAGTCCGTTAAGGTGGATAGATAACACTAAGCACTGGACCTTTATACGAAAGGCAAAACAATATGTGAAGGATATTCGCCACCAAAATGAACGACATGGACACCCTTTGATCTAAGTTCCACAAAGGGATCTGTAAGAACATCATCGAACTCTCCTTTAAGTAGCGGGCTATTTCCATGCACTTCTACTCTGATACTCTCTCCAGCCTCGTACTCCACGCCCATAGCCCATATCCCGATTTCCATTCTCACGATCTGGCCTGGCCGAAGATATAGTCGTCCTGGGTGTGAGGATGAAATGGATAGTTCTCATGAATGGACATTGAAGCATCGATAGCACGTCTTGAGGCTCGAAGAATACCGAGGGAGCCAACGTGAAACATAAGATTGTTCATATTCTTTTTCTCAATTCTCTCGATGCTGTTTGGCGAGACTCCTTGGTCGGCGATGGAGGCCCAGGGAATATTAAGATTTATCAGCGGTTTGCCATTTCTGTCTAGCTTTCGAATGAGGATGTAGACATCCATGTCATTGGCTGTGGGTGTGGACATATACACGACTGCTTTCGGCAGACCCATGATTCGGGTCTTCTGCTCAAAGGTGTAGGTAAACCCGGAATTGTCGAGGTATTTTTCAGAATGATGGGACATTTTTCCACCTGAAGTCGGGGCCTCAAAATGCAATCTGTCTTCGAACCCAAAATACAGTTTCTTGTACTGAGTTCGCGGTATAGGATAGTCCTCTTCGGCTATATCGAAAATAGGATCCTGAGAAAATCGTAGAAGGGTAGTCCGTACGCGTGGCGTCTTTTCCCACCCATTGTCTACACCGTTAAGAAAACGATCAAAGAAGCTGGCAAGTTCATCTGCGGATTTCTTATCATTCCACATATCATACCACTCTTGCCAAGGACAAATCCGGAGCCATTTATGAGGACTATCGACGGTTAGATATCCTCGTATGGAACCCATAGTGTGCACAAAACTCGTGTACGAGGCAGTAGTAATATATGTTGGAATGTTGTTGATATTTCCCATATTGGCACGTTTATCCTTCCAGTACGCCGAATTAGCTTTGGGATACCGCCGATACATTTCCTGGAAATTCTCGACCCCAGCATGGCCTTGGATATTGTGTTTGATGATGAAATCAAATAGACCTGAATCGAAGATGCCACCACGGACGAACTGTTCCCGATATAGATCTCCACATGCTTCCCATGGTGCAATGGCCTTTAGAGACGGTGGCCGGAGAGCAGCGATGAACCATTGTATAATGGCTAGGTGAGAATTCCCTGCTAAGCCTATGCTCCCAGAACACCAATTCATCTTAGCAAGAGCTTCGATGACATCGTAACCATCCTCAGCTTCCTGAGTCCCCATAATTCCCACACTTCCTTCTGAATCTCCGCTCCCTCGAGCATCAACATTGACAATCGCGAAACCTCGGGCGACAAATTCTGCCGGATCTGGACCTTCGAATTTCTCGAGCCCGCTCAACACCCCTTTTCTTGGGATACCTAGGTGCCAGGGGAGGTTTTTCAGCATAGTTAGCCCATTGAACTTTTTGCCAAAAGGACTCCAAGCAAGAATAGCAGATACTTTCTTGTTCGAGTTTGAGGGCCTATAAATGTCGCAATACAATGTACAACCATCGCGTACTTTGATCCCGACATCGTGCGATACCAGGATATCGCAAGGCAAAGGACGAGAATCATATCCATTCCAACCCTTTGGCAATATCTCATCCCTTGGATTCCATCCCTGATAGTTATTTCGACCAACCCTTGGGGCGTCTATAGGTCTGAATGATACTTCGACCGGGGAAGGCATTTTGGAAGAAATTGTTGGCGTGATGTATCTTCAATCTGATAACCCAGTCGTGTAGATGCTCAGATCTTTGTAGACTAAAACTACTAAATTTTATGCTTGGAAACTTGGGTGCTTAAGGGTTTTGTAGTAAAATGAAAAGATGAGTTCAAATCGCATCCAACCTACAGGACCACTCAACTACCCAATCTATTGTCGACTATGGGACATACGTGAATAATAGCTCTCTAATCACGGTAGCCATCGATGTGGGGCCGGTGGAGACCGGAATTGTGGAAGTTCATGCTTTTACTTAGCAACGGTCGAGCTCGGGCGAGCCTACCCATAAGCTCTCCTCTGATCTGTAGCAAGAAAAGGATGTATATCACGAAATACTTAGACGGCCGAACACGGGCGAGAACTTTGAAATGTTTCTGTGCATGGTGACTTGCTAAAGTGATCTTTAGTTGTTATGATTTGAAGAACGCTCCACTGACATTATAAATATTGCAAACCCACTTCCCCAAAAGCTCCCCAACTTTACTTCCTTACAAAAGACATTGAAATTATCAAGAATTACTTTCTAGTTCTCCTCCCTTTTAAAATATTGCACTCTATATTTCTTCAAGATGGCACCTTCCCGTACTTCTCCGCAACCTCCAACTCACATTTCGAGTCAAAAGTATGGTGATTTCAGAGATGACTTTTTCAAACACGGCTATACAGTCATTAAAGGCGTTATTCCCAAGGACCGCGCAAGAGGGTATCAAGATTCAGCGCTCACATGGCTTGAGGGATTTAATCTTGGGTTTGATCGAAACGATAAGTCATCATGGAAAAAGGAGAATCTCCCTCAGAGCTGGAAGGGAGGCATGTATCTCCATTTCGCAGCCGCACATGAGAAATACGTATGGGATATTCGAACGTAAGTCTTGGAAAGATAACTATCATCCAGAAGCATCAGGTACGAACACTCGAGCTGATTAGAACATGGCAGTGAGCCAGGAGTCATCGCTCCTTTCAAAAAGCTGTGGGGTACAGACGAGCTCCTCGTTTCTTTTGACACAGTCAACATCACCCTCCCACCATCCATAGTAGTCGAACATGACTCCAAACCTTGGCCACACTGTGATCAAGCTCCAGAACGTGAAGGCCTTGCCTGTGTACAGGGAATCGTCAATCTGTCTGAAGCTGGACCCAAAGATGGAGGACTCATTGTCATGAAAGGTTCCGCCCCTCTATTCACGCAATTCTTCGAAGAACATCCTCCAACAGGCCGAGAGAAGATCGAAGCGAAGCATCGAGATTTCTACCCATTCACTGACGAAGATCTCGACTGGTACAAATCTAAAGGATGCGAGCTTGTGAAAGTCTGCGCCGAGCCTGGAGATCTTATCTTGTGGGATTCGCGTCAGGTTCACTGGGCTAAATTTGCAGAGTCGGAAACCGTCCGCACTATTGTCTATGCCACTTACACACCAGCCGCTTGGGCTAAGCCGGAGGATTTGGAGACCAAGAAGGAAATGTTTGAGAAGTATCAGACGACTACACATTGGCCGCATGCCAATTTCTTCACACACGGAGGCGCAACTAAAATTGTGGATGGGGTGGAGGTTCCTGACCCTTTGGACAGAACAGAGCCAGTCAATAAGCCTGTGATCAATGACCAGATTCTAAAATTGGCTGGTGGTGCTATTCCGTACTGAGAATATATACTCAACTTTTTTAAAATGTAGCTGTAGTTAAATAACTAAGCACTATTCCCTACTAATGTTCACACCTCACTACGTGCATTCAACTAAAGCTGCTCAACGCCAATATTTTCACCCTTCTACAAGTCCCACTCTCCCTGACTAAGAGTCTGCCATGATATCTCTTGATCTGCATCATGAGAATGTACCATATTAAGATGAGAAGGGTGTATATTTTGCTGTTGGGTGTCCCAGTCAGGATTACCAAAAGGGTCTGTAAAAGCCGAAGCAGTAAAGTTGTTGAAGGCATCAGTCATTCCATATCCCATATCAAACACATCAGCAAGAAATCCATGTCCTATATTTATTGGTTCAAAGCCAGTAACCAATTCTTGACTTGAAGCCACGTCCCAATCTTGGTCAACAATCGATTCTGTACTTGCCAATTCGCCTTCCGCTATCTGTCTGGAGCGATTAGCAACGAATCGCATGATATCGGACAAGGTGCGCCCATCCATCTTCGACCCATCTACCCAAATACTCTCTATTTGCATCAGACTCTTCAATATTAGCGGCCCGTTGTGCATTGGCGACGTAGGACTGGGAGCCATCTCCAAAATAAGAATAGAGAAGTCGATGAGTCTCCGCTGGCTGTCAACTTCATGTGGAGTTTTTGAGCTCCTGAAACAAATGAGATCCAGTGCAAGAAATATTCCGGCCGCTAATGTGGACACGCCTACAGACCATAATTTCGCGAAGGATGGCTGAGGATCATTCTTCCTTAACTCGATAATGTTGACCGCGGCTTGATGCCCTGTTCCGTAGATGTTGAACTTATCCTCATTTGTTTCGAGAAGCTGAGGCAAATAAGATATGGAGATCGTGATCCGGCAAGTCTGGATGAAGATACTTAGACTATTGCGTTGTAGTGGTATCCACGGGCAGTTTTGATCATGCTGTGTTTGTAGTGTATCCTGGAGTCGATGAGCAAGGTGTGATGGTAGTTTCCTATCCAAGTCTTTAATATCTCTTAGGGCTGTGCTTATGCTACTTAGAGAGTGTTGTCTGAGATCCTTGACATGAGTTCTCATGATATAAGCAGCTTTCGCCATGGCGATATGATATTCCAGTGCTGATGGCCATTGGTTTGATTCGACAGGGGATGCCTGCGTCTCAAGAATTATGTTCCGATTGCTTGAGTCTATATCGATCGAAAGTCTGGTAGTAAATGACCGAGGGGAGATGGATGCTGGATGCGAAAATAATGTCAACCTGATTAAAGGGTGTGAGCAAAAGCCGTTAACAGTGTTACACTGCTGGACATACCAGTCACAGATTACCAAGGTCCACCAGAGCCTTCGTCCAAGATCTCGACTGCATTTCGAAGACCAACATGGCCATTTGCTGAGAGATGGTGGGCATGTCTCTTCTGACCCAAGACTATCCATTCCAAGCGCGTCCGACCAAGATTGATCGCCAGTCCTAGTAAATGGTATTCTCGGTCTACTTCTTCGAGATTCCGATGGACCAATGTTAAGATCGCCAAAGTTTGAACGGTGCATATACTAGGTTTGCTCAAATAGTTGGCAGCATTTAATTCTTCGAATGCAGCGTCGTACCAGACTCGAGCCAAATGCCAAGTACTTGTTATACTAGATGATTGAAGAGGGAAAAGCGGACTAGTACTTTGAGCTTGCATGATGTTTATCTCAACTATTTGATCTTCTTCCATGAAATAAACACCAACCTCTTAAAGGTTAATTTGGATATGATTGAGAGGCAGAGGAAGTTCACTCACAGCAAGAACGCTTAGATATATGGCTAACCACGAATGGTTTTGCAAAGCATCAATCCTCTCTGATGCAAGAGCAGACCACAGGGCAGTGTGCTCAAGGAGAAATTTGGGAGCGTCCAAGGCACAATGAACCCATCCAAACATCTCTAGGGAGAATCGAACAATCTTCTCGCTTGATTCCTGAGTAGGCAAAATTGAAGTGAGACTTGAGGGTAGAGGAGAGTTAAGCGAATTGTTCTTCGTTCGATGTTCCACAGAGAATCCTAAATGCAAATTTACAAAGGCATTTTGAATGTCGTCCAGCACTGCAGAATAATCTTGTCTAATTCTCTCATTAGGGCGTTGATCTACTGTAAAGCTTTTATCTGTCCTTCTGGCTATGAGAGCTTCGAGTTCTTGAATCCGTTCTCTCAAAGTTCGGTTCTCAAGAGTCAGAGCTTTAGAGCACAGCTCCTTATTGTTTTCAGATGCCGGATCAACGGCACTTGGGGAAGAGAAATAGGTAAGTATGGGACCCAGATAACTTTTGCGCCTGCTTCAAACTTACACTGTTATCTTGCCCTTGATACGAACAATTTCGCGCTCGCAGGATAAGGCGTCACCTCTTCTGACACAGGGCGTACAAGGAATAGATTTTGAGCACTTGATCTTCCGTCGCGAGCATTCGGTACAGCTGCGGGGTACTCGCTGGGTATCCCGAGCGTTTCGTGATGATCTTGGTTTGTCTGTCTTCCAGTCGGCTTCCATTGTGCTGTGCTGTATTGAGATTTGTCTGCATATGGGCGTGTATGAGATGGAATGCTTGATCTAGTCTGGCTGGAGACTTGGTTGAGTAGAGTAATGCTTCCGGTACTCGAAGCGTGCGGAGAACAGCTGGCGTAGGTGTTCCGAGTGGGGACCCCACCCCCACCAAGTACCCCATATTGCTATGTAGCACAAATCTCTTTACTCAGGGTACAGCGCAGGACTTTGTACTGGCATCGTATGGAGTCTTCTCTCGCTTCACACGGGCACACGGGTGAGCTCGGCCGGGATTCGAAAGATCATTGGTTCAAAGTTCTTCGTCCATCTTATACCCTGTACCTCGTCTCCGTCCCTCATACTCTATGCACTTTTTATAAAGTATACGGACGGCAGGCACATTAAACAGTATCATCTCATCCATCGTTGCTTGTAGTGTAAAAATTCAAGATGACCACCAAGCCGGAATGCTCTCACCTGGAGGTGGCCTTGGATACAAAGAAAAATGCCATTGCTCCTGTCGGCACAGTCACCTTAGTTGACCACAATGAATTAGTTCTTATTCCTACACCATCTCCGGATCCCAGAGGTATACATACACTATGACTTGTAATATGCTGTACCTAAAACAATCTCAGATCCGTTAAATCTTCCTCAGTGGCGCAAATGGCTTATTTTAATTACTCTCGGCTTGTGTAAGTGCATCTTATCCATGACTAATTCTCAATTAGAATTAGCCATCAAAGAATAAAGCTAACTATAACTCTAGTCTCAATCACCAGTGTCCTGCTAACCTCGGGCATGGGACCTATCTTCGCGGAAGTAAAAGCAAGCTATAACAATGATCCAAAATCTAGCGACCTTATGACCTATCCAACTCTCTTCATGGGCATTGGAAATTTGATCTCTATGCCGCTTGCAATGGCAGTTGGCCGCCGACCAATTTTCCTTTGTTCTGCAGTCATCCTGGTCATTGGTTCTATCTGGTGTGCCTCGAGTTCAAGCTTAGGTTCCCATATCGCTGGGAGAGATATCTTATCCTTAGCAGCAGGCCAATCCGAGGCTTTGTGTCCCTTGATAATTCAAGTAAGTTCTCTTCTAGTAGGCATGCACATGAACTAAATATTAAACCCTATAGGAAGTCCACTTTCTCCACGAGCGAAGCCGAAAACTAGCCTACTTCTCAGCCATTCAATCTATTGGCACTGCGGCATTGGTAATTTCAACCACTTATCTCACAAATGCTGCAGGTTGGCGGTGGTGGTATGGAGTCTTCGGAATTGTCAACTTCTTCATTCTCATTCTTGCCTTGCTCTTCGTCCCAGAATCCCGCTATACTCGCCCAACGGACGCCTTCGAAGGCGAAGTACACATCTCCAGGAACGCCCAGCACTCTGAAGGAGTTCTGCGCGTGACGACCCATCATGGTATTGAGCTTGACCTCGTCCGCTATCAACCCCGAAGCATCAAATATGACTTAAAGATCTATCACGGCCCCGCAAACTGGAACGCAGCAGCAGAGTGCCTCAAGCATATGAGCCAATGTATCCTCTTCCCAAACATCCTTTGGGTCATTCTGATGAATAGCTGCGTGCTTGGAATCTACGTCGTCATGGTTACAGAATTTTCAACTATTCTCTCATCACCACCATACAATGTACCCTTCACAAGCCTCGGATTCGTTCAAGGAGGACAAATCGTCGTCTCTATGATCATGGTTCCTGTGCTTGGTTATGGCTCCGACTTTTTAACTCGATTCCTAGCAAGGCGAAATGGAGGTGTCTCAGAACCGGAATATAGAATCATACTCATGATCCTTCCTGCAGTTGTAGTCGTTATCTCCTGTGTCTTTTTTGGCCTTGCTGGCGAACACCCTACACAGTGGAGTCCTTGGGCTGTGATTATTTCCTATAATGCCGAGTACTTTGGATTCATCGGGATCGTGCTCATTGGATTTACATATACTTTGGACAGTTATCCTGAACGCGCTGGTCCAGCTCTGGTGCTCATCTGTGCGGTGAGGGGCCTGGTAAGCTTCGGGATTGGCTTCGGAGTTACAAATTTTATTGAAGGCCAGGGATATGAACGGGCAATAAGTGTTATATGTGCCACTGTGATGGGAGCGCTAAGCTTGATGATCTTGCCGGTTTGTTGGTGGGGGAAGAAAATCAGAAGAGCGACTGCAAAGTATGCTATGGATCACATCGTAGCAGAGTAATTTTAGTTTGTTATGTTGGATCACAGAAGATGTTGATTTAGATAAAAATGATCCTAATAGAATCCCCTGAATATATAGAGTTTCTATGCAAGTTCAAACAAACTCGATGGTTTATGATGGTTCACTGTGCTACAGTAATTATCTGGTACCACGTTCCCATATAAAGATCACGCGCTAGGCTTTTGTCTTTGGACAGGCTGATTTAGGGATGATTCGGGGATTATGCTCGCTAAGGGGAGGAGCGGACATGAAGCTTACTGTAGCAAGTCGACCAAACATCCGTTTCTAGAACACCGACCGCATGCTTCCACACCATGTGCCAAAGCCGTCCTGCACCAGTCCGGGGTTTCTGCTCTTCCCATGTACGTACGAAGTATATCTCTCTGCTATACCTAGGGTGAGATGGATGCGCTTCGCCATGGATTCCACAGGTAATTTTCGAATTTCGACCTCTGACTTGAGAGCGCTTTAATCGCTCAAATTTAATATTTATACATCTGATAATTAATTGAACTAGAATGTTTTCTTAATTGCACATTCGTATACTAGGTGGCGGTAATCTCTCCCTTTAATTCAACACTTTTTCGCTCTGGTGCCTGCACGTTTGTGGTGGTGGTTGTGGTTGTGACATGGATGTGATAGGATGCACATCGATCATGCACATCACAAAAATCTGTAGAAGCTCGACCTTGTGTGCCGGGCACGCTGCCTGAGTCACAGAGTAGGAGAGTTCTTGGGCCCAAACAAATCGATCATCTATAATTGTTTCCTCACCTAATCTTACCCATACCGCCCAAGAATAATACTTTATTTGGTATTAGGTGGCTCGACGAATCGTAATTTTTCTTCTTCCTTCTTAGATGTCTTATAACACAGAGTAGATCAACGGGTGGATTTGCGGATCCGGTTTAGCATCTGCCAGTAGCCTTGCCCACTAGTTTGTATCACTCATTTCACGATCTTTATATCGACTATAGTATCCTAGGTAGACTAACAATACATAGTTCTGATGGAGAAGACATGATATCGTAACATGGTTCACAGATACATTCCTTCTCTTCTCATTTAGGACTTGTGTTTGGTTCTGATGGACCGCTTCAGAATTGGCTGTGGGGTGTAAAAGAAATGGAGGAGTAGTATCGAATGTCGAAGAAAGAGAGTAGATAAGCGAGATATCAAAATAAAGAAAACGATCTGGTGGATGCTCCGATCTCATGCAGTGAGGCGTTAAAGAATAATTCTCATTACATGCAGAAGTTCCCCACCACCTTTTGTCATCCACTCACGTTTGCGCCTGTTGTATTGACAGTTGGAACTATCATTTGCGCCAATAACCGTCAGGATCCTCCCAATCCCCGGGGTCTGATCGCAAAATCGCCGGAGATCGCTTGCCTCGTGTAATGTACAAGCAAGAAGAAAAGCAAGAATAAAACCAAGCTGACCGACACGTCAGTGTTACTTGTGAGAAAATATATTTTCCCCTTTCATATTCATTAAGATCAACTTCCTCGACAGTATTTTAAAGCTTTATCAAAACCACAGAGCATTTGTTCAGTTGACAGTTTGTTTCAACTCCGAATATGCTAGTTAAGTATCTCGCGAAAGTCAACTTATCCAGAGCACCACCTCCAAAGGCCGGAATTCAACGAAAGAATAATATCCATTTCACATCAAGTGGAGGCACAATGCAACTGTACACCAAGCACGAAACTAAAACTATCTTTGATAACAAAGATAGTCACACTACAAGAGATGGAATCGATCCGGATTTTGAATGTATATTCATCAGCGAGGTGAGCTGCTACG
Organism: Pezicula neosporulosa; assembly: GCA_009805495.1. Lineage (NCBI taxonomy): Eukaryota > Fungi > Ascomycota > Leotiomycetes > Helotiales > Dermateaceae > Pezicula > Pezicula neosporulosa. The sequence continues at coordinate 290,425 of SELE01000021.1, forward strand.
TCTTTTGAGACCGCATATTCTCTTTTATAATTGACCAACAACTGACATTCATGGCAGACTTCCGGCCTTCCCTCCAACTTTCAATCCCAATCCAAGCCTATGACTCCTCTTTCACGCGTCCACGTCCTCAACCGAACACAAGATAACAATGCGCCGATACTCGATTATATTAGCATTTTCATACCCATGCTCGAGATGTTTCCTGTGTCGTATAAAATCCGCGGTGGTTTTGGGATGCGTCTCCTCGTCTTCATCGCCTTGGTGGGAGCAGGAGAAGCTCGGTCAGCTCAGTCTCTGATCTCTAAAGGGGATGAGGCATGCATACCTGTCAACCTGTTGTCGTTGCTGCCGTGCTGGATCCCCTTCCAATGTATACTATGGCGGACAGTATTCACTCATCGGTCTCGAGTATCGCAAATCGTGCTGCTAGCCTTCGAACTCTTCGTAGGATTGGCTCTCTTCCCAGCTCTATACGAAATCGGTACCGGAGGACTCCTTTTGGGGATAGGAGTTTTGTTGCTCTTGTGCTCCAAACTTCTTGTTTCAGTTGATGCCCATCATGCTTTGTCGAACATTCCACCAATGATGGAGTTCAAAAGATGTTTGCGATGCAACAGAACTGATTGTGATGGTAACTGTGGCCAAGGTGGCTCGTAAGTTTCACCCAAATAAACAGACTACGTGCCTAGTTAACTAATTGATAATAGATCTGGAGGTAATGACGAAGTTGTATAACTTTGGCGTCTGTAGATTCCCTTGAAGGCACTTCTCATAGCTGGGGCTATAATCTGAATGAAGGGATGTGGTCTTGGACATTATGGGTGCATTGATTTAGATATTTGCACACTTATGCTAAGTAGTATCCTATATGTTAGAAACTTTTCTTATGCCTATGTATTGGTTGGAGGCTGCGCTCATAACGGTCTATTCAGATAAAGATCAGGGAAGCTCAAAATGAAAACACCTTTTTCAGCCACTAGGACAGGTCATCTAGAAGTATTTTGATGCCCGCACGACAAATTCCACTCCATTCCCAGATATTGAGAGAATGTAGCTGACCATACCATCATACTGATGATACTCCAGACGATAATTTCTCAGCTCCGTCCCCACAGATGTGTTTCAGACAAAAGCCTTTGTAGGACTACATAAAAATCGGGATATATGAGCAGGACTGGTATTTATCATCCGATAAACTTTCTTTCGGTTTACAAAATTGCAAATCATAGTATGCGCTTGCATACTTCTGCTATTTTCGAATAAAAATGATACAACGCTTTAGTTCTGGAGTATTCTTTCCAACCCTTCGCTGTCACTGAATTCATCCAGTGCTGCCAAACATGCGATAGCTGCCATAGTGGTCTAGCATGCCATATATTTGAATAGAACTCTTCACTAGTAAATCACACCTTGGGATCTCGGCGGATTTATCTCCTGATTTTCAACGTCATAATAAATGATAGGGATGTATAATGGTTCGCGTGCATCATCAGTGATCGCGCTTCCCTCCCACCTTACCCAAACTTAAGAAAAGCTTTTCGTGTACCATTATCCGAAGACAATATTGTGTCCGGCTGGAATTCCAATCCATCTCACATCTTCATTGCTAGTGGAATGCCAGTCGCTCGTGAGCGCATTGAAGGAAGGCTAACGTGGTGGGTTAGTTGATACTCCATAGTAACGTGTATATCATACTGATGTACAGAAACTTAGAAACGAATCCATTCGTAAGTCGCCCATTCTTCTACTCATGTCTGAACGCTCCGACTTGGTGTAAAATGGTGCTTAGGACCAGACTTGTTGTAATAGTCGCAGGCATGTAGTCCTTGAAGTTCAAGAGGATATCTTGTGACGGTCCAACGCTACCACTGAGAATAGCTCCTACAAGCATGCCGACGGCGAGGATATAATCTTGATACCTATCGGTTCTCCGTAGATTGTACGCAGCGAGGACTGCTGAAGCGTAAAGCATTACAGCGTTGACGAAGAGGGTTGGTGATGGATCAAGGACAGTATTAGGTATTGCTAGTTGTAGCGGACATAGGTTACCCTGTTTATCGCATTAATATATGTTGTTGATAAATTCAGCTGCAACTTACAATAGGAGGTATGCAAACTTTTGATGGTAGTGGATATCGGGCGGGCGCTCTTTGTATGCGAGGCATCGTATTGCGTCGTTATTATACCAAGGATACACTGGAGAACAACTGTAACAGTCCAAGCAGTCCAGGATGAGAAAGTTCGTCTGGAGGTTGAATTGTCATCATCACCACTCCTTTCATCTCTCGACGCTTTCATTGCTGCTAGCGCTGGAATAATCGCCAGCCTAAATGGAATGGCGAGTGTTGTAGCCGTACAAGCACAATATTGGGAAGCTTAAAGCCGGGTGAGAGAAGCTGTGAACTACAGTGAATGTCTCTCTAATCCCATTCGGATTCTATACTCGTACCTGAGCTCTGATAAATGACACTCGACGCTTTCGTGAACGCTTTCATGGCTACCCGCGCTGTGCGTTGTTCTTTTGTAGCGGGCTGGGGTTTCAACAAATAGCAACCTCTCCACGTGACAAACCTAGCCACCTTTTGTGATTTTATGAGGTCAAAAGGTGACTGAATTGCTAAAAACACTACCTAAGGCAGAATATACGAAGGCCAGATTAAAAAGTAATGAGACTGGCCCAAGCGTTTTCACTGCAAAATGTACTCACGTGGTATTGATTTGGGTGAGGAACGCTTGGACCAAGTCTCATTATTTTTTAATCTGGCCTTCGTATACAGTTTCTGGATTACTAAGCACATTTACCCGATTGCACGTGAGTAATTAGTAATCAATGAAATGACACTTTCACTTTCCTACTTCGTAGAGCACGCAGGAGGAAGTCTACGAAGACGAACGAAATGGCACAGGCCACAATATTGAGAAATCACACTGTTCATGTACTACTTACATCAGATTCAATTAGAAAGTAGACTTAGAGACGATTCAGTATACGCACAGTAGGTAACATGATTTTTCTATGATTTTTGGGAAGGCAGGAGGGCAAATAACAAACTATTAAAAATAAATATTTGGCGTTGGTGCTTTATAGGCGGTAAGCAGCAGAGCCCCGAAAATATAATATTACTTATTTTTTCGGGGTACTAGAGCCTATATTTATTTCTAGGGGTCTATGCGATTTTACGAGCAGAAAAGGCCTTCCGGAGGTCGGAAAGAGTTTCGGTCCAAGTACTCCGTATATGTAATAATCCTCCATACTCGTGAGCGGCGTTTATCCATGATGGGTTTCCAGTTCACAGCCACATCATCATACATGAAAAACGCTCAACGCTTCTTGCTTTCGTCCAATCATGCATCTCTTAACAAACTTTCTATGGAAGGGACGAGATCCGGCACCCCAGATCTGCCTTCGTTGCTTTGGCTGAAACCGGCACGGTGGAGTGCTCCACAACAAAGATACCGTGCACTGATGGCGAATCGCCTGACATGCTTTGAGTCTTTGATCAAAGCCGGGTCTGCGCCTTACAGTACGTACCAGTCCCGAGTCTCTCGGCTACGGAAGTAGTTACCTATGAGATTCGCAGAATCAACCACCCACTGCCTATTACAGTATAGCCTTAAGGCACGCCGTTGGAAGCTCGGACGATTTTCAACTGTGCGTGCTGCCAGCTGTGCGTGCTGCCCAAGGTGCTGCCAGCTGTGAAGTGATTTCTGCCAGGCGCACTCATGTTGGAGATCTTCTATTCAAGTTTATAGTCAATTTAGTGGCTTTCCTAGGCAAATAATGCCGTCCTTCTTATATCTCTCCTTCGTCCCCCCCTTAGTTCTCTTGAATTATCTTTCTCTTGAATTATCTTTTTGAGCTATTCTCGGACGTTCATCGAGTTCTCCATGAAAACATTGCATCCTTTACGGACTAAGTACCTCCAACGAATCACACAGCAGAAATATCTTATATTGCCAACAATCATACACAATTCCGTACATATATACCTATCTTTTTCGATAGTTTGATTTGCATTGTACTCCTAGAATAACTATCCTCGCCGTAGGCTTTCTTTTATTTGATCAAATTGATCTTTTGTGGAAAACTTCCAGAGGGTCCGTTCAAGAACGAACGAAGGTAAGATAGTGATCTAGGATACAGGCATTGAACAATCGATTCATCGGCTTACGAGTAACAGATTTTAGTACTGTAGTTGCAATATTCCTCGCAAGAATGGTTTTGGATACGAAATTTCCCAAATATGCCGCTCGCTCAATGCAAAAGAAAGATACTGCGGTAAATTCTTTTAGCGACAAGGTAAACTTTTCCTGCTTTGTTCTCCAGGTCTGCATCTCCAAATATACACTCGCATAGCTTCTTCAGCGTCAGGACCAAAAAGGCTGACATCTTTCCAGTATCACAACAATCCCTCCGAACCCAAAATCCCCACAAACTGTCCATACAATGTTAGCCAAGCAAGTCGACCTCGCAATGCGATTTCGTTCCCGACATTCAAATTCATCTCTCCTCTCCGGTGGCAGGATATATTGCGAGATTTTCTTGGGTGTTTTATCTGCAGATTTTTATAAACCTAGTCGGTACGGTAAACGCTTCCTCGCCGCAGTCCATACATCTCGGGAGACACGAAGGACACGCAGAACCCAATGTATTCTTACTGCTGCCATCCTTGCTCGCCTTCAACCTTCTGTCATGGTGGACGATTAGATCAGGGCGGTCTAGTCTAGCGCGAACTGTTTTATTTACATTAGACATATGCGCCGTCTTGACTATTTTTCCAGCTTTGCAGGAGATAGGATGGGGAAATTTGGTGCTCGGGGCGGCAAGCTCTCTGCTTTTAGGTCTTAAAGCTCTCGCTATCTGCGGTCATCCTTATCCGCTTCGCTCAGGTAGCCTGCCACTCAACGTGTATGGGAGGTGTCCGCACTGCAGCGATGCGAATTGCAATGGGGATTGTGGGCAAGGTGGATCGTAAGTTGCTTCCAAGGAGACAGGTACCATGGCTGAAGACTAGCTAACAGTAAGTAGTTCCGGGGGTAGTGACCTGGCTGTGTGATATGATGGTCCCTACATTGAAGGATAATTGGATTGATGTGGCCCGTACATTTCATAGATGGATTGGGCAAAGGCGTTGATATATAGACAGCGACTATGACACGGTTTTGGATTAGAAGAAAGCGTCATATGTTCTCCCGTAGCGCTAGGTATTTTTAGGTTAGATTGCGAGAGATATCAAGCTTGCCTGTTTTTGTATTAGATCCGGGCTGAGCCGACAGAACACCCCGCATAGCTGTAGATCGACATTTATTCTCACCACATGACTTCATGATATACGCATCAAGACATATCACTATATCTGTGTGTAATATTCTCGAGTTCAAGGTCGATGTCTATGTCAAATTATCGTGTCTATATGAACGGCAGAAGCCACTGCCCCGGCCCACTGGCCAGTCGACGAAAGACCATGGATTCAATGATAGACTCACGGATCTAAGCGACCTATTTCGCATGTTACCAGCCGTTTCCAAGGTATGTAGTTGTGTATTGCCTGCCTAGCTGCACTAAAATACCAAATACTTAGGTTCAAATCGCATACAAATCTACTGCAGATATGTATCTAAGTCTTCCTTGCATGATGATGCAAATCATGCAACGCAACACCCCAAACCCAAGCCACTACCATAACATCTCAGGCTTTTAGATGCAAGACTTGACATCGGTCATTCGCATCGTCTCCGCCGCTTCTAAGCACACAGCGTCAGCTTGGCTTGCAATTATTCTAGGTTCGGCAAACTTACGACGGACCTACGCCACAGCTCCCATCACAGTTTTCGTTGTTGCAAATTCCGCATCTCGGTAGCTTCAGAATCTCAGGGTAACCCAGCACCACCATCAACTTGAAAGATATAAAGAACACATATAAAAAGCACCAGGAAGCCTGGCCAAGTGTATCTCCCGTATTCAGTTCCTCCAAGACAGAGCTAGCTGCCAGTATAGCATAGATTTCCAGAAGAAATAGGGCTGCGATTCGGGACCAGCGCCGCTGAGGGAGAGTCATCGTGTATATGAAGATAAGTTGGAAGAGGATCCATGATGGTTGGCCCAACAAGATCGTCGAGCCAGTGGCTGCAGTACGCGTAGAACGCTGAACCGAGTTTGGTGAAGAAGAGGCATTGGCACCGCCGATACATATGAGCATGAACAGGAATCGCAGAAGAGAAGAGGCTACAGCGACAGTGTTCGAACCGGCCATCTTGATGTTGTTTGGCAAGTTTGGAAAGACCTATGGTATTGCTAGACCCCGAGGAATTCTTACTGAAGCGTCCACGAAGGAATCTGTTATCGATGAATTAGACCTGATATTTGTAAATCTTTAGTACATATCTGTAAGTTTGTAATAAGACAACAAAAGCAAACTAACTTCTCAATAATTGTCTGGAGAACTCTCTGCGATAAAACTAAGCAGACGTTTTAAGAGAGAAGATGAAGGTAACCCTATACTGTTGTAATAAGCCCGTAGATATTTGGGGATCTCCTTAATGATATACGCTGAAAGGAACAAATAGAAAATAGAACTATAAGATAAAGGCAACAAGTATTTGGTAGAGAGTTGTTCGTGTTATTGTCCTTACTCCGTTTTATAAACAGGCCTTATATACCTACCTGTCTACCTACCTCCGAAAGCCGCCGCACCAATCAAGAAGCCTGTCATGTAGTAACGCGGTTTTGTCCTGTGAAACGCGCTTCGGTCCTAACTGGAAGTTTATCAAGAAGCGAAGCTTATCAGTATCAATTATCAAACACGTGAAAATATCCACAGAACTTATACTTCGCACTCAGTATTAAAATGCACTGCAAACCCCTTTATAACCAATGACAATTATAATGGCTAAAGGGAGATAAAATTCTTAGTATCAACTAAGTATTATAAGTTAATTAAAGTAATTACAACTTACAAAAAATCAATAAGCAAAATGTACAGTAGTATTAGTATTTTAACTTAATCATCTACCACTAGAGGCTACACAGCCCTTTAATAATCTTCTAAGTTTCTATGGCAAAGGAGTTGTATATAAGTCTAGTAAAATAGTGTGTGTAATTTGATAATGGGGATTATAAGGTCAAATTAGTTTAAAGCTCTTATCAAAGCCTTAGAGATAGTTTATAGGAGAGTATGTCTGTATATAGAGCACGAAGTAGGTTGGTTATTCGAGCTTCTTTTAGAATATTACCCGGAACTTGGAACTAAGTTTAGTTATCTTTATTCAACCAAGAAAAAATCTAATCCTTCATTTTAGCTAGCTATTATCTATATAAAGAATCATCAAAAAGAAAAGAAATTGTACCCAAAGGTAGAATTATATTTGCGAAAACTTCCGAAAAGCTTTGGACAAAGTTTCCTAGAAATATTTAGCTCAAAAGACACAAATTTTATGGTAAATGAATGGACAATAAAGAAAGGTTCTTCGATCTGGATATTTGAGAAAAAGTCAGCTTTAGTATCTAGTCTTTGCCAGGGTACTACACTATTTCCATGTTGAAACTATAATGCAACTCCTGTAAATAGCTTTATAGATTTCTCTTCAATCCTGTTCTCTAACTCACTGCTTCGTAAATTTTCATATAAATATTTGTATTACTCTGTTACGACACTGTTAGTAGTCGTATCTAAGTAAAACCCTTGTCGGGTAAATGCTGTTGTAGGCTTCATTGCCCATCCATATATTCGTCTTCAAGGCTTCTATGCGTGTCACAGGTCTCGAGCTACAAAGTCTGGATATCTCCCAAGGCATACAACATGCGAAGGTTCCAAAAATTCTAAGACGCAGCTTCGCTGTTAAGTTTCTAAAATTTTTGGCAGTCGGCCTTGTTATGTCACCAGCCGATTACAGACTCGCAGAAAGCTTTAGACTTTGATAGCTAAAGCGCAGTCGCTGAAAAAGCAGGGGAACATCTTAAGTCTAGGCCATTGTGGAAGTGGATCTTCTAGTACTCGAGTTTCTCTGTAGAATTCATAGCTTTTTCTTCAAGGGGGCTAGGATCGAGTCATTGGTCAAGACGATAACCGAGAGGGGGAGCAACGCCCTTGAGGGCTAGAACGTCTGTGATTCACGATTTTACTTGTCCATATGACTGGCCGTTTAATCAACACAACGAATGTATATAATGGTAAGTTGGACTATCTGCCAATTTATGAGCTACCTCAATTCACATTATTGTAGCTGCGAGTCTTTGTCAGATACATTTACATTGTTGGAGTCAGGACTGGTGACGCATAAAGCATTACAGCATTGACAAAGAGCACTAGCAATAGATCAAGGACGACGGCTGGTATTTCTATTTGTAGTAGACATAGAGTGCCCTGTTCATCACATGAGTATTCGTATGATATCGACTATAGTTGTTGACACTTGCAAGAGAAGGTATACAAACTTTTGATGTACTGTACAGAATTAAGGTTTGGCACTACGACCCCGTCTGGTCCTATTACAGAGCGCAGCGAGCCACTACCACGAAATACGCGAGCCATTACAGCGTGAGAGGGAGCCACTACCACGAACCTTAATGTGAGGCGAGCCACTACCACGAAATTTTGACGCTACCACAGTCCGGTGACTTCGAATGCTACATTACGGCAATCAAGAAAAGGGAGTTCTGGTTGGTGAATATTCAATATCCACATGCGACAGGCCTCGCTAATCTGCGGTGGAAACCAAGGACAACTCTGTATCCGTTCTATATATTTCACCATGAAAGGACTTAATCACATCTCAAGAGGTACCTTCGCACATGTGCTACCTACTTAAAGTAGGTAAGTCGCGTCGCTTAAGTCCCTCATCAAGCAATTCATGAGCTTGATGGCACATGTAGGAAATTCCATTAGTAGCGGAAGTGTTTTAAGAAATAGAAGCAGGTCGTAGCGTTTTCAATACTATTCTAGTATTGTTCATCACGTGCTATTGTTGCTTTAAGCGAGATTGAAAAGGAGGGCGTAGCGTACTTCGCTACTGACAGGGGGTGGTTCTGAGAATAAGATCTCAGTCCATCCCTCACCCGATTTTGAAGGTCTTTCACCACTTTTCACTTCACTTTGGACGTCTCTTTGCTCTTCTCACCACACTATTCCGAACTGTCTCACCGAGCCACGAATTCCAGCCTCACCTCGTGGAGCTTCCAGATTGGTCGCCATTCGCTGCCGCTACGCCCTCTCCGCCTTGTTCGCCCTATATCATGCAGTCTTCAAGCGACGAAGTCCAACAGCTGGCTTCTACACCCACAACAATCAACCAGTCATGCTACAATGACATGGGCCTTCAAGGATTTGCAAGCCATGATGACGATCATATGGAGATTTCGCCTGCGTTCAGCCAGTCACTTTACCCCCATATAGGGTTTGGAGACGAGGCTGAGGCTTGGTGAGTTTTTTTTTCACGCTAAGGTTTGTAGCCTTAATGGCGAACCACGAATCGATGGTACGGCGTCGGAGACCGAACCACACAATTTCAACCTCAACCTCATAGAAAGTGCGAACCACTGCCCATCCTGTGGCTCAAACTTGCCTCTCCCCTCTCAAGACAACTTTGCCTTACCAGAGCCACATCACAATGATCAAGTCCACAACGATTTCTCGTTGGCTTCAACTTCTGCAGCTGGCCAAGATGACTTCATCTCCTCCCTTTTCGCGGACATGAATACTGGTATGCCGATTCAATACCCTGATCTGACCGCAGTACCTCTTCAATTCGATAATCAAACTCAAGTTCCTGTTGCCCAGGCACCATCTGGTTTTATCTGTGGTCAACTAGGCTGTCCACGAAGCTTTAAGCGTAAGGCTGATCGGGACCGTCATTTGGCCTCGGTACATCGTTTCAATGCTACCATGTACTTCTGCACCGTTGTCGGATGTAGCAAGAGCTATGGTAGAGGTTATTATCGTGCTGACAAGCTCACGGAATACATGTGGAGGAAGCATGGTGACCTTGGATATCGGAAGGGTGGCCATTGAACTGTGCCGACTGAGATCCTGTTCGTTCTGAGGACTTACTTTGATGAATTATGATTTCTTTTTTTCTGTTTTATTCTAGTCAATTTTCTTTTGATGGAATGGTTAGGAACGGCTGGGAGGGAAAAGCGGATTGGGTATACACAAGTAGAGTCGCAAGGGTTATGTCTTCGAGCTATCAAATGTCTTTGTCTTCGTCTTGATTAAGGTTTCATTCTGATTACTTCAAGAGATATTTCGTTCGCCCGCACCATTATCGTATCCCAATGTCGTCCATTCATCTCCCTCCCATATACATCGCGTAGCCGTGATCAACCCACAATCATTACCAACTCTCCACCTCCCTTCACACCTCCATTACTGATCCCCAACATCCATTGACCCCACAACCTAAACATTACAACTCAAATCATAATGTACAAAAAGCGAACTCCCATCATTCCACAACTGAGTCTCCTGAACACAAGCCGTATAAAACAAACACTCAGTATAATTAGCCTGAAACGCGAAGCTCTGGCAAGATGGATATGCTTTTCTGCATGCGGCAGCACAGGAACTGAGTGTAGAGTTCGATTCTTGGTATATGGTTTCGACGTAGGGTCCTGGTGTTTGCGTAAAGCCTGGGACGCCGCAGAGTGGGTAGCCTGTTATATATGCTGGGGAAGATGTTAGTGTGGGATTTTCTGGGGTGGTTTGGGTTGGAGATGATGTGGGTTTTGGAATGCGAATTGGGGCCATCATGGGGAACGTACTTTCTCCAGGTGGTGGTGGGGAGGTATTTGTTGTTGTTGCTTGAGGGAGAGCGGTGGCGAGAGAGAGGACGGAGAAGGTTGCGGTGAGGATAGAAGTAAGATACATGATTAAAATTTAATTCGATGTTTTTTGTTTAGGGAATGATGTTTTGAAAATTGAGGGAGACCGATGTTGTCAAAGAAGGACAGTAGGTGCTTGTTGTGTGCCTTCCATTTTCATGAGGACGGATATTCCCAAGTATTTGTACATCAGATCGCACTTACCCAACCAACACAAGTCAATCGTGACATCAACAAAAGCGGAGATGGTGACGAAAATCCATTACCATATTTAGAAAATCAAAAATGGTTGGTACCTGCATATGAGCGCATCGTACAACGAGACTTGCAGGTTCCGGTCAGCTGTCAGCCTGTTAGACCGTCAGCAATACGAACGGTCGCTTGGAAAACGGCGACCCCGCAAAAAAATAAAGGTGAACAACAACCAAAACTGCTCAGAAGGAACGGAAACACTGTATAAAATTTGAAGATCATCAGGAACACCAATTTTCTTGAAACACAATTAATGCACTCGAATGGAGAAACCTTTATGAAGATCTGATGATCTGACGATCTGATTCTGCAGTTTACCGCATCCCTTATTACTTGTTGCTTAAGCGAGGAAATGGATTCAAGAAATAGATAGTAGGTAGGTAAGATGGGTTGGAGCTGAGAATTGGAGATAGTAATTCGATAAATCTCTACGATAAGAAGGAAGTGATGTTTAGAATTGATCGTATTTTTGCTTTTCCTTATCTGTGCTATTGACGATTGAGGTTACGTAGGAGCAAGTTGTATGTAGATCATGGCAGAGACATGTGATTCTTTTACGTTGTTGCACAACTTAAGCGACCTCTGTGGGACTAAAGTAAGGTACCGACTACGTATTTATTCTACGGGATGACGTCGAACTGTTTCCTTCCTCGTGATTTTAAGTCCTGTAAAACACATGATCTCAGTTCAACAAATCTAAAGACCTTGCTAACAATGTATTGCTCTGCACTACACGACGGGAATTAAGCAAGCTGTTGATACGAGTAAATGAATGAGTATATAATAGCTATGCATGGTTTTTGACAAAAGTACAACTGGTAAGCAATTACTTCAACAATTTTTCAGACATTATGGTGTGAATTCAGGGTGTCGCTATACCTCATTGCAATGCTCACGTGTGGCCTAATTCGTTCTCTAGATTGACACCAATCTTTATAGATTGGCAAGCAGTTCTCAAATTGCTTTCTCGACATGATATTCCATCTTACTCTTTCCGCCTCCACCAGATTTAGTTGATATCAAATACTGCCCCATCGCCCATGTTCATTGTACGACGTAAATAATATAGGATCTCCAAGAGGCACGCGACAGATACAAGCTTTAAGAAGCATCGCGAAGCTTTAAAGCTCCGAATAATTCAACTTCTTAGCTTTGCTTCGCATTGCCATCAATGTGGCTTGACACACTAATCGTCGGCAATAGGTCTATCTGTTCCGGAACCTCGTACGTCGTCGCATTCGCTCCTGGTTGGGGTAGAAGAGAAATGGACTAAAGTTCAAATTACTATTATATTTCCTTATTTAAATAAATAAAAGTTTATCTAATTATAATAGAGATATTAATAAATACTAGTGTTATATTATATGTGATAAGTAAATTATAGATTTTAAAGGTATAGATTTATAGCGAAAAAGGACTTTCTACCTACCAAAGGTACTTTTAGGTAACTTCTTAAGAATTTAGCTACGTTTTCCCTACAAAGTCAATTCAGCCTATTTCACTGCCACTAACTAGGAGCGAACGCGACGTACGAGGCTCCGGAACAGATAGACCTAGGTATTGCCGACGATTAATTATTAGATCAAAGTTGTGGTATATTCTGTCTATGACATGAATTCTACTATCTAGGCCTCATTATGATCTACTACAACCTTTGGATGCGTTTCTCAAGACCTTTTGAATGTATCATGAATACCAGTCGAGTCACTAGTGGCCAAATCCCAATCGTAACTTTCATTCACTCCAACAACTTTATACTGTGTTTGTTAAACATAATGTATATGACGCAATCATTGACCATGCCGCAATAGTCATCGAAAACAGTAGTATGGCCATTGGATGATTGTAGACCACAAAATTGTTCGTGTGTTTAAGTATTCGTCGCGTAAATATTAATCGAGGTCCGAAACTCGTCTGGAAAGGGTTGTGGATTGTGTCATTTCGTATTCGGGGTGAATATTCTAGCTTAGCAGAAGTACTGGGAATCCTGTTGGTGTTAGCGAAGTGCAGTAACTCGTAACTATAGATGTTCGGCCCGCAAGTCTTTTCAACGAGCAGATGCTATCCGTTTAACGGTCTTACTTCCTTGCTAGTCGATGCAATCTTAAATTATCAGCGCGCGTGCCGGGCATCAACAAGCATTTAGGGCATCGTTGGCTTCTGCTTCTGTTAACACGGCAGAAAATTGCTCCAGCTTACCATAGCATAAATCCTTCTCGGCAACGTTTCGTACTCGTGTACTCGTACTGGTTTAAGATAACCGAAAAGTGACTAATGTTTCCAATTTGTACCGTTCAAGGGTGGGTTTGAAGCTCCTCCTTTTGTCTTTATAAGAACGGCAAAATCCTCAGAAAAGTCGATTTCGAACTGTTTTAAATCACCACCGAACTAGAAGGAAATCACTATCTCTACCATGACATCTCAGACTCCTCGCCCGCCATATGACAAGGAACTTGGCCAGTTCCTAAAGACTACAATGATACCGCCTGCTCTTACCAATACACACATTGAACTATTTCGAAAGATGCCCCAAACGAAGGTTGAAGACGTTTTCGTTGAGCCATATAACTCTCACGGGCATACTGAAAGGACATTTGACGGTCCCCATGGTCCAATCATCCTTTCCGTGTTTACTCCTAAAGGACTCGAAGCGCAAAGCTCCGCGCCATGTATCTTCTGGATTCATGGCGGAGGAATGATCTTCGGTAACCGTTATACCAGTATTCACGATCTCTGGGAGTACGGTATGGAATTCATCGCCGTTGTCGTCTCTGTCGAATACCGCTTGGCCCCAGAAAACCCAGATCCAGCGCCGGTTGATGACTGTTACGCAGGTCTCGAGTGGGTCGCTTCTCACGCGTCTGAATTGAAAGTTGATGGGTCAAAAATCATGATTATCGGCAGCTCTGCCGGTGCAGGTTTAGCAGCAGGGATTGCGCTCAAAAGCAGAGATCTGAATGGTCCGAAAATCTTCGCCCTCTGTTTAAGTTGCCCAATGCTCGATGACAGAAATATCACCACTTCAAGCCACCAATACGATAATGAAGGAAGTTGGAGTAGAACCAGTAACTTGACTGGATGGAAATCGCTACTCGGTGACCGATGTGGTGGGGATGGTGTTAGTATCTACGCCGCGCCCGGTCGGGCAGAAGATTTGAGCGGCTTGCCGCAGACATTTTTATTGATTGCGGCAGCGCGGAGGTGTTCCGGGATGAAGATGTTGCTTTTGCGACCCGGCTATGGGCAGCCGGTATCCAAGCTGAGCTTCATGTATGGCCTGGAGGTTTCCACGGATTTGATATCATAGCCCCAAATGCTGTGTTGTCACAAAAAGCAAAGGAGGCAAGGAAGGACTGGATCAAGAAGATCCTTGTGGATTGATTGTGAAAGTGTCAGTCAGTGTTAATTGAGCAATGTCTGACGATACCTCGGCTTCTTTTACGGGTCAACCGCATAATTTCTATATAATATTGGCTACAGCGAGCAGGCATTCCTCAGTCCTACTGGTGTTTATAGATTAGATACAGGATATCAAGTGATCCCGTCATAAACATATTTCAAGCAAACAGCGTTATGCGTTTAGTACAGCAAGGGAGGTCTTCCAAGTCAACCCTCAGTGACTCGGTCACGTATTCAACTCATGGGTACAGACATATACGGCCAATACTTTCTGCAGCCAGCAAATCATTCCATCCTAAAACCGACAGTGCTATTGCCTTATAGGTCTGTTAAACAGCCTCAAGTAATATTGGAGGCTGCAGCATACATCCTCAAGCAAACACCTGCACTGATATCATGCAAAGGATCGGCCAATTCCCTCCTTGTGTAACCACAACCTCGCGTCTTTGGCGGGGAAATATCATTCTTTTTCATTTTAATAGGCTGCTCGTTTATAAGCGAGGTTACACAGCGCGGCTAGGTAAGTGCAACAACACCACGCCAGCAAAGACAAAAGGGGACTACCGCCGTTATCAGTCATGTTCTCTTGTGTAAATTTACTAGCGCTGTTTCCAATTCCTTGTTTTCTTGCCATGCATGCCCCGGCATACTCGTTTGTTCTTATTATGCCCACTTGCCTTCATTCTCTTTTTTTTTTTTTCGCTTTTTCTTTTCTGCCTCATCACTATCTCATCACTTAACTTATATAAATGAAGCATACATTTCGCTTACGACCTCATTCCTTATAGCGGATATATAAATCTTCAAGTCTTCGAAATAGGATGTCTGGAAGACAATTATCAACAAGCTTAAGTCACTAATTTTGGGTCGCAACACTGTCGTCACAGATGGAGTACTTCACAAGAAATACTTCTTTGTCATCCTTCACGTCGAATAGCCCATCTACAGCCTAGCCGCTACGAGCCTCGCAGTCGTCGTCTTTGTCTATCTTTGGCTTAAGCAACGACTAGACCCGCAGTCACCTTGGCTATCTACATGAGGCTATCTATATGGACTTTCATCAACCCGATTCGATTGTAGCATCGGAGCTCTAAACCATGATTAGAATTCACCAATTATGAGTCCACCAGAAATTCTCTCACAAACATCTCAATCTAATATAAAAAGGTGTTTTATCAAGCCCATTATCAATCCCGCCACGGACTCAGCAAATACATCCATTAGCCCTAGATTCAAGGAAGACCCACTTATATTTAAACGGTTGCGCCTTGCAATCTCTATTAAGGGTTCTGATCTTGGAAGTATGTATGTTACTGTTTCCAAATCCCTTGCATATTCTAACATCAAGAGCATCATAGATTCCTGGAGAAATAATGGACTAGAATCCAGCCGGGCTTCATAACCAGAAGAAGCCCTTCCACGCGGCAATATTGGGAGATTATCAGTATAACACCACGTGATATGGGGAAACATAGCACCCTAAATCAAATCCCAATCCAAAGGGCTTTGACGGACCAAGGATGTATCCATCTGCGGTCGTATCCATCTGCGCTTCATAGGGGATTATAGCTAGCGTTCAAAAGATTAGCTTCTACCCAGCAGGCCTTAGCACGCCTTTTTTGAAATTGATCGGAAAGGGCGTGCTTATGCGTGCTGTAGAAGAAGCAGCCTGTGTCTCTCTCGGTGAGCCATCCATCTATCCTATCCATTTAATCTCTCCTACCGACAAAGGAAAAAGATTGTGATTATAAGTACTAACATACTTGGCAGAGTAAATAACAGTGCTGGGTTAAAATCATATAAAAACCCCGAGCTTTGGGACAAGCTCCTGCTATGTTTACTCGAATGTGCTGTCTGGTACCTTAATGGCAATTCGACTCGGCAATTCGCTCGTCGATTTGGGTATCGTGAATAGCGCCAGGCCCTGGCCAGGCCTAGTCTTACCCGCATGGAGCAGGGCAAAAGCCATGTTCTGCTCAAGATTATACTCGTAAGTCTGGAGTTTGCACATCTCGTGAATTTGAATTCTTTTATTGAGAACGTCGCGGACGGTATCGAGGATGCACTTATGACAATCCACTTGACTCCCTATATACTTCTCGTTACTAACTGAAACAACCTTATAGAAGATCCGATTTCCGGATAATTTATTCCTTTGAAGTCAACTTTCGGAGTAGAACCATCCAATGCTTCAAAGCTCGACTCTCTCCGTGAAGCCGAAGACTTCGCCGGTAAAAGGAATTACCTACTCATTAATCTCGGAATAAGACAGACAGGGCCTTGTCCCGGGCCCAAGACATGAGCTCTAGAGCCCTAGCAGATGGTCTATGGAGCACCAGATTTCAGCACAGGATTTGTGGTTGCTTATTTTTAATCGCTAGCACGGACATCTAAGGCAAACCTGACATTTCGTCAACACAGTTATAACCAGGTTGTAGATGTCTGTCAACCATATTGCCTTTTTCGTATCGGTTCTTGGACTATTTCGTTGGTCCCAATATCGAAGGATTGACTAAGGACTTTTTCAAGTGGTAACCTAAGAGATGGCATCAAATGAGAGTAGCAATGATCCAAGGAAAGTACTATCCCTCAATTCGTCTTATCTTGCCAAGAAAGGAACTAATTTCCTCACAGTTTACTCTCAATACTATAAATATACTTGAGAACAACCTCGAGTTGTTTGACTAGAATTTGTTTTGTAAGCCTCGATTTCGATACCTATATCGCCTTGTTTCCAGCGACAGTGGCGTATTAGGTCGGGCTGTGACCAAGTGTAATTAGACAACAAAAGCATATCTGCCAATGAGGAAATTTCTTGTTTACTAGTGTAGAAGATGGTAAGAGGGTCTGATTCTCTGGAAGAAATGCCGTTATATTTGAGCTTTAACGTCTCACAAAACATAGAAGCATGTTTCTTGAAATACAATTCTTGTGAGGTCATACTCATGTACCATGTTGTTATTCTAAAAGCCAGCTTTTGTGAGAGCTCCTAGGACATTTGCTTTTACCAAGTCAGAGCTCGGGTGCTTGTCTGCTTAATTTGGTACTGTCTTGTTACGATCAATATGCTAAGTTGGTTTTCGTGTAGCAATTCATTAAGGAGATTATGAAGTGGGATATCACGTGTGTTCATAGATGGTAACCGGTCAGTTAATGTCGGAAATGATACTTATTACCTCCAAGGTACTCGGGATGAAATACATTAATTGATTTAGCTTTTACTTTGAAATTTTCCATTCCATTCCAGGCCTGTAGTCACCACCGGATATAGGCAATAGCAGTATGAAGCTATGTCCTTTGTGGGTCGCATATCATGGTTTATAGAAGATAGAAAGATATTCCATAAGAAAAGAGTTTAAACTTTTGTATCTCTTGTAGTTTATTTATCTAGATTCTACAGAATAATTAAATTACTGCGTTAATTAGAGCCAGGTGTAGGATCAACTCCACCATGGCTGTTTTGTAGTACTGTTCCAGTTCAAGAATAAAAAAGTTTGAGGGTAGCACGAAATATCTAAGTACTTCAGATTATTATTCAACAGATTTATAATCTTATTAGACATTAAAGGGAATTTATTTGGCATAGATTGAGTGGTCCAACAAAAGTGTTGAGCTGCGTTAAAAAACTACTCTTATCGCTTAATCAAGTAAACCATCATAAGATTCTATTTTATAAAGACCGCCTAAGGTACAAAGTTCTCCCATGCCTACTAAATGCTATTAATTCACATCAATGGGTTCTTTTAATCTGAATTTCAGACAATGGACTAAGAGGGAAACTAGGCAGGTTACGTAACTAGCCTTTCGCTTATGAATTTCTTCAACTCCACAATACAGAAAGATACTCATCCAAAAAAAAACGAAAAAAAAAGGGATTGGAGACGCCAAGAATCGAACTCGGGACCTCTTCCATGCTAAGGAAGCATTATACCACTAAACCACGTCCCCATTTCAGTCGTTTGATGATGAACAAAATCTTTATATAACTACAAGTCATACCCAGATATACAGTCCACTGAGAAAATGGAAGGTGAAATGTTGTAGAACAAAAGAGAGGCCAGTTTCAAGTATGGACACACTTCGCAAAAAAAATGTTATTGTAATGAATAAATAAATACTATTATTACCCATCTAAATGAAGATATACATATAGACATACAATACACAAGATCGAGAAAGTGAAAAAGCACTGTGTGGAGAAGAGTAGAGGGTGAAAAGGGACCAAAAAAATATTTCAAGGTTTTTCTTGCATTCTCCGGGAATCGAACCCGGGGCTAGCCCATGTTGTTACTCATTAAAGAGTTACTGGCAAGGGCTAATTTTACCACTAAACCAAGAATGCTGTTTGTTCTGTTTGATGTGAGAATTAGTGTGTTGTTTTGTGCTATGACAAAGCATAGTTTTACCATGGTGGGTGACACTCGCTAGCGGCCCTAACCACAAGCGCGCAAATCACGAGTTTTGTATTGTTCTAAGTGGATGGATACTTTTCCAAAAAAAGAAAAAAGAATTTGCTTCAGATATATCATGTTGATTATAATTAGTCCTTGTTTAAAAAGTACTTGGATGATAGAAACATCTCTTTATGAATCTTTCTTCGCTTTATATCTACATGGATTCAGTCCAAATTTCAATAAACGAAAGCTGAGAGTGAGGAGTGCATGTAGGGAAAAACTGTCGCACATAGTTTGAAGCATAGTACACAAGTCTGATATATGTCACAAGATGTCTATTGTGTTTTATATACAAGCATTCTGAGGGCGATTGGGCTGGAAAAACGTTGAGCAAAGTAACATTTGACTTTGTGTACTACTGTCGTCGGCCTCGCTTATTCGAGCATGATCATAGGTCTTCACATAAAATAGAAAGAAGTATTGTAAACTAGGGCGCCAGCGCTCAATTCTTTAAAAGTGACCGTCTTGAAAACGAATCATTAACATAGATACTGAACAGCTCTATAGTCCCTTTACATCGCACGGTTCACTAATTATTAAGTACCATATCGCAAGAGTATTTGATATTAAAGTCACGTGCTCAATATAGAAAATATACTTTTCCATTAATTCATTCTAGGGAATTTCCGAAACCTTCACACATTTAGTTCCTTATATCGCCCTCTCACAAAACAATAAATATATGTCGGAGACTTAATCACAAATTACTAATCAGGCAATCCCGAAAGCTCTAAAAATCAGTTCATAAACTACTACTTCTTTTCTAGCGATTCGTCTCGAGGATTTTTTCTAATGCGTTTTACTACGTCTTTTACTTCCTTTATCTTGCCAGCTCTGAAGGAATACTTGGACGTTGGTTTCCTCGTCAGCCTCAGCCTGGTGTTATTCATCGTTATTTTGTTCTTCGTCCTTGTTGTACAGGTACCTGCCGCCGTCTAGTTCCTTTATCCTTGACCTTTCTTTCGACTTGGAATTACAGTCGAAATTGTACGGTTTCGATCATTCTGTTCAAGAAAATCAAGAAAAATCGCAAAGGGACCTCGTTCTACCCATCTCGTTCCGCAACGCCACAAGCTCCACAATGCATCTACGAAATCGCATAGAATTAGCTAAATCAGAGGTAACTATAATCAAAAGCCCCCTGTCCTTAATCACCTAGAATTTACTTAGTAGAATAACTTTTGAAATAGCGAAAATATAAGAAGAAGAATAAGAGTGCTCAGAAGACTCGAAGCCGGGAATCTACCCTATTCCGAGCGGTACAATTTATCAGTGTCTTCAGACACTGTGCTCCTTCGTATAGTCTCATTCCTCTTAGGCGTAAGTATAATATAGGAAGGTCTTCTTCTAGTATGATTCACTTGTATCTGAGATGCTAACTTCTATGCGAAGCGGCAAACTTCTGAGATCGGAAAGGCAGATATATTTGATATTGTTCCTTGACGGTGGCACTATTACCGAGAGGGTCAGTCCTTAAAAGAAAAGGCGAGGGAATTTTATCCGAGTTTTCCAAGAAAAGTGAATGGCGTAGATAGGAGTATCTAGGAAAATACCATGAATTTCAAGGAGTTGCGTGTAGATGGCTTTAAGGGAATGAGCAAATTACGAAAGTAAGCTAGGTGATTAACTTGACTTCATAAACTAAAAGGTAAATAACCAATACTAATATACCAAAAATGGATTCTGAACGTTGATTCTCATTATTTTCTTACTCTTAACGAGGAGGATACTTGATCTACTATAGGCAGAACTACTAAGCTACCTACATCTCATAATTATAAGCATATTAAAATTGCCCAAGGCTTACTCTTGTCTATAAAAGCGAAAATGCTGGTTTCGAGCCAGTAGTAACTTGGCTACCTACCTGCATCGAGACTTTCTTTGGTTATCAATCTTCCTGCTAAAAATATGGAAGGGAAAGGGTCCGTAATTTCTATCTCGGATGAGGAGGTAGTTAAGGTTGAAGTTTAGGAAAATCAAGAGAGTGACGAGGATTACTATGAATGAAGGTATTTTTTCTAGGTATGTATTTATGGGTTACATGTTTTTTTCCTCGACTTAAAATTTCCGCTTTCAACTGTATCTTGAATGATGGAGGAGAGCGCCTAGGAACAAAAATAATATCATTGATTACTCATAGGTAAACATTCATTCTACATGCTACGTATCTAAAACAGCAAATCCTGAGTTAAAAAGGACTTCTCTTAAAGCCCTCCTCCGCTTCCTTATACGCATCATACCCGTATAGCCATGGCTGAACCCTCGGACAAGTCCATCGACTCGGGAAATCAGGCTTCACCTCTCCGACAAGCATGCTCAACATCAACTTATCTCTCGCTTCCTGCTTTTCCCCATCCTTCAAATGGAAATCCTCTCGCTGCTTGAAAGTCTCGCGAGCAATCTTCTCACCACGATCTTTGCGCAACTCTTGGTACAACTTCGCTGCTTTGGGCAGTTGCTCGGCACGGTTGGCGTAGTTAACTTTGCCTAGGAGATAGCCAAGTACCGCGCCGTCTTCGCAAGAACTGTTGGCTCCTTGTGCGAGATAAGGAAGCATGGGATGACAGCAGTCGCCAGCCATTAGAAAGGTTCCCTCCCTGTTTGCCCATTCAGGTAGTGTATCCAGCCACATGAGTTTCCACTTCGCGACATTCTTAACTTGAGCCAAGAACTTCCGCAATATGGGATCCCAGCCTTCGAAAAGTGCTCTCATCTCCTCTAGATCACCTTCTGTCTTCGCAACGCCTTCAGGAAGGTTGTCGGGACAGAGAAGCACAATATTGTAGACAGTTCCGGCACGCATGGTATATGCTACAACATGTGTGTTTCTGGTCCGACCCAGAAATTTACTGTTGATGCTTCGATAAAGGCCTTCAGTTCTTCGGCATCAGGGCCATGAAGATCAGCTGTGTTTATCACGATTCGGTATGCCAAGTCACCAGTTAATATTGCGGGACTGGGCCTTCCCAAGAATTGACTCCGCGTAGCACTCCATAACCCATCTGTACATAGCACCACATCTCCTTTCACTTTCCCCCCTCCTTCAATTGTGACTTCGGCATTTGCAAAATCAACATTTATGACTTTTGAAGATAACCGGAACTCAACACCCAATTCTTCTTCGCAGCGCGCCGCCATCGCTCGTTGTAAATCGACTCGATGCATACCCCAGAATGGGGAACCATAGTCTGCGTCAATCTTTTCTTGGAAATGTGGAGAGTGGGCCAACAGTTTTGTGCCGTCGTAACGGTGAACTGAGAGTGATTTGGGAAAGGTTGCTTTCGAGACGAGACCTTCGTATATTCCCCATGGCTTGAAGAGTCGAGTTGCGTTTGGTGTCAGTTGGAGACCAGCCTGGTAAGATGGTCAATGATACGTCGTTTATCATGGAAGATGACTGGAGGACTTACGCCGATCTCTGCAAGTTCCCTGACCGACTCCAAGATGGTAACTTTGTGGTCCGGGTTCGCAACTGCAGTCGCAATGCCTGCAGACAGCCCAGCCAGTCCAGCTCCAATTATTATTAGATGTAGAGACATCTTCTTCAGTGTCGCTTGGGATATCTGGGGCCGAGAGCTCTGTCTTCTAGCAACCTTCAAGGCTTTTCGAGCAACAAAAATGATACCCTGTCGTTTTCTGGGTATATGGGATTGGATACGGATAATTCGATGTAGACGGTGTTGTGTAAGATACAGAACCGCAATAACTAAGAATCACACTTGGAAAGAAGAAGGGAAGAATATAGTTGGGCAGAAAGGAAAAAAAAGTAGATCAATATATAGAAATATCAAGGGTGTTAGAGCAGGTAGGTAGTAAGCAAATCGGCGCAAGTCTTGAAGAGAGGAAGTCCACTGCGAAGTGGACTACGAACGCGGGGCGAGCAAGTGGGGAAGAGATGGCGGAGTGCCCGTAACGAACAGCGGGGAAGAAGTGGATGAAAGCGTCCACTTTCCCTTACATCCGGACTACTTCGCCGGCATGTCCTGGTGATAGCTTCACGAACTTCCGTACTCAAGGATTGTGGCTGATATCTCAAGTTGAGAAACGGCAGGTCTCTCGGTGCTTCGGTGCTTGCGGACTTACTTACACCGAATACTGTGGGAAGCTTACAAAGGTACAAATTAGCGTACAAAGCATTTAAGTTCAATATCACTGTCAGCAACACCTCAAAGCCTTGCTAGCGACGAATCATTTACATTACAATAGGAAGTTCTCCCAGCGCTGCGCTGTCGAGAGGTGGAAAACAGACTCGCGCTCGTTGTCGATTTGGAAAATGGAAGTTTGATTGGATTTCATATTCTCATATTCCTATGCCCAGTTCATAAACTAAAGATTTCATAGATTTGCTGACCGCTAGTGCTAGACTTCTTAAGCCAAGTAAGTTGCTTAAATCAAGTTAACAATTGCCGGTACTTTGTCTAGGCTCATGTATCCGGCACGTATTCGTGAAGCAAAAGTAATTCATAAGTTCGTCGGCAAATCGCTGTTCTTTCTTCCTAATAACACTTCAAAGGATTTCAACTCGCACTGGAGTCGCAGCATTCAAAGTAGCTGAGATACCAGATGGCTTAGCATATCCACTGTCAGACTCTAAATCATCTTCAAACAATCCCACTCTTTCATAAAATCCATCAGACCTCTTCCTGAGAATAAGGCTCATTTCTCCTTCAATTTCTGCGCTACCTAGGAGTACGAAAGTTGTATTATTCCCAACCGAATCTCTCTTTCCATCATCTGCACTAATGAATTTTTTATTCTTCTGGAAAAATTCGGCAGGGTAATTTGACATCGAGAGTGTTTTTGCTTCGAGTACAATCTTCCCATTCTCTTTATAGCGCTGATAGTCTTTAGTATCTGGAGCTTTTTCTATACTGATTAGTTTCGCATCCACCTTGTCCAGCTCGCGAAAGAGGATCTCGCCATCCGTGGAAACCCAAGACCAGGACGGTGCCCTGTCACTTCGAGTAATTTCTGTCGGCTTCCAACCTCGGTATGTCGATATCCAGGCAAGCTGTCTCAAAATCATTTTCTCCATCATTCCATGGATATTTCTATCGTTCCAGGTTAATGCTAGTTCATTTATCACACCTGAAATGGCCGGGAGACGATCATCTGGAAAACTGATATCGCGCATAGTGAAACCTTGGACAATGGAGTTCCATATACGTAGCTTTTCGGTTTCGGTACTTGTATCTGGATAGTCACGTTTGAAGACGCGGCGTGGAAGTTGGCGCAGATCAGAAGAGTATGTGGTATTGCTTTTGGAAATTGGCTTGTTTTGCACCTGAAAGTCCTCTAAGTCAGTAATAATTCTCTAGAGTATTATCCAGTGAGTTTTTCAAATACGCCAGGAATTTTACAAGTCTTGAGAACCCCTAGCATCAATCATCGGAAGGGGTAAATTTGTAGAACACTTACTGACTGGCAGTTCCACAAAAGGTCTCGCAAGCCAAAAGTCAGGCGCCGAGGCGACAACATGGACTCCTGAAAGCACCACGCTCGTTTGTCCAAGGGCTCATGGAACTCTTTACCAACGTCAAAACCAATGACAGAGACGGTTGTCATGCCACCATCAGGCAAGACAAACGGAAAGTCATAAGCCTTCTTCATCTGCGATGCTCGATTTCCTAGAAAACCATCATTGACGCTCATTGCGCAAGCTGCAGATATAGTCACCGTTGCATCTTTATAAATCGATGCCATGCTATCGAGTTCGATGATTTTATCCTCAATACTGTCCTGTATAATGCAGAAGGCATCAACCCAAAGATATCGTATTCCGAGACTTCGTGTCACGTATATAGCACCGCGTATAGTCTTTGGTAGACTATCCCCAAGAAAGCCTTCGGTATTACTCTTCAGATTGGCTTTGACGGTTGTGAAAGTTTGAGGACCACCCCAGCAATAGCTCAGAGCAACATAATCTGCATGTTCATCTGGCTTACTCACATGCAATCGAATGAAAGCCTCTTCTCCAAATTTACCTACATCGATAACACGCGTTGGCAGCTTCGGTACTTGTTGTCGGGGGTCGGGGGCAATCAGGATGTCCATTAAAACATTCATCAAGCCATTTTCTTGCTTGCGCCAACACAGCAGGGCTATTCACATCAGTCACTGGGAGCCTTCTTTCAACAAAAGCTGCAGCCGGGCTATCTGCTAATATTAGCACAGTATATATAACGGGGCGCCCAAACTTACTATTTTCTACTAACACACTTTCCAAAGTCACATTGAACCCCACATCTTCAGTTCCACACCCAATACCCGCAAGCTTCCACTTTTCAAAAGGATATTCAGCCGGTTCATAGCCATCAATTTCCGGAAACGCCTCCTCCATGAGAGGGACATGCAAGAAGTTCTCATCTTTTGTTCCCTCCCGCCTAGCGAAAAATCGCATACGTTCATGGGGATTATCCTCATCGAAACAATTATCCTTCTTTCCTTTAAACAGAACCTCTTTACAAAAACTACAGCCAATTTCTGCTGCTTTTTTCTGTCCCCCAGCAGTATGGTGCTCATAGCCTTCGCAAGAGGTGAGCTTCTGTAAGTTCTCGATGGTCGAGAACATTGCAGAACATCGGTTGCAGAGACTCGTGCTTCCATGAGTGAAGTCGATGACTACATCTTCTTCACAGAGATTAGAATTTTCTGAACTCGCATTGCTCGTGTCTGAGTCATAGAAGAAGTTGGGATTCCAATCCGGGGCCACATAATCTTTGTCGAATGTTTGTGCCATGATGATTATTTTTGCTTGTAAATAAATGGTCTAGACTCGTAGTAGAAGTACTACAAAGTATGAGTGAGGTTTGGTGATTTGTAGACCCCATATTCTAGCGGGAGCTGTGCCGCAGTAGCCCTGGCAACCATCGTTTAGAGATGCCTATCACAGCCTTAAGTTTATTACCCACTATCGGAGTAATACATTTAACTCCGTAACAAATGGAAAGATCTTTCTACCATGCTTGCTCTATTATACAAAGTAGAATTTTATTTGAGTTAAGGACATATGTTTTTACGATTTTGTTCTTCGAAAGGCTTAGATTATCATTAGGAGCCTAGGTCTAGCTGCTATAATTATTATATTATCCAACAAGATCAGGACTTTTAGTGGCAGTAGAATTTCCAAGAGCAGTAAGTTATTCAGAAGAAGCAAGATGTATAGAACCAGCAACATCTCTATCCTTTTTGCGATATTTCTGATTCCGGTGAAGTGATGAATGCCCGACAAAATGGCCGAAAGGCCGAAAGAGCAAGCTACTGAATAGAAAATGGGTTTTGTAGTAGCTTTGATTGATCTTAGCTTAACGTATATCGAGATATTTTGCGAATTGGATTAATATTGCTATGCATAACTGCAGCAAAGGCGTAGTAGGAAGCAAATCATTGTCTTGTGGGCTGTACACTGACGCCTGTGTCGTCCATCTTGTAAGCAGTTACAAACTCTGTTGTCAATATTGCGTATTGTCTTGTAAGTCAGATTACCACATAAAGAGACATTTCCTAGTCAGAAGAGATCTACCTACATAGCATCCTCTCACTCACGTGCACAACACCAGGGCATTACACTTAAGCACCACCACAACAAAGCACAAAAGGGCGACCGAAAATCAGATTTTTAAGCATTCCATAGACGGCCGTTTCCTCCTTCACTAACAATACAGGTAAGAAGGGAAGGAAAGAAGGAAGACGGGGAAATCTGCACCGATATCAGCCACTATTTGGTTGCCGACAAAGTCTCCTTTGGAGGGTTGGAAGATTATTTTCATCCGGTGTGCATTAAGGCGGGGACATAGCATGAAGCACATCATATATTAGCTATTAGAGCACTGCCTTTACCATTCACATTAGCTCCAAGCAATCTACGGCGCAGAAATAGATTAAGTCAAGACTATGCGACGAATCCATTGATGCTAAGGGTGGAAGTCTAGTCAACCTGAAGTCCTGAACGGCCCTTTCGATCCACGCCAATTTCTCCTCTCTTATGGTTCTGCCAATTCCATGTCAAAAGACAGAGGTATTTATCCATACTCCAATGAATAGCAATCTCTGCTGCCCACGAAACTCTTGTCGCCAGGATCCCATACTTCTGATCGCCAAAATCCTCGCGCTTCCTTAATACTTTCATCAGAATCCACCCAGCGTACGTGAGTACCTCTATGCTGATGCCAAGCATAAAAAGGAGGAACCAAATCTTGAAAAGAACCCCGAAGTACGTCAGTTCAAAGAAGAGTATATGGGCATCTGTTACGAAGGATCCCAGGAGCCGGAGTAAGAGGTAGATCATGACGAAAGGGGAGAGCAAAGATATAGCTGCTGCAAAAGTAAAGAACAATAATGCAGACAGGAACTCGAAAGGTCGCAATGAATTTGGAGGACATATTCGGAACTGCGGATTGGAGAGGTGATAATGGTTTCATTCTGGAGATTATATCTTGTTGATAAACGGAAGTAAAAGAAGGAACTGATTAACTCTTTCGGTATCCCAGTGTGTGTGAGCTAGGCGTTCGCTTGAGAAAGAAGACTACCCATGTTCGGACAAGTTGCAATGAAATATATTAAGACTCCTAGATGCCCTGGATTTTGGGAGTTTTATCTTTTTTGTGATACAATTCTTGACACTATCTCTTTAGCTACCACTTCGCCGCACATTAACTTTAGCCTAGAGTAGGAAAGTGCAACTAGAGTCAATCTAGTAAAAATCCTTTTACCTAGCTTTAATAATAGAGGGTCTTCTAACTAATCAACCTTAAGTATAACTTAGTATAGTTATTAAGAAGGGCTTAAATAAGATTTTTCTAAATATATTCTCTTATATAAAATCAACGTCAAATAGTAGATTCGTTCTATATAAGTAAGAAATGTACTAGTCTCTACTATGTGACTATGTCTAAAGAATAATAGTTGAATAGAGGTATAGTAACTTAGAACTAAATAAAATAACGCGGCTCGCTCTTATAAAATCAGATATTTTTGCCTAATTGAGGCTCGAGCTATTGTTTTCAAAAGTAACTTTATACTTTAAGCATATCGTAATCATCTTTAAGTAACATAATCTTGACCATCTCCAAGACTCAACCGGCTCCGAAAAAGAGCCTCCTCAAGCTCATAACGAACATCCTCGTTATCCCACCACTGTCCATAAGAGCGCTCAAGGTAATCACGTACAGTTTTATGAATAAAGTCAACAGTTTGACCATCATCCATTACTTTAACAAGAAACTTGCACGCACGCTCAATCCGACCCATTCCTATAATCCGTGTTTGCTTTGAATTTGCTCTGTCAGCGACTGACAATGCACGCTTCAATTGTTGAACGAGCAGTGGTTTCTTCGCTACCAATAGCCAGGAAAAAACTCGCTCGGCAAGCTCCCAGGATGCATCGTCGATTTGACACATTATCATGTCATACAACTCGTCGAGATTACGAGGTAGCTGGGAAAGAACCTGGCGTGTTGTTTGATCGGTTACTTTGTCAAGAAATAAGATCATGTTTTCCGCCCAAACGAATCTGGTACTTATTAGCAATTTCTCCGCTAATTCGATGGCAAAATCTAAATTCTGAATCTGGGACAAATTATCTCACTTGTGTTGTGGTGGAGCTTTGGCGGTAATAATTTCAACAATTTCGTGTATCTTTTCGGGCTCTTCGTAAATTAATAATGACCTCGCACAATGTTCGAAAACGTGGTCCTTCAAGCACTTTCTTCCAATGTGGACACTCTTGAAAATTTGGAGAACTTTGAGAGAGGCTATAGAGCCTGTCAAGGCAAATGGGCTAACTCGAGTTTGACATCGGAGTCGGTCGCTCGTGGCACCTATGTGATTGCCACTCCATGCGTATCTTGATAGCTCTGTAGACATTGAATTCTCATCTATTGTCTCGGAAATTGAAGCGTCTTCAAGCTCTAGAATCCGTGGAAAGTATCTAGAGAATCCTTCTTGCTCTTCGTAATACTCGAGATTACAGGATGGGCTTCAACTATTAGTCTACTTATAAGTTTTCTTTATCTAACTTATGAAAGCTTACCAAATCAAGCTCTGTGTGGCATCCACCGGTAGGAGGATCCTTTGACCGCAACCGGGTCGTGGACAAGTGCCTTCATCCAACTCCTCGACTTCAACAATCATAGACATATTAAGATCTGCTCCAGGAAATACCATCCGGCTCCATTCCTCTTTGCTGATAATGCGACGTTGTTGGGTACCCCTCATCAAGTGGTAGCGACCCGCCAGAACGAGCGCTTCTCCCGGAAGACTACTGAACTCGCATCTCAACATAGACTCGAAGACTTCCCAATGCCGAAACCACTCATATTGTAAGTGTCGGGTTCTCCCTAGAGCATCTTTGAAATGGATACAATCTTGCGACTCTGGGGTTGGACCGCTAGGAAGCTGATCTTGGATTCTTCGTAGTAGAGCATAGATCTCAAGATTAGTTCTCAATACCTCATTTAAAGTCCGCAAAGTATCCACGGAAAAGTTTCCAAGCATGCGAGCAAGCTGCTCTATAACTGTTCTGAGATTCCCCACGCAGAGAACTACTGCTTGAGCTGAGGTTGGGATCATCTTCAGAACCTGTCGCTGTGCCCTTTCAAGTCGTGCTAGTCGAAACGTTCCGTAGCTTTTTGGCGAGTTCATTAATAGTTGTTTCTGCTGGGACTCCATCCTGGCCAATCGGACGTTGATGCTTCCATATCGACGGCCTACCTACGACTTGCTGGATTTTCATCACGTCCAGCTGAGTACCCGTACAGATCTCTACTAGACGTGAGACATTACGAGTTATTCCCGCCTGCGATTCGTTCATGATTTTCCCTTCCATGGCAACTTGTTCTGTTACCGCAAGACAATCTTCCACTTTGCCTAGAATTGTACTGGCCTCTTGACGGGCTTGATGATCTGAGTTTGCGATGGTATTCTCAAGCTTCCCCAGTGTCGGTCTAGGTCAATATCAGTTCCTTTCTCTAGGCTGATCATCTATAGTTCCAAGACTTACGATAAAGGTATGGCCATGAGAAGATTCAAGGCTGCAACCTTAGATACAATCATTGTCCTGAACTTGGTAACCTCTTCTTTCATTTGAACAGCCCACTGAACCTTCCTTGCGACCCCTTTCACTTTACTTGTAACATGTTTAACTTGACCATGATCTCTCGTCATAATTCTGTACTTCTGTATCTTCCCCCAAAACTCCTTTAAGGGAACTTGACACGTCAACGCCATTCCCCTAACTGCATTGACATGGCCTAGATCCCCAGAGCGACCCCAGTCTCCCCTTTTAAGCCATTGTAAGACTAAATGCAGTTGTTGGAGATCTAATAGTACTTCTCGAAATTCATCCTCGGCTCCTCCTGAGTCATGCAGTGCTTTTTGGATGTCATTGATTATGCTGATTGCGGAGATAAAGTCGCCAACAGAGAAGCCAAATCCTGGAGCAGCCATTTTCGACCATAACAATCTCCGATTACGAAGTCATGAAATACTACTTTGTTTAACTGCTTGCTACAAAAGGTAAGGCCAGCAGTGATGTCGACAAACATGGGCAGCCTTGTTATAATATCAACCGGGCGCGAAAAAGATGTAGGATCTTTTGATTCGTAAAAGCTGCCGAAGCGTGGATAATCACCACTTCGGTACGTTGTAGAAGCAGAACAAATTTGCTCAAAGTACTTCGAGTATGAAGCATCGAATACTTGTATAAAACTTTGGGATCAAAATTACTGCGCCTTTCTTTAAACGTTGTCATGCAGTAAGCCACACATAATCCATTTTCCACAGCCTCCTTTGAAGTCTCCTGGATGGACGATTAAGCGAGGCCCATTACGAGCCTCCACATATTGCTTAGTAAATAGCGGTGATTATTCATCAATATCTTATAAAACTACTTCTTATACAAGATCCAGCTGTTCTCAAGATTCTTTACCACTCTACAATTATTAAGATTCTTTACATCACTCTTAATTATTGTACAATTATTTGTATTTCTATCTTGTACCGAAGTAAATCTACGAGTTGTGTTCCAGTCCTCTGACCATCCGTGTAGTCATTGCTAGAAAACGCCAATGCATCACCTCTTACGGGGTGAATTCATTCCATGGTGGTTGCTATATCCTCCAGTTCCTCCAGTTGTAGGGCTTTATCTATCTATCGATCAAACATCGAAGTATCACTCTACCGACCGCTGCAAATCCCGGAATCTACACAGGAGGAGCCTTTGGGGAGTCCAAATTCGAACTGTCGCGTGAGTTATACCGAGGATCTCCTGAATTCGTAGCGAAGACGGGTCTCATTGAAGGCTCCTCGCTTAAAGAACGTCTGGATGCACTTAAAAAGAACATGTCAGTACTTCAGATCGACTTTCCAGTGGTATTAAAGCCGGATATCGGACAAGGAGGCCTTGCAGTGGAGGTGATCAGAAGTTTTGAGCAAGCGGAGAACTATTTACAGCGATTTACCAACAAGATATTGGTGCAGGAGTATGTTCGTGGCCCTTATGAGGCAGGCATCTATTACTTTCGTTTCCCTGATCAGATGCATGGCTCGATTTTGGATATTACCGACAAGCGATTCCCCATTGTGAGGGGAGATGGACACCACAGCGTTGAATTTTTGATTATGCACGACCCCAGGGCACGATTATTTGCATCACAATATCTGGAGCAGCTCGGTGCACGCTCCCAATGGATACTATCACCGGGAGAGGAGATTCGTATATGTGGACGAGGAAACTGGGTGCAAGGTTGTATATTTCTTGATGGTAGAAGACTCTGGAGTCCAGCGCTGGAGAAGAGGATTGATGAAGTCTCACGGAAAATGGATGGATTTTTCATTGGAAGATATGATGTGCGGTATAGAAGCGAGGATGATCTTCTCTCTGGGCGGGGGTTCAAAATAGTGGAACTCAATGGAATCACAGCTATTCCAACTAGTTTGAAAGACCTTGATACCAGTGTTTGGAGGGCATGGGGCTTGCTCTGTCATGTTGTGAACCTATTGTATGTTATCGGGGCAAAGAATCGGTCTCGTGGTCATCACCCTATGCCAAGTAGAGATTTGGTCCGGGCGTTCATTGATGCTAAACGACAAATGAGTGGTCTGTCTAGTGAGAAATCATAGGAACACCTTTCTCAATGGAAAAGACACACATAGAATTTTGTCTCTGCAGCTTGGTCATACTAAATGCCTTTTCCTAAGCCCAAATCTAGCTCTAGAAGCTTGCAACCCTGGCTGTCTTATCAAACATGTATTATATATGTCTCTTAGCCTCATATTAATATACATGCTACGTTGAAAGAGCACTGGTACATTTTTACAAGACTAATCTTTCCTATGACTTATTTGAAAGTCCAGCACGAGTCTGGGAAAGTTCTTCATGCTGTATGACAAAGCTCGTCAGGAATGCCACAGAAGATGTTGCACAGTACATGATCCACATATTTCTCAAAGCAGTTGCTATTGCCTGACGGACCAGATGTATCTGTTGAGTACTTAGCGCCATTTCAAAACTTGAGCCCTTGGTGAACAATGCAAAATCTCTGTGAAGGTCAGACACTAGCTGCCTATCAGAAACCTCTGTTGATTCTGCAGTTGGTTTTGGAGAATCACTGTTCCAATAACGGCACTTATAGAGGAGCTGAGCTCGCGTGCAAATGCGTAAGCGGAATTTGCTGCCGTGATATCATCAGGATCTATGCGAGATTGCAACGCTATTAAAGGTATCTGAAATAATGGGCCCATCCCCAAGGCCAAAATCGCTTGGTAAAAAATCACACGCGGCCAGCTGAGATGGGCAGGCAAGTTGATACAGAGTCCATATCCTAGTGTTAGGAAGAAGGCACTACCGCAAATTATTCTACGGTATCGCCCTGTTTTTTCGATATATATACCAGACGCGACAATGGATGCAGCGAGTGGAATTGCGAGTGCAAGCAGGATGATGATGCATCTATCGGTTTCCATTGGAGAACGACCTGAAAATAGATTGGTAAGAAGAATAAAGCGGCAATGTAGCTAAAGCCATGTGCGATGCAGATGAGTAGAACTGCAATATTCGAGGAAGCGCCGAAGATTCTAAGAGGGATCACGGCACGAGTCGGAAAACTTCCATTGCAAGAAGATGAAAATAGCCAACAGTGTGACACCAGCCACTAGGAGAGCAAATGGCTTTAATGTGGCCCAGGAATCTTTGGTACTGCCAATTTGGAGGCCGCTCAGCAACAGGACAGCCCCAGAGGAGACCGTGACGACCCCGGGCCAGTCCAGGTTACTTAAGCCCTGTAAAATAGACATTTCAGAATTGGGCTGATCCAAGAACAAGACTAAGAGAATCGAGGATATAATGTCGACGGCGAGAGTGATCCAGAAGCACCAGCGCCAACTTGTTGACTGAACCAGAACTCCAGCAAGAATGGGCGCAGTCGTGGCGCCGATAATTTGTGCAGCCCCCGATATGGCTATGAAGAATGAACGTTCCCTTTATATGTACTTTAGCAAGTTTTATTCGCAGCTGATGTTGAATGTAAATACCTTGCAGTAGTCATGTCTGCAATACAAATTCCCATCAAAACCTCTACTCCTCCACATCCAACCCCTTGAAGAGCGCGACCGGCGATGAGCATAGATGAATTCCGGGACAATGCTGAGATCAGTGTTCCCAAGAGAAACACTGTATGGCTCGTCATAATAACCGGTTTGCGGCCAAGGATATCAGACAGCTTCGCCCAGAGAGGGAGAAAGCTCGCTGAGGCAAGCAGATACGCTGATATTACCCACGCGTATGCTACGCTGGAAGCTTGTACATCCTTTGCAATTGAAGGAAGAGCATTGCCGACGACAACAGCATCAAATGACATAACCCAGCCAGAAGCACAGAATCCCACCATGATAAAAGTTCGTGCTTTGCTCGTCCTGGCTTTCGATGGTGTTGTATCGCTGAAGTCGTCACTATCTCCGACGGAGAAGACTGAAGATGATGTTTTCGAGCTCATACTGCAGCCTCACTCCTGGCTAGATCTTTTTTTTTACATCTATATTTCGACTTCACGGATTTGACTCTGGGATGCAAGTCTTACATATAATATATTCGCGAAGTACTGCGCTGATAGTGTCAGAGAGGGAAGTACGAAAGTACTTTACGATCCAATAGATCATTCTCCTATTTTGGTTAGGCTCTCGGGGTTCTGTTGCATTTTATCGTATTGTCTTGTGGGTACTTAGAGGCTTAATCATCATCAAGCATTGCTAGTATCAAACGAATAATAATCTCTGCAGCTGAGCTGACGTGAGAGCAGATCATGGACTCCCATGTATATGTACATACTTTCGTACATACAAAGAACTTGAGTAAATTGCTGTACCTCTATCGGTGTGTTTCTACTACCTTTCACCATAGAAATACATTAAAAGAAAGTTTTATTATTGGACAGGACCGTGGCTGAGGCTCCATCAAAAAGATCCCAGGCTGCAGCTATTGACCCAAGTACTTTGTAATTATCTTCAATCGAGTACGTTCATTTCAATTACCACAGTTTTGTGTTCGATCCTGAAAAACAGCACGCTAATCATCTTAAGCTCAACAGTGAATAAGACCACATTATCTGTCTTTGTCAATCAATATTAATAAGATGGCAGCCGAATCACCAGAGAAAACTTCAACAAGCCAAGTTCTCGATGATCTTGATTTCCAAGTTCACGATCAGTCAGGTATCAATTGGACGTACGAGCAAAAGTCGAAGCTGTCTCAGGAACTCCGAACCTTTGCTTCAAAATACCTAAACCCTCTCCCAGAGTACAATTGCCTAGCGAGGGATTTTTCAACTGCCTTCAATGACAAGTTAATTGTGATAGCACGTTCTACGGCTACGGGAGAGATTGTGGCCTTTACCTCGACGGTCTACTTGTCTGGCTTCAATAACAGGAATATCCCATTTGTACTCCATACCGGCCTTACCTGCATCGCAGAGAATCTTCGACGGAATAGCATAACTATCTTTCTTTTCTATTACATCTTTAAGCACCTTGCTTTCAAATATCCCGAAGGATATTGGCTTAGCAACTTGGCTGGTGTGATTAGCAGTCTGGGAAGCATCACTCGCTATGGGATCAATGTATATCCATCACCATCTTTGAGAGAACCTTCAGCCACCCAACGTCTGATTGCCAGCGTGATTGATCTGCATCATCGAGATAAGATGCTAATCAGCCCGGACGCCATCTTTGATTCTGAGAGATTTGTGTTTCGGAAGAGCAATGGACCGGACAGCTGCTTCCGCAAGCACCGGGACGATGTTCGATATTCTGACCGTCACAACGCGGTCAATGATTATTATCACGGTTTACTGGGGGAGGATGATGGTGATGAGGTGTTGCAGGTTGCTTTTATGGATCAGCGTATCTTGATTTCAGAAAAGGAGAGCAGACTTGAGAAACTCAACGATCGATGGAGCAAGCTCTGATTCCACGGAGTCTCGAAGTTGAAGTGGAAGAAAGACCACCATTTATTGTTATAAAACATTTGTCAATTTTTGGTTGGTACGCAGCCTTTCTGATCTAAAACGGGTCTAACTAGTTCTTCATGTCTCTTCTCTTTCTCTCATGAGTTACGTCCAGTTCTGCAGTTGCTCATACTAGTAAAGTAGTCTAGGCTACAAGACATAGGTCCATGATCCAGAACGTTTATATGAGTAAAAAAAAACCAGACAAATACTCTATACACATAATACATTTCTTAAAGAGATGTGACTCAAGGCTTATATGATGATTCAACAGTTTCATTTATTTCTATATGGCGGTAGAAGTCCTTAACACCTTTTAGTACAATATTCACCATGGAAGAATAGTAAAAGAAACAATCAGGATATATCGCTACCACCAGATAATATTCCAGCTACTCATCTCAAATATTTTTTAGTAACAATTCTATAGATAAACGCAACGTTCAGGTGCAAAAGGCTGCTGAATCCAGCAGCAGCATTGATTGCCGTTTTATACAACAAATGTCCCAAGCTATAGATCCACAAAAGAGCGCTACCAAGGAGCCCCGCTTAGAGCTAAATGTCTTCCTTAAAATCCACTTAGCAGAAACAGGATGATCTACAGCATCCTTTGTATATATTAACAATAAAGTTAAGAGGAAGTAAGAAGTATCTAGTTAATCTCTTACTAAAGCTAATTCGATCATATAACAATACTCTATTAAAGTTAATAAAGTCTCTATTCTAGAAAATAATAGTAAAGTAGAATTCTATGCAATGATAATTTATAAATAAATAAGTATCTTTTTCTTTGTATAACCTGTAACTCTAAACTCCAAACTCCAAGCTCTATCCCCTATTATCTAATCCCCTCCCTCTCCCTCCGACTACACCCCCTCCCTCTATACAACAGCTACTTCGAATTTCGTCTCTAAGTAGTCCTTAGTATAAATAAAGACTATTGCAGCTTGTTACAGGAAATTAGGTGTTGATGCACATACCCTGTCTTTATATGTATATAGTACCCCTCTAGGCCTATATCAATCTACAATCGAGTCCCATTTTCTGTTCTAACACAGCTTGAATGCTCGCCATAGTTCCTCGAATGCTTGCCGTTGTTTCTCAAGCGCATATTCTTGTTCCTCAAATGCTTGCCGTTGTTTCCTGAGTGCTTCCCGTTGGTTCCTGGGTGTATACCATTGCTCCTCGAATGCTTGCCGCTGTTCCTCGAGTGCTTGCCGCTGTTTCTCGAGGGCTTTCTGTTGTTCCTTCAATGCTTGCAATTGTTTCTCTAATGCTTGCTGTTGCTGTCCAAGTTCCCGTCGTGTATTATGGTCATGTAGGCGTGCCTCGTGGTCATTGGATCTTGAGGCATTCTTGTCCGGGCGTCTCCAAGCTTCCCATGCTACCAGAACACTAAAAAACCCATTCACAAAGGTCAGGACTCCAAAGATGATGTTGATCGTATTGTCTGTAGAGATGTTTGGTGTTTGAATTTTTTTTTATGATTGAAGCCATTGTGATAGGTGCTATAAATGAATATGATTTCTGAGCGTGTAGTATCGGCTAAGATTCTTGCTCCAAATTTTTGGATGTAATGACCTAGGTGTATTAGGTGCTTGTAGAACTGTGATCCTGAGAGTACTAGTTGAGTATTTAAGTAGAAATACTAGAGTTGCTTTCTCAATGGATTCCTTTTGTCATAGCGTAGGCTTCTTCCTATCAATATATGCCACCTTAGACATAGCCTCCCACCTGCTGATAGTCCAGAATTCTTTGGTGTAAGTCCTCTCTTAGTTAGCTACTTGATTTCTCTTGTCACGTGTCAATTACATTAGACAAGTTAAGCCTCAAATATGATTAGTTCTCACAGAGAGTAACTTTGTAGGTAGCTTATTGTGCTGCAGAATATACGCAGTTAGATAAGAAAAGCGATACTTCTCCTTCTCCTCTCCCCTCCTTAGACAGAAGTTGTTTAGCAAGCTCTATTGACATTATGACATACATGGCTAAATCACCCGTGGCTATGTAGTCCCTTTTAGCTATAATTAGTTGGTTGCGCTTAGACGGAGATAACCTAGTCTACAAAGCTAACGGGATCCGTTACAACTGCTGTTAGCCTGTAATCACGTGGTTTTATAATTAGTATATCTTCATGGTAGTCCTGGGGCTCGGCGATTCCTCCGAAATCGCCCATTGATTTCGACCATTCTGGGCCTATATGGCACCATTATCACGTGAAGCAAGTGGCATCTTAAATCCCTTAATTTGTATAGGTTTTGGCATATTTTTTGGTATCTTCCATTTAATATATAAACCAGTCGATTCTCCCATTTAGTGGGCAGAATCAACCATTCCTTTATTCATGATTTTCACCACACAATTCACCCCCAACATATGCCACTTTCACAATGTGACCAAGGGTTTTAACTACTGTTGTTAGTTTTTAGTGTAAGCTTCTTTAGAGTAGACTAGGGCTTTTAGAGCTTAGTAGAGAAAGCGCTCTCTTTAAAAACAAAATTTGAACAAAATGACATTACTTTAACTACTACACTACTACTAATCCGCTTACTTTGTATACCCTTACTTTCACTTCTACTTTTGCGCTCTTTGAAAGATAACTTTTTCTAAGAACTAATATTACTGTCTTTCTAAACCGCTATATATATGAGTATACAGTGGCTAGCGAGAAGATACACAATAAACCAACCCAAGATATCGAAATACCCTAATTTCAAAACTAGATTATCAGCATAACCTTTAATAGAGATGTTCAAGGCCAAGCACGCACAACATCCTCGCAAATAAGCGAGCAGCGAAGGTGCGAGTATCGCTTAGCCAATCCGCAAATCCTCAACCAAAGACCAAAACAAGGTAGCAGCTGAGTTAAACGGGAGATTTTCCAGGAAAGACCTAACTACAGAGAAGAAACTAAGATAACTTTAGAACAGTCGTTCTTATTTTGTTAGGGTTTACAAACAAGTGAAGAATGGAGATTAGATACTTGGTTACCTAAGTACTAAGTACTTTAGTATTTAGTTTAAATAAGAGAATTCTAGTTTGAATAGAATCCAGGACATACAATCTGATCAAAATTTGTCTTAGTAGTAGCAAGGAAATCGAATTGTACAGAAGAAATTATAGTTTTTGTCTAATAATAAGTTGTTTATCACTCTCGCAATTTCTAATTTCCTATTAGTTAGTGCAAGTCCTATTTTTTCGTACCTTAAGCACTGAAGCAATGATATTCTATATCCTCGAATTCTCAGCAAAAAGCAGTAATCTATAGACTAATAGAAGATGATCTTAAAGAGTGTTTGTGTTTCTTCATTCTTGGCTTTCTTAGAAGCTTACAAAAATGGATATTCTTAGGTCTTGTCCTGGGCATCTTCTTCACTAAGTACTTCGTTATAAGGAAAGACAAAATTCAAGTAAACAAATTATATAGGTCAAGGTGTAAGCATGAGTATTAGAGTGGCATTAATTGGTGCGTGGTGATTGCATATCTTCCTGCTGCGGTATTTTAGATACTCCCTAGCTTTGCCACTGTTTCTGGAATATTATTCCGACGGTTGATTGAAGTTATATAAGCTTACTTAGGTCTTTACCTATGCTGTTAGCAGTTTTTTTATGGAAAGTAGAGTCTTAGCAGTGGAGTCGTTTTACAGGAAGGGCTCATTGTGGTGCGGTACACCCGCTGGCTTGCAAGCAACGTAACGCAATAGGTAGAACTTCAATTTCACCCACTGATATGGGGGGGGAGGGCCCAGCAAACACTTGTAACAGCATGAGAGGGCTGAAAATGTCTATTCATATGATATGATATTCCCGCGATTGGCAGAATTCTATAGACCTCTTACTTATCTCCATAGCCAGGTATATCGCCAACATCTTCTGTAAGCTTCTTCCCACCAATCTCTAGTGGTTTCGCTTCCTGAAGAACATACAACATCCTTGCCCAAGTGGTCTTACTCGCATTCCTCCAGGCATGATTTGTACCTCTCTGTATAGCGACATGTCCCCTCTTCAACAACCTAACCTCCCCGCTATCCAGTACCAACTCGACCTCTCCCTCAAGAACCACTCCATAGTCCAGAGAAACAGTTCTGTGCATGGGACTAGTCGCACCAGGCATCATATCCACATATCGAAGCACGGTTCCCCCAGGTATTGTTATGCCGGGTAGATTTTGTAGGTAGTGAGAATAGGTGGCTACGTCTGCTTCGTGCGAGAGCTCGACGGGGAATTCGTTCGTGGCATAGCCAAGGGAGAAGCGTGCACCGTCTGCGAGTTCCTGCCAGACAATCGGCTCAGGCAAGGTATTAGAGAAGATGGCTTTGCCTTCGCTATCGTGCTCGGTAATCACTCGTGATACTGGAGGGAGGCCGTTATCTTTGAGTTCTGGCATATCGGCGACTGCTCGTAGGATCTGGTCGGTCTGCGGTGTGGTAATAGGTAGGGTGAGAGATAGAGAGAGAGAACGAGAGAGAAAGAAGGTGGACTGAAGTGATCTTGCTACCAAACACCCACGAAAGATACCTACCGTAAATAGTCCCTACCATCTGCCAATAACAGATCCATCTCCCGACGTGGGGTAGAGTTGCATCTCCCTAGATCTCCTTGTCTTTCCTGCTCCTCCCCCTCTCGGCCCCGCAGCTAGCCCTCGGATTTTGGCTCAAACTCCAGGTCGTCGGCTGCGGGGCAGGTACATCTGAACCGGTATGATGCGATTCATTGCTATCTAAGGATTTTCGGGTACGATTTGGAGGGGGGGTAGCTTTGATGTTACTACTGCTGTTTGAGAAATATATTGGAGTTGGAGCCTCGCTTTCTATAGAGAATCCCTAATTGAAGTGCTTGTACGGTGAGCGAAGAGAACCCACCATGCCGAACCAAATTCGCGACATCCACAAGGTCGACGCAGAGTCGTTTCCTTATATTTTCGAGCAGAATGCTACTGTTCCTTTGAAGACGAGCTCCGGACTTGTACGTGTCAATGTCTATCGTCCGAAAGATGAAGAAAGGAGAAAACATCCTGTTCTGGTGACTTACGGTAAGTAAAAAGAAAAGAACTAGTGGAAGTTCCTCTGGAAGTGCTGCTGCTGTGTTGCTCTTTGGAATCTCAAGAACAAGAAGACTGATTTCGAATTCTTGAAAATAGGTCCTTATGGAAAAGACATTTATTATGGAGAGTGAGCTTTCAAATAACATCTGCCGAAGTACTTATCTAACACGCCCAGTTTCCACCCTGGATCATTCGCCGAGTTAAACCCAGAGCACAAGTCTGCTCATTCTGCTTGGGAGACTCCCGACCCTGGTTTCTGGACTCGAAATGGCTACGCTGTTGTTCGTGCAGATGAGCGTGGCTTGGGACAGTCCCCGGGCCTTTTAGATACAATGTCCCGAGGAACCAGCGAAGCCTTTTTCGACGTTGTAGAATGGGCAGCCGATCAGCCATGGTCCTCTGGAAAAGTTGGGCTGTTAGGGATATCATATACTTTGCTGGATCTCAATGGCGAGTAGCTGCTCAGCAACCTAAGGGATTGAGCGCTATTATCCCCTGGGAAGGCATGTCTGACTACTATCGGGATCGCTGTCGACATGGAGGAATCCTGTCGAACGAGTTCATTCGATTTTGGTGGGAACGCCAAATAGTGTCGAATCAGTACGGCAAGGGAGGTCGAGCTGCTAGGAATTGGGGACCTGACACAGTTGAAGGTGATCTCAGTGAAGAAGAATTGAAAGCAAATCGCCAAGATCAAAATATTGATAATGCAAACAATCACTTCCGTGATCAGCGCTATTATGCTTCAAAGGAATACAACAAAGAAGACATTGTAGTCCCGGTTTTGAGTGTTGCCAACTGGGGTGGTATCCTGCTACATCTACGGGGAAATGTAGAAGGCTACACTCAAGCAGGCTCGAAACTCAAATACTTGCGCTTTATCACCGGTCGTCATGATCTTCCATTCTACTACAAAAAGAAGAGGTTGAAATCCAGAAGAGTTTCTTAGACGCTTTCCTGAAAGACGATGACCGAGTTGGTTGGTCGATTCCTGGCAAGGTCCCTCCTGTTGATATTGTGCTCCGCAAGGGAGACGTAGGGCACAATGATGCAGCTGCAGAGAGGGTATATGCTCGACGGAGTGAAACAGAATGGCCAATAGCAAGAACGCAATATACGCCATACTTCCTTACACCATCCCTTGGACTATCTCCAACCAAACCAGAAGTCTCCTCAATTGAGAAGGTTTCCTACACTTTCCTACACTGCAACTGGATTCCGAGCTGACGACGACGGCAGGGAGATTGGTGCAGTTTCTCAAGGCTGGAAACCACTCGTAGATTCATTCATTTTCTATGGACCAACAGGTCTCTTTTACGACTGCACCTTTCGAGACAGAGACCGAAATCACTGGCCACATCGCTGCTCGCCTCAATGTATCAGTCTCCCCCACTATTCCTGGCATTTCGCCTAGCGACATTGATCTTTTTGTCACTCTACGCCATATCTCACCTGAAGGCAAAGAGGTGTTCTACACCGGTACAGCAGGAAATCCTGTACCTCTCTGCAAGGGTTGGTTGAGGACTAGTCTAAGAAAAATCAACAAGGAGCACCGAAATCACAGAGACTGGTTGCCGCACAGAGACTACTATTTCTCCACCGATGTGCTGCCAGTCATACCTGGTGAGGTATATGCAGTTGATATCGAGATCTGGCCCACCAATGTGGTACTTGATGTTGGCAGCAAATTGGTATTCGAGGTTAGCAGTGGTGATACACAAGGATGCGAGAGATTCAAGCACACAGATCCGTCTGATAGGTATGTTACTGTTTACTTTGATGAAAGTCTGAGCTAATACTATTATTGGATAGGTCTGAAGAGAAACTGGCTGGAAAGAACCATATTCATTTCGGACCAAGATATGAGAACTATGTCACTTTGCCAATTATTCCCGCTAAGTAGAGAAATCGGCGTATAGCATCAAAATCTAGCTCTCTCTATGTGCAGATACATACATGGTTTTATGAAATTTCCGTGAGCAATTATGAAAATTGCTTGAGACTTAGATTAATGGATCATTCTATGGATCATTCTATTGATAGAGACAACTTTTCTGAGAATACTAATCGACCCGTGATCATGAAATTAGCATGGAACATTTCCTCGCGTTTATGAGATCTCACATGCTTTCTCTTCTTCCTCCCATCATTCTGCTTCTCCTTGACTTTACCCGTCTTCAGAACACAACCGGCATTGCCATTTCCCGAAACACTCAGTAACCTACAGTCCCCGCGATATTCCGCATAACGTGCCCATAGCCGCAGTAGTATGCGTAGTCCCTCAAGTTTGTTTGTTTGTCTCCTCCGCATCATATTGAGGTGGGGCCGAAAGCCAGTCTGAAGCTCGATGAAGCTATCTGAAGCTAAGCCAATCATAAGCTTTGCGTTTTTTTTTCCATCATCCATGAAGACACTTATTCCGTGATCGCAGAGCTACAAGCTAGCTATACATTTATATCGGCTAGTATATGAGGGGTTCAAGGTAACGTCAATTCCACAGCATTACTTCATATTTCTCATTTCTCATCTCTCTCAAATATCCAATTCCAATTCCAACTATGTCTCAATATCAATATCTCAAAAAAGCCACAGGCTCAGCAGCCGGCAACGCAGCAGCTCAAGAATCCGTTACTTCTATAGTCAAAGGCGTGATCAACGACATCAGAACAAACGGAGACTCAGCAGTCCGCAAGTACTCGGAGAAATTCGACAAGTGGACACCATCAAGCTTCAAACTTTCTCAGGATGAGATCGACAAGATTATAGCTACGGTGCCCGAGCAGACTATTAAGGATATTAAGGAGGTTCAGGGGAATGTGAGGGCTTTTGCTGAGGCTCAGAGGGATTCTTTGAGGGATTTTGAGATTGAGATTAGGCCAGGTGTTCATCTTGGTCAGAAGAATTTACCGATTAATGCTGTTGGGGCGTGAGTTTTCTTTTCGATAGCTTTTATTTTTATTTTCCGGTTCTTTGGCTAAATTTTTCTTTAGATACATCCCTGGAGGTAGATATCCTCTTCTTGCCTCAGCACACATGACGATCGTCACAGCAAAAGTAGCTGGTGTACCAAATGTAATCGCATGTACACCACCTATTGCAGGAAAAATTCCCAATGCAACCATCGCAGCCATGTACTTTGCAGGTGCGGATGAGATCTTCATACTTGGAGGCGTACAGGCAGTAGCAGCGATGGCAGTAGGCACAGAGACAATAAGAAAAGTAGATTTCATCGCCGGACCAGGAAATGCCTTTGTAGCAGATGCAAAACGGCAACTCTTCGGCGAAGTTGGGATTGACTTATTCGCTGGACCTACCGAGATTCTCATTGTTGCAGACGACAAGGCAGATCCTTTTACAATCGCTACGGATTTGATCTCGCAAGCTGAGCATGGTCCTGATACTCCTGCTGCTGTACTTATTACGACTTCTGAAAGTGTTGGCAAGAAGTCAATTGATCTTGTTAATCAACTTCTCGATCACTCGAACCTTTCTACGGCTGCACTTGCCAAGACTTCATGGGATGCTTTTGGAGAAGTCGTTGTAGTGCCGAGTTTGGACGAGGCTTGGAAGCTGGCTGATGAATACGCGAGTGAGCATGTAGAGATCTTTACAGAAGATCCGAGAGAGGCATTGCGTAAAATGACGAACTACGGAGCTCTCTTCCTCGGTGAGAAGACGTGTGTATCTTACGGCGACAAGGTAAAAATCTTTAATATCCTTCTTTTCCTTCTAACTATTATATTTTCGTACTTTACTTACTTACACATCTCACCACAACCAGGTTATCGGTACCAACCAACCACGTCCTCCCAACAAGAAAAGCAGCTCGCTATACTGGAGGTCTCTGGGTTGGAAAATATCTGCGAACTGTCACGTATCAAGAAGTCTCTGATGAGAAGGCAAGTGGTGAGCTTGGAAGACTGTGTGGGCGTTCGGCTAGGGCGGAGAACTTCGAGGGTCATGCACGATCTGGTGATTTGAGGGCGAGTAAGTATTTGGATGATAAGTTTAAGTGGATTGGTAGTAAGAGTGAAGCTATGCTTTAGTACTGTACAGTAAGCGAGCTGTTTTTTTTTTTGATCCTTTGCACGTTTATAAATCAAATCTCTTACAAAAACCTCATCCTTCAGCGTAATAAATCTCTATGCGTGTCGCATAATCTCAAGAATTTTGTTGACTTACTTATTTCACATGGCCTTAACATGAGGTTTCTGTATATAATAGATATTGATCTGTAATCAAAAGTCGTAAAGTCATGACCTACCTGCTCTCCTACAATGGAAGATTCCTTTGCCGAGACAACCAATACCTACTACTCCAACTCCGAAAACAATAAGATGCAGTACATCGTAAACCTAACTCTAACCAAAGACTAACCAAAAAAGAGACTTTCTACAATACAGTAACTTCATGGAGATCATCCATTATTCCCGCTGCCAAAAATTCAAAATTCTTGGTCCCGAAATGATTGATTGATACAGTGCAACTAACTCA
The DNA here is from genome assembly GCA_009805495.1 of Pezicula neosporulosa. Taxonomy (NCBI): domain Eukaryota; kingdom Fungi; phylum Ascomycota; class Leotiomycetes; order Helotiales; family Dermateaceae; genus Pezicula; species Pezicula neosporulosa. Next base: position 335,380 of record SELE01000021.1, read on the forward strand.
ATACCCCTCACCTCGCCAAAAACCCCCACAGGAAGGGAAAATCTTCCCCCACGATTCCGTCCGGAAATGCGGGGGAAGAAGAAGCACGGAAGTACGGAGCTAGAAAGGAAATAAAGGAAACCAATCGGTGCTTCAAATATCCCTCCCTCCACACCATCCTTCTCTTCCTCCAACAACAAAAAAAATCCCACACCCGAAAGAGATTATCGGCTCCACGTTATAGTTAGTCCATGCAAGTGCCATGTTACAAACGCCCATGTTATCTGAAAAGGGTGCAGGAGTAACACTACGAGTACGTGGTCCCGAAGCCCTCAAACGAAAACGTATGGAGGAGGAGTAAACCAAACTCGCTTGCATTCCCCTCCCTCTCCTCTTCTCCAAAGCCGAAACTCGCTCGCATAGGCTTGTTCTCATTCGTTCTCACTGTGTTAAATTCGCGGGGGTGATCGTGGTTGAGCATGGGTCAGTGGTGTACTTACTGTACGAAAATGTGGTACCTCCCCCACCTCCCCCATCCCATACAAGCTTCTGGGACCACTCTCCATTGTACATCCCGTATGTTGGGGGGTAAGGAAAATAAGCACGGCATGTCGGGGTTTTTTTTTTTTTTTATTTTTTAGACTGGGTTACATTTACCTACTTACCGAGTATGTAATGTATTATTTATTGCATGTTCATATCGGGTGGCCCCACCACGAAAGGGAGCTATGTCTACGTAGGGTGTCTCTCTACCTACTTGTTTTGTGAAAGAGATTCACCTCTTTCTTCTTCTTCATCTCCGTTACCTCACCTTCATAGCTCCTTACCTTACAAGTCTACACTACGAACACTGAAACCAGGAGACTCTCTTCTTCTACAAGTAGTCTGTTTGTTTGCTTGTTTTTCTAATCAATACCTCATTGGATTTGTTTCGTTTTATTTGTCTTCAACAACTACTTGAGTTGCAGACAAGAAGAAGAACAGAGTAATAGAAGATGAAACAACCGATAGAACAGATTCTGGGTAAGGCCCAAAATGCGATCTCTGGTACTACAACAAATAGTAGTCATGTGAATGGGAATGGTACTACCACCAATGGATCTTCTCATGTATCTGAGAAGGGTCTCAAGATCTTGATCGTCGGTGCTGGGATTGGTGGGTTGACTGCTGCTATTGCTCTCAGACAACAAGGTCACCAGGTTTTGGTAAGTCTGTTCAATGTCTTTTCCTTCTTCTTTCTATTCGTCCCAGATTTTGTTTGCTTATAAGAAGGAAAGAGAATTCTAATTTGAGTGTTCTGATTTTATAGATCTTTGAGCAGTCGCAATTTGCGAGTGAGTTGGGTGCCGCTATTCATTTAGCACCCAATGCGAATGGGATTCTGAGACGTTTGGGAGTTTATGCTGAGGATTTTGGAGCTAACCCTATGGAAGTGGTGAGTTTTTTGCGTCCTTATACTTCTCCGGAGAAAATTTACTGATTTGGGAAAACTTGGTATAGTTGACTGAGTATACGGCTGAAGGGGTAGAGACGAGAAATATGGATTTGAGAGAGCAGAACAAAATGTGGCAGCATGTAAGTGGAGCCTACAAATGTTACTGCGTATATAAAAATGCTAACCCGAACAAAATAGCCTTGGTTACTCGCTCACCGAGTACATCTTCACTCCAAACTCAAAGAAACAGCAACCAAATCAGAGGGGAAAGGCAGACCAGCAGAACTCTACACATCAAGCCGAGTCATCGATGTTGATACCGAAACCGCAACCATCACCCTCGAAGACGGCAAGACAGTCTCCGGAGATTTCGTGCTCGGCGCAGATGGAGTATTGCATTCGAATCACCCGAAGAAAAGATAGCTGGAAGAGACCTCAAACATCTATGGCTCAGGCAAGAGTGCATTCAGATTCCTAATCAATCGATCAAGCTGCTACGAAGATGATCCCAACGACAGCAAAACTTACGGACGAACGAAGAAGTACGGGACCTGCCCAAACTACTGGGCGAATGCCCAATCCAATGCCAGGACCACGCCTTCGGAATCGCCGAACAAGACAACGGCCATAAACGGAAGTCCAGCTACCGAAACGGTGGCATACTCCAACCACGGACAATCATACATCTCCTCTTCGAATCACTAACCGATCCCATCGTCTCAGGACGCGAAGAACTAGGCATGCCAAAACTGTACACCTCCATCGATATCCACCGACGCTCATCATCCTACAGGATAAACACAGGCTGGGAAGGAGCCATCTGGGGAAACTTCATCTGGGAAGGTCTCTCTGAAGTCGATCAATCTACCGAATCTGGAAAGATCTCGGGTGAAGATGATGATGGGATTCTCGTTTATCGTTACATTCCTAAGGTTGGGAGAACTCATAAGGGCGAGGCTGAGGCTGAGTATCCCGTTTTTGTTCCGTATGCTGAGGATTTTCCAACGCCGAAACCGCAGCGTGTTTGGAAGGCTGAGAAACCGAAGTTTAGGATTGAGGCGTTGGATGTTGATGCTCTTCCTACTCTGCATCATGTTATTGGACGGCTGGCTGAGTTGCCGGTTTATGAGGTTGTGGGGGGCAAGGTTGTTGAGGGTGTTGGAGTTCCGGATGTTGCTGCTGCCAGGAGAATTGAGTAGATTGGTTGGTTGACTGGTTAGTGGGAGATTAGTGGGATGAACGACAAGTGATTTAATTTCTCCTTCTCTTCCGGCGTTTATTTGGGTTTCTTAGGTACTTTATTTCTCGTTTACTTCTTGAGATTTTTGGATTACTGTACCTAGTTACCTATGTTAGTGATAGCTACAGTACAAATACCACTTTCTGTTATTCTGATAAGAAAGCCTGCGTATAATAGTCTTGTGTCAGCTGATGTGTATTTCTTCAGTATTTCGTGAGTATTGGAGTATGTATTGTAGGTTGTTGATTTGAGAAGGATACGTATCCAAGTAGCTTGTAATTTTATCATCTAGGTAAGCGAGCATCAGAGTTGTTAGCTGCGCAGTACAGAACTTACCAAAAGCATCACAAATCAACTCACCTATTGGTCTCTAAAATTAATCATTAATTATCTATCTATCCCTCCTTCCCTCTCAACAACAGTCTTAACATCAACCGTCCTAACAATAACATTCTTAGACACTCCAAACTCCGTGAACTCGGTAAACCCCCTCTCCAAATCGCCACCACCGTCACCAATCCTATCCATCCTCTGCCTCTGTCTCTGTCTCTCCAACTCTGCCTCAACCCCAGGGAACATCTCCGAATTTCCCCTGATACTAGTCCTAATCAAACTAATATCTTTCTTATGTATCGGCGACAACAAAATATCCTGATCCCTATCTGATCGCGATCCCATTTCAATATATTCACCTGTTCTTCTCGTTGTTGAGATACTAGAGAGGGCGGATAGTTTATTAGAGAGTGATAATTTGGAAAGTCGTTTGAGATTTGTGGTTGTTCTGCTTTTTGTGGTGGTGTTGCGGGATGTGCCGCTTGTGGTTCTGGTGGTTGAGTAGCGCGCGAATATCATATTGATGGCTGGGAGACAGGCGCAGATTAGACCGATTCCTACTTCGGCTAGGCTGTATTTATAAGAAGTTTAGTAAAATTTGATATAATTGGAGATTGTTAGTGCAAAAAGAGGGCGGATTTAATTTGAAAGAATGAAGAAAAAAGTGAAAAGTCAGAAAACGTACCCTAATAAATTGAAACGCATAAAATTAACAGTTTCGTCCTCAAAAGCATGCGGTTGCACAACCAAAACCAAACGCACAATACTAGTTGCAGTAGCTAATCCCCCAGCACCAAGGAGACCCATGACCCATAATTTCTTCTTCGTAGGCAGCTGTAACGACCATGTAAGTGGAATTGGGATGGTTAGAATAGCTGTGTCGGTAATAGCGCTCATGGCTGTATCGGCAATGAAAAGTTTTTGCTGATTTAGACAGGTTGCCGGTATAGTTGGATCCCAGAATCCTGCAACTGGGAGACAGACTACTGCTTTTAATATGGTGACGGCTATGTAGTAGAGGAGCATTGCTGCCATAAAGACGTAGATGAATCTTACAGCGTTTCGAAATGGCGAGAAGACACGGGTGAATGTCAACAGTAAGGTTGCTTTTGTGCAGAAGGCTGCTGGTCCGTAGATTACTGAGCTGAAGTATAGAGTCTCAAAAGCGAGGGTAATCAGCCTCCGTTATACATCAAATTCTGGATCAAGGCTCGACAATACCTCGTGAAAAGATATCATTTGTCGTTTGGTCACTTCGTATTGGTGGTAGCCCCCTCCAAAATGGCTTACTTGATGCATAGTTAGCTCGGAATATCTATGAGGGAAAGTACGATAAGATCTATACACGTACATACGAGCCCCATTGTGAATAGCCCTATGCTAAATATCTAGACAACGATAAGCGAAAGTATTTAGTCTTTGAGAACTGGAGAAATATACCCATGCTACAAGACAAGTCCCTAGGTAAGTTGTCAACGGACGTAGTAGATATAGGATTCTGGATGACTTACAGTCTTCTACAGTAAAAGTATTCGCAAGCCAGCCTCTAATGTAAAGACGCATCAGAACCAGAGGACTAACAATCGAAAGACACAATATCATGGAAACAACATTAATCGTCTTTATGATATCTGTTGGATGCTGAAAATTAGGTATCACTCCGTCCGGAGGCGTTATCGAACCATCTGAACCTGACATCTGAACAGACTTCGTGACTATGAAGTAGGCGTGCTATTGTCAGATTTCATCTGCCAATTTAGAGAGCCACGTTCGAATTCCTATGATTGTGCCGATTCATTTGAAGATAACAAAGGTCCAGATCTCGAGTCGATTCCATAGAAGCACTCGCCCAACTACCTTTTGAGGCACGAGTAGTTCGGATACAGTAAATGCAATTTTTAGCGGGTTGAAGGATAATTAAGTCGGACGCCAATCATCCAAGCAAGGCCGATAGAAAAAAATAACAGGAAGTGCATTGTACAGGAACCTCAAAACTCATTATCTGCCTGATGTCTCCACACATGCAACCTATGGTCGAAATGCTTGTCCTCTAGTGTTGTATGGTCCATGGTAGTAAAACAAGAAGATCCCACGAGTCGTGTCATTGGCACACGCGTACGTGACCAACTTTGTTCTATGCTTCAAGAAGGATTCCGTGCTACCGTCGCTCTAAAGTCTAAATCGGAACGTGTGAATAAGTCCAGACCAATGTTTTGTCTACCCGTTTCTGCCAACCAATTTTAAGTTAGTCGAGATACACACAGACGTCGACCAATGTTTCAGGCAACTTTTCAATTCACTAACCGTGCTAGCTCAAGGCGTGTTCGTGGTAGTTTTGTACAGTAGTGAGCAAAGCTTGCTAGTTTATCAGGCTTCTCGCATTCTTGTAGCACGTGTAGGACGTTACAGATAGATCCCCGAAAGCTTAAATGAACGTCTAAAAACACCACAACGACGACAACCAATGCTCTGTAAGATCATGAGCCTGGGCACTTGGCATTTCAATGGTGAACGGGCATTACTCGCGAATTTTAAGCGTCTTAGAGAGAGTTCATCACCTCATCTGTTCAGATCATAGTCCAAACGCTCTGGTGATTAACCCAACAGGATGGTCTTGGAAACCGTCCACCTTCAGACGCCGAGGTACAGTACTTGTACTGGCCTATAAGAGTAGCAAGCCATAAGGCATATCGTTATCGCCTGAGATGATAAGCCCTCCGACCATAATCCAAGTGAGACTTTACGGCCCAAGGGCTTGGCTACGAAGATAAGAGCACTGTGAGACAACCTTAATTCCTGTATGCGCACCTTTCAAGGACATTCGGAGAGACCGTGGGTATATGATACTTCAATCCTCCCTCGAGATGATTATGGGTTGCAGGGCTGAACAGTATCACGAGCCAGTTGTGAAGAACGGCAGCATTACAGCGGCTGATCTTCGCTGAGATTACCATTTGCCAAACCTAAAATCGTAGCTCGATTGTGAACTTCAAGATCGTAGTCAAGAGACGAGCTTTAGGGCCGCGTGTTTCCGTAGGCAAAGAGGTCAATTCTTCTTGCCTCACCCACCGACTCAACAATCGTGGACTTGAAATATAGCAAATGGCTCGTCCAAGAAGAATGATCCCCGGATAAGATCGATCAGCCAGTATTGTACACAATGCCAACATAGGATGCGACGACCATGACGATGGTCACTTGGAACATCTCTAACACACCATGGTGGGGATATCTTGCATTGCCGTAATCCTCAGCGGTGGCAGTGGACCTTCATCCCCTTCTCGCCTCTATAGGAAGACCAACAGCAATAACGAGTGAAAAGTATGAGTGTGAGATAAGACTTGGATATCGATGTAGGCCAGCCTCAAAAAGCAGTAACAAGGATGCCTAGATCAAACTGCAACGGGCTGCACCGGGTAGCGTTGCTTTGGACTTCCAGCAAGAACGACAAAGGGACGGAAGATACTGCTTGGGTGTGCGGTAAATGTTGGCATGACGATATCCAATGCATATCCCGTCTAATCTGACTGTTCGCATCGTCTTCCATAGTCTTGCATCTTTGAACCTAGCTTAGGCCTAGAGATCCACAGTCAGCATAATTGAGAGTGCAGTCTTTGGATTGCAATTATCCATGTATACGAGACATTATGGTGGTTTTTGAAGCAAAGCATCTTGCGATCTGCATAGTTGAAAGATCACTTATTCGGTATATCAATGAACATGGGGGCGCCGATATTCGAGCGATGCCAGTGCATCTTGAGCTGATTGTTTTGACTCGTTCTGTTAACTTAACAGTTTCTGCTATTCCTGGTTAGGACTAGTGGCCTCATGGCCAGAGGTTGCAACTACGGTTTGGAATTTGGTAATTTACCATCATACCACCTTTTGAACTTCAAACTTTGAGTGCTAAGGGTTCCATTTCTGATAATGATGATGACGTTGTTGATGTTGATGTTGACAGCGCTGCATAATATCCTGACAGGAGCTGGAGCTCACTGAAGATCAATCACGTGAACTCGTTCCTTAGCGCGAGGTGTTTCTTTACCATCCATTGCTCCTTTATCATCATCCTGCAACAAACCTCAACATCTGGAATATACATATTATATCTATTGACGGTTCCAACTCCATCCTGTCTCGCGCGTTAGGACTCTACCTATCCTCAGAACTTCTCCTCAACGGAATGAACTCGTCCTTGGATAACATAACACTTTCGATCCTCTGTGCTATCTACATGCGCCGTCATGAATCTGCATTCTCCGATCCTTCTTACCTCTGTTGTATGCTAGAATGTTATACCATGACATGTCGATCAGCGACGCACTACAAAAGCACGCGGCTTATGGGAGTTTTTCTTGAAATGCAGTATGGCACACCGGCTCAGGTATCATGAAGTCTTCTTGGAGTTAAGGATGGAAGACGGTAGATTTTTGGGTTGTGCAGGCACAATTTTGCAAAACACTCTGCTGACGAAGCTCGTTCTTCGACTTGAATCCGTCACACTCTCGAAGGAGAATACAGTATAAACCTCATCAATGTTTTGCAGATGCAGCTCTTTGGACATGTGTATAACATGGGGAGGCTAAGCCAGTGCTAAGTTTCCATGTTCATTTTTATTTTGACGCATAGTTCGCTTCTTATAAAAGTTCCCGTCTTCCAGCCTCACATCATGAAATGGCCTCCAGATGCGATCATTTGCTGTCCATTGATCCAACTCGCCCTTGGCAGTGCCAACATCAACACCGCGTATGCGATCTCGGCCGTCTCTCCTAGTCTCGGTCCCACAGGCGTTGTATCGATAACCGGTTGCAACAGCTTCATCATTTCTTCTCCAGCCGCAGCAAAGCCCTCAGTTTTCGTCGGCCCAGGGCTGACACTGTTGACGGTGCAGCCGTACTTAGGAGGCAGCTCTTTCGCCCAGACGCGCGTCATTGAATCAATCATGCCTTTGGTGCCGGCATAAATAGTTTGCATAGGCGGGCACGCTCGAGCTGAGATAGAGCAGATATTGATAATCCGAGAATCTTTTTTGGAAAGATGCGGCAGCGCTTTCTGTGTCAAAAGAAATGTAGCACGGCAATTGAGATTCAGTAGAGAATCCCAATGCTCCAATGTCTGCTCTTCGAAGGGCAAGTTGACCGCGATCCCCGCGTTGTTAACAACAATATCTATCTTTCCATAGGCAGCGACCGCGGCATCAATGAGTGTTTGAGGTCCTGCGACTGTAGACAAGTCGGCTTCGACCGCAATTCCTGGAGTTTTCAGGCTGGAAACTACAGTCGCTGCTCTCTCAGAGACGGAAGGCCATGGGTAGTTGATCACAACGTTAGCTCCGCATGTAGAGAGCTCACGTGCTATCTGGGCTCCAATTCCTGAATCCGAGGCACTAACGATTGCGACTTTTCCTTGGAGTGAGTTGTCCATGATCAAGTGATTATGATTGGAGAGTGTTGTTGCGGCCAGAGAGGCGGGTGTAAGGCCCATTGTATACAGCCAAAAAAGCTGTCGTTTCAAAATGAGGGCCACCACCGGCAAGTGGGGTGTGGGCGATCCGGCATAGCGGGGTAGCTTCTCTTGGTGGATTTGTTATTGTCCTCAAAGCATAAGCTTCCGACGCGTACTGCAGAGCAGCCAACCAGTCTTCCAAGTTGCGAATTATATGTCGAAGGTTGAACTGTGATGAATGTGTTGAGAAACACAGCCTAGTACTACCTACTGTGAGTCTACAAGCAATCTATGTCATCGGCACACGGGTGGTTACACTAGGTTTAGAGCTTGAAAGAGCTAGCTAAGTTTTTATATTGAGGGTGGACAGATCTACTTCTGCCATTCATGAATATTCTCTAATCCGGTAGTTCCAGACTTATCTCCTTCATCAAGAAATCCACAAACGACTCCCTTAGGGTCCCACTTTCTCCTAATCTCCATCAACCTCTTTCCCTGCTCATCCTCCCAGAACTTTGTCCTCCTCACCTGGAAGTCTGAGTCTCCAAGGTAAGCACCAACAGAGTGCTTTTCAACTTCTACCATAACATCTCTCACCCACTTTTTACACCTCTCATCATCCTTCTCATGCTCCCACACAGTATATAACGCAAAATAATGGTCAGAATGCATACTCAATGCCATGTCTGGAAGTTCCCTCCTTGAACACGGACTCATCGAAAACCACAGCGTAAAAGCTTTACTTCCTTCAGGCAATGTAGTCATAGCCTTCCGGATAACTTCAGTGACGTCTGCGTTGTTGTCGATGTACGCATTTTCTGCTACATAGCGATGCCCTTCTGGGTTTGCGTTTGCTTGGTCCTTATACTCACTTGCAATGCTCGTGGGTTTATTTGGGATTTCGGCAACTGCCCCAGGTGGGTGGTTCTCATTTACATACTTTAGGGATGCGAAGGCTGCTTCTGGTGTCTGTTGAAAAGACACAAAGCCCGTGAGGATGGCGGGAACTTGAGTCACTGGGTCGATTATTCCGACTGCTACGGCTTCGATGGACTCGTCGCATTTTAAAGCGGCTTTTTGAACCCAGTCCATCACGGTCTTGTACTCTGAAAGCGGGTAGATGAAAGTCGAAGAATGCATTGCAACATAGGCATCTCTTGTTTCCAAGTAGAAGGCCGTCACAATGGCGGGGAAACCTGTGAAAAGTCAATATGAAGGTTCTGTTATAATGTGAGAGGTAGGAGGGAGCACAAACCAGGGCCAGCGCCTCTCGCAGCCCAGAACAGCTCCGAGTTCTCCAATTGGTTGCAATACAGAGCCTTACCCTCCGCAGTCACGACATCAATGGCCAAGATCTTCTCACACGCCCATCCCCAATTCCTACAATTCCAACCCATTCCACCTTGCAACAAAAAGCCCCCAAGGCCAACATCCGGACAATGGCCGCCCCCAAACATCTTTCCTTTTGGAATTAAGTAGCCATTCAGCATCCGTCCAGTGACTGAAGGAGAGACTTTGACGATGTTTGTTTGTTCATCGTACTCGATAAAAGAGTACTTCCCAAGGTCGATCAAGATTGCATCGTCTCGGACGGACCAGGCTGCCCATGAGTGCCCACCTGAGCGAACCGAGACGCGAAGGTTTTCTTTGTTCGCCAATTGAACGGCATTAATGATGTCTTGTACACAAGTGGCCTCGACAACGCCTCGGGGATAGCGATTTGGACGGCGGTGGTTGAAGACTCGACCAATCCTTGCGCGTTCGTACTCTGGAGAATCCCTCCAGATGACAGATGTCTCGTTTACAGTCATTGTTAGGCGATTGACTTAGTCGCTAGAACTAAAAACTATGAAGTAAGGTTCTAGATGCTATGGAGATCTGGCCGTTGAGATAGGAAGAGGTCGGGCAATTGGATGATAGCTGTCAATTGATGTCACAAATGTAAGGGGCAAGATCGGGGGTTTTCCAAAGTGATGTAGGAATTCAAGACAAGACCTTATCGTACGATAACAGTTGTATCGGTGTACCGGAAGGGGTTGTAAAAGAGTGAAAGAGGCTGTCGTTACCGTTTTGGGAATTGAAAAAACGAGGTGGGGAGTTGGAGATGTGTGAGTTTCAGCCGACTTGGCCAACGTAGGAAAGGTACCGAATTTTTAGCGACGGAAGTGTGGGGAAATCTACTTGCCTACTTCTGTACGGACTTCAGATTATTCTTCTCGGGACCACTCTGAATCTGGGGGATTGCCGTCGCTTTCTCCACAACCCGCAGGCAACGAGGGGCAGTCCATAGCTTGCTCACGATGAAGAACAAAGGTCTCTCGAAAAGGCGTTGCTCGCAAGCGCTGCGTTGAGAATGGGGAAAGCTAGCTATTGGCGTTTTGGTGATTACAGCCCCCACCACGGATGGAATCCAGAAGGCTTTTCGTGTTCCGGAGTCCTTATGAATAATACTTGGGCATCATTTGTCCGAGTGCGCTTCCTTCTGCATCTCTGCGTGATGTACGCAATGTACGCTTGTGGATATCCAAGGCGCATTGCAGTGATGGGAGTTGGGTATTGAAGCAGGCGTATCTAATTCCACAGACTTCTATCTTTACAACACATTGCTTTCGTCTGAACAGTACTTTCCTTTTATCTTAAAGTTAAGCTACAGTCAGCCTTATGATAATTGACTCTCCGCGGCAAATGTTGCTACGGTACAAGGTACGCGGAAGCCGATGCTTTGTCGCCTGCTAAGCGAGCAGGAGAAAAGCTACCATCCAACTGCATTTGAGCCACGACAGCAGTGAGTGCTCGCTGCAGGTTTTACTACCATTGGTAAACACGATTACGTTGATCCACTGACAAAATTCTCAGAAGTGTAACAGAAAGACGAACAATTTATAGATTTCGTCTTCATGATTTGACAGAATCTCACTTCTTTAATCTCCAGATTATCGGATGCGAAACTTAATACAGGTAGCCACACATGGCGATTCCCGGGATATTTGAGCAGTTATTGCTATGTTCTGAGACCTCTGAGGTTACGTGGAAATTGCTGACTGCTACACCTCGACATAATCTAGTGTGATTAAGGTGCAGAGAACAACCATTACATGCTCAGAATCAAAGCATCGGTGCCAATATGCTCCGAATAACAAAGACAAAGGAAAACCTCAACTAGTAGCGTGTGACTTGGCGTTGAGCACTAAATCAGGATTTTGGACTAGCAACAATTTTGCACAACTCGATTTGCACGAACAAGAGATCTTCGATCCCCGAGGCGACGATGGTGACGCTAAGAGGCAGCGCCTCAGCACTTTATCCATTCAACATTACGGAGTACTCCATATTTGACAGGCTAGGGTTAGCTGCAAGTGCGGAGAGACTAGGTGGAGTAGGAAGATCTACCGACAGATGCTTACGACTCGAAGCGAATTAATTCGTTGTAGTGTTTCGGGATGTGGGCACGGTGCTAATGGGTGCTAAAAAGTTGCGGGGGGGTTCTGGGGACCCCAGAAAGCTGCAGCAGGCTCTCCTTGAAAAAAGCCCCTAGCACAAGCATGCATCTGGACGAAAGAGACATTGTCCAGATTATGCACAAAAGGACGTCGTCGCGCTTTTATCAATGACATTGTTACATCAACTCTTTGGATAGACGACGACATTTCAACATCTCAAGGCCAAATCGACCATCTTGTGAGATAAACAATGTCCAAAACCATGGACCACGAGAGTAACGCCGTTAAGGGGGAAAGTAACCCCCATCTTGAGCATGTCAAGACAGCTCAGACTCTCGACACTATGGCGAGTAAACATATCGTGAAGCGTACCGTAACGCTTGGGACGATCCGTCATCGTCACGAACACACAGGCGAGATCATTCTGATTCCAACACCATCCAAGGATCCAAATGACCCCTTAAACTGTAAGTTCAAGTATCTATCCCTTTTGACGCGAGAAAAACTAACACCACTTCAGGGAGCCAGCCAGTGAAATATTACAGTGCTTTCATAATATGTCTCGCGATGTTGATGTGCAACTTCCTCGCAGCAGGACCAACCATCGCCATGATTCAAACGGCACAGGACTTCTTTCCCAACTGGCAACAAATTGGTCTTTCATCCGCTATCAATAAGACTGCATTCTTCTTCACAACCACATCACTTCTTCAGGGGACTGGAAACTTGATCTGGATGCCACTTGTCAACAAATATGGACGACGACCTGTATACCTGATTAGTTACACCATCTACCTGGCCTGTGCTATCTGGGCTGCCTGCACAACATCGTATGGGAGCTTCTTGGCTGCTAGGATCTTCATGGGTTTTGGATCTGGTGCTGCTGAGACCATGGCTCCTCTTTCTATTGCAGATATCTTCTTCCTCCATGAAAGAGGTTGGGTTATGGCGTATGTTGTTTCTACGAGTTTCTTCGGTTCTGTTAACATACTGACGGTTTCATAGAATGTTCAATTGTGCTCTCGTTTCTGGTGTATCAGGCGGAATCATCATCGCTGGGTACGTCTGCTCGTTCATCTCCATCCCACAATCTCATCAAGCAAAACTAAACAACCTTCTCTCTCTGCAGTTTAATCACAATCGCCCACCCATGGAGATACATCTACTACGTAGCAATCGCCCTGATCGCAGGAACCCTACTCCTAGCCTTCTTCACATTTCCCGAAACCGTCTACATCCGCAGCATCGAAATAGACGAAGCCCACGAACCAACACTGCACGATCCCGAAAAGCCCGACACAGAAGCCTCGCCTTCAGCTCATCTAACAGGGTCATCCAGCTCCTCAATCCCACCGAAGAAAACCTATTTCCAAACCCTCCAGATTTTCACAGGAGTTTACACGCAAGAATCCTTCTTCCACCTCCTAGTGCGACCATTGGCCCTAATAATCATGCCGCCAGTCCTCTGGAGCTCCCTAGTCCTCTCAGTAACAATAGGCTTCATAGTAGCCGTAACCTCGAACGTAGCAACAGCCTACTCAACAGCCTACGGCATGCAACCCTACGAGACCGGACTCTGTTTCATCGCCGCAATAATAGGCGCCCTGATCGGAATCTGGTTCGGAGGAAGCGTAGGCGATAAGACAGCCGATTTCTTCACACGAAGGAATAATGGGATTAGAGAACCTGAGATGAGATTACCTGCTATGATGTTCTCTCTGATCACCACTCCTCTCTCTCTGATCCTTTATGGTGTCGGCATTCAGAATAAGTTGCATTGGATGTGTCCTACTATTGGACTTGCTCTCTTGAACTTTTCTATTGTCCAGGGCACTAATGTTGCACTTGTTTATGTTATTGATGCTTATCGTCCTATTGCTGGCGAGATCACCCTTACCACTTTTGCATTCAAATGTATGTCTTCTCCCCCCTCTGAATCTCCCTCTTCTCCCTTCTATCTCTCATCCCTCCACCCTCAAATCCAAACCCACCCGTCCTTCTTTCTCAAAAGAACGAAAGAGAAAAAAAAGAGAGAGAGAAAAAAAGAAGAAGAAGAAATACTAATCATCAAAACAAACAGCTGCCTTCGGATTCCTCCTCTCCTTCTACACAAACCCCTGGATCGAAGAGATAGGCTACCTAAACGCATACGGATCCATGGCAGGAATCTCAGCATTCGTCTTACTGTTCTGGATCCCGCTTTACTTCTGGGGGAAGAGGATTAGGCATGCTACTTGGAATTGGAAGGTTACGCGGTATGTGCATTGGCATGAGGATCGGGAGGTTGGTGAGTAGAAGAGCAAAAGAAAAGAAAAGAAAAAAAATTGGTTGAATTTATTTGATTGATATCTTGTCGTTGGTCGTTGGATTGGGGGTTGACAGTTCAGAGTTAAGAGTTAAGGAGAGTGAGATCGAGATTGAGATCGAAAGCGACTATTAGGTAGTATACTATATTATACTTTTATAGGTAGGTAGGAAGGAAGGAGTTATAGTAGTAATTGTTTAGTATATAGGTATTGAGAATTGTTTTTATGTCTATTTGTTATATATCACCTACATACTTGAGTGAAATGTGAATGAATGCATCCACTCTTTGGTTTCTGCCTATCAACCACCACCATCTACCTAGGTATATTAAGCTATACTCTTACATAGTTATTATCGACTACCTACCTACCTACCTACCTACCTGGTGAAAGAAGAACAAGAACAAGGATTAGATATATCCATTTTTACAACTTCAAGTTATCATATCACCTTCGTTATCTAGTACTAGGGATACACCTATGTAGTATGCAATATAATTACTTCTTAACTTAAGTTATTATAGTTTAGTTACTTAACTCATTACATACTATAGCAACCAAGGTTAACTAAATTATCTACTTAGGTAGGTGAGATGTACATACTGTTTCCTGCTGATTTTCGAAATTAGATGAAGTTACTTAGGTTAAGTTAGTTGCTTAAAATCGGATGCTTAAATAAGTCACGTAGTAGTGCCGAATTCTGCAAAAGGATATATCAAGTTTTGATAGAAGGTGCTTAGATCCTAAACTTCTATTTATACGCTCTTGCTTATTAATATTCTATGAACATGGACAGTTATTTGACTTATTGCTCACCATGAGAAACTAATATTTGAGACATTGGAAGAATTATTATATCTGTGTGTCAAAGAATGAGGACTTAAGTGCTAACATTATAAATCTTTCGTTGAGTCATTATTCAATACAGTGAGTCTATATAATGCGCTAAAAAGCAACATACGCACATCTACCAGTCGTCTATTAGTGTACACATAATATAGGGTGGAAGCCTCTTGTCCACTGCATACTTCCCATGATAACAACGAGGGAACAAAACGCTAACACCACACTCATAGTACCATATCTCCAAGCATTCCTCCTTCTCAGGGAAGTCAGCTCCCCAACCCAAGTACTGACTGTAGTCAGGCATCCACAGAATCCGTCCTGGATTCCCTGCAGAACTTGACATCCAATAACCCCACCTAGAGGCACGCGCTGCAGGTCCCAGCTCATGCCCAAGACAAGCGTCCCAAAGATATTCACAACAAAAGTTCCTAGAGGAAAGGATGTAATTTTGTTGTTGAGATAGAGGGATGTGTAAAATCGACCTAGACAGCCAACAGGTGCAAAAACCAAGGCAAAGACAGCACGTCCGCGCCAGACTTCTGTACCAGAAGTAAAACGGTCAGGTGGGAATATGGCAAGGATAACTGCGCCTACCCAGCAACCCCAGCCGATGATTACGCAGAGAGGGTCGAGAATTTTACGAGCAAACCTGTACGGTAAACTTGGTGTAAATAGCTCTAATAAAATGGCAAGATGTGCACCAACTTGCAATGCCGATACAGAAAGAGCTACATGAGCAATTATGACAGCGAGGACGGCCATGAAGGAGTAACCGCCATTTCTGTGGACTGTGGACGTTGAGGTTGTGGCGATGGCGTAGTCTGCTGGGTGGCTCAAGGGTGTCGGTAACTCGTTGGCCATTGCGAGATAAGCATCACGGATGAAAGAGGAGAATGAAGTAAAGGAACCACAAAAACCAGTTGCGAGACCAATGTACAGGGGTATTGTCTTCTTAGTAGCAGCGTGTGCCTTTTTAGCAGCCGCTAGATCGATGGTCTGCTCAGAGGAACTGCTCTCTTCATCTGGCTGTCGCGCCTTGGCTTTCAAGATAGCCTGGTGGTAGTTTGGAGTTCCCCACTCTTCTTTGAAAAGCATTCTATCCTCAGCTAAGAACCCAAAGATCAAGCTACCACCAAAATTGGCCCAGAGTTCACTGAATACAATTGGGGCTCCTGGATAGAAAGTGAGAGCCTGGAGACCTAACCTTGCCAGAGTTCCTAGGAGCGCAAATAGTATCAGGTATGAAATGGTGTACAGCTCAGTTGCGAATCGAGACACCTTAGGACGTGCTTTATCCTTCTCTTCCTTTGGCTGCTCTCCCCTGGCAATGGAAGCCCTCCTAGCCTGTTCATTCTTTGCGTATTCCTGTTCATGCGACCGGGCTTCCTCCAGGGAGACATGTCGATATAAGTGATCCTCGTTGGGGTTCTCGACGGGCGATATGCTTGCTAACTCGAATAGATTTGCGTACTCTTCCGGTACATCATAGGTCGGGTTGTCAGCAGAACGAAGGGCCTTCTGGGACGCGGTCGATGTTGTTCTGCGAAGACTCAGCCTCTTTGACTGTCGGGAACCTGAGTGGCGGGATGCTCCTGATCCTAAGGTATCTACCAATGAGCAATGAGACTCTCCTGTTTCCCACAGATGTGTGTGTTGACGAATTCTCGTCGACGTTCTGTACGGGAGAAGGGTCTGCCAACTCGTTGAGATTTGCATATCTGTCGGGGATGTCGTATCCTCGCGACAAAGATTCCTCGGATTCATCATAGAAGGTAGCCATGATGTCGCAGCAAGTGCGCAAGGAGGCGACACAAGTGATGGTCCATCAATAGAGAGGGAAGATGAGCGTGAGAAGACATGTTTCGGTGGAGGAAGAGGAAGAGAGTGTCTTTGATGGTTGTGTCGGAAGAAATCTTAGTAACAGTGGGTCAGCAATGAACGACGTCAACCATCCCTTTCCAGAGGAACATCGTTAGCCGTCCCGACCGGCCCGATGGTGGTGTTTTGGTTTGGGGGTGTTCACGAACCAAAAAAAAGGAAAAGACGATAAGCCTAGCGAGTGTGTGTCGTTTCAATGCGGTTAGCCGTCCGCGATAAGCCTTTGGGTCCCTGTGGTAGCCTGTAGTACCCTGTAGTACCCTGTAGTGGACCCCTCATTACTGTATTGCCCACTACGCATTCACGCCCATTCCCATTGCCCGGATGTGGGGTTCCTTGGATCAACAACGACCTGCCTCCTTCATTCACCAAATCGGTGAGCTCCGAATAGCTTCACTTTTTCGACAACAAAAACATCAACCATTCCTTTCAATTCCTCTCAATTCCTTTCCAACAACCTTCACATTCCAAAGAGTCTTCCAAGATGGCTCAATCACTACCACCTAACGTTCACCTATCTACACATCCATGTCTCCAAGCCAAGCTGTCGCAATTACGAGCAAGCACCGCCAGTGCGCGCGAGACAAAGGCTTTGGTTAACGAGATCTCTCTGATTGTAGGATGCGAGGCAACAGCTGCAGGCTTGACAACTAAGTCAGGACCAACGGTATACTCCACCAAATACTCCAATCCATCGCTAAAGCTACCTAAGCTGATAACCCTCCCTTCCTTAGAGCAAGACACACCTCGGATACGAATACAAGACCACCACAATTGCACCTTCAACCATCTCCATTGTTCCTATTCTACGATCCGGTCTCAGTATGGTTGAAGCTCTTGAAACCCTCCTTCCATCCGCCGTCCCTGTCCATCATCTCGGTCTCTTCCGCGAGCCGACCACCCTCGAACCCGTCGAATACTACAACAACCTTCCATATCATGTTCCAGCTGTCAACAGCCCGTCATCATCCCCAAACACAGGAGCCTCAGAGCTTGCCTTCCTCCTCGATCCTGTCATTGCTACAGGTGGCACATGCGCTGCTGCCATCCAAACACTTCGGGAGTGGGGTGTTAAGCGAGTAAGCGAGTAATTGTTGTTGCGGTTCTTGGTGCTCTTGAGGGTGTCAAAAAAGCTGCCAACGAGTGGCCCGAGGGAGTTGAAGTCTGGGTCGCTGGGTTAGATGAGAAGCTCAATGATAAGGGCATGATTGCGCCAGGTCTTGGTGACGTTGGTGATCGCTTGTTTTTGACGATCGGCAAGTAAGAGGACATGGATTGATGATGTGCATAGCATGGTTACGGAGCATGGGATGATAGTTGATGATACTACGGTCGCGCGCGATACACCATAGAGTGGACTTTCTGAAGATAAAAATGGGATCAATTCTTGCTTTCTAGCTTTTATGGTTCTATGTTCCATAGACATACGTTCTCAATACAGTAGTACCCTTTGTACAGTACGTTAAATTTGTGATCAACCAAGAGAGTGCTATTTCCAATTCGACGTTACTATATCAGGAAGAGATGATACGTTCGAAGATTAATTAGGTAGGCACACAAAGGCCACCATTTATAACTATAATTGTAAAAACCAGTAGATCACAATGAAATAAGTTTCTAGACCTTAAGAAAGGAAGAGGATAGATTAAACTTAGGCTTAGGAAAGGAAAGAGATAGGGAAGCTTTAAATTTCTTAGGATAGGATAGAATAGGACAGAAAAGGAAAGGAGGGGAGAGCTAAGATTTACCTAATATCATCTAAAGATATAATACAATAAAGATCCCAGAGTTTCTCAATTACAGTACTTATTTTATTTTTATATATATTATAATATGAATAAAGATAGGAAAAGTAAGAAATCAATGAGGTAAACAAAGTAATTTCATTCAAAATAGTATCATACTATAATTATACTTCTCTCCACCTTTCTCCCTTGAAATATTACTCCTTTACCTTCTTTTCTTTTCAAGAAAGGAGAGGAAATTAAATTCTTTTAGGGTAGGAAAAGGAAATCAAACTTATGAAAATAAGAGGAAACTTAAGGATAGAGAAATCTATTTCACTGGGAGGTTGTTATTTATGAAATCTAATCATGTGTATAAAAGTATATTCAAAAAGTATCAGATACAGAATTCGTGCATGTCACTGTAACCTCTCCTCCTCTATTGTGGCTTCGTGCCATCTATCATGACAACAGTGTGTCCTACTCTCGTCTTCTGACGAGCTTCCCAAGCTTCTATTTCGTCTAAGCGAATCTGTTTCATCCGCTTGGCGTATTCACCATCCTCCGAAACATCAACAGTCTCACCAGGATACCAGAGCTTCGGCTCATCGAGGGGCACTCCATCCTCATCAACATGGCTATACACGGCCGGCTGCTCACAAATCTTCGATTCATTAGTCTCGTCCCATCGGAACTCGAACTTCTGACGCGATCCTAGCATCCTCAGTTGAATAACCACGGCGTCCATGAGGCCATGTTGGACATAATCCGTTGTCGAGCTTTTGAAGAAGGGCCTCCCAAGACCAGCTCTAGCATATTTGAGATCTCCAACATGCCCGAATAATCTATCGAGGAGATCAACCGTTTTCACTAGGTTTTCCTTGTTGAATTCTCCGTGGTCCGAGGCAAGCTGAGTTGGGAGCTTGGAGAGGACAGTGGAGAATTCGGGGCAGACTTGCAAAAACTCGGGGTCAGTAACTGAGAGATTGTCGCCCATCGGACTCATCTGATTACTTACATTTGATTCCTTCGATCGCCTTGTAGAAAGTCTTGAGATCTCTTTGGACCTGCGGCGAGAATGGAAGCAGAGAATACTCAGGCTCGCTGTCAAGAGACGTCTGAGAAAGAGCAATCGAGATTGCGATATGATAGGCCGCGTGGTCGCGACTGAGGTTCTTCCGAAGTAACGACAGAAGAACTGCTGTTGGGACACCGCCCTTATATCCAAGAGCTTTTAAAATATCCTCAGCCCAGGATTCAGCCCCGTCGAACAGGTATGCCTTCTCGCCGTCTCGGCCTGAAATAGTCCAACCCGAAACTTGACAGTACATAGTTATGATGTGTCTTCCTTCCAGCTTGGGTTGGATGCATCTGATAGGGGATCCAGGAATCTGTCCGGCACTCGCTCTATCGGCGCTTCTTCTTGCTGTTCCGGTGGGTGTCTGAGTGCCTCGAGTGCTTTGTGAAGTTCTGGCGTTAGTGGCGGGTTAGCCGGTGGTGGTAATATCTGTCGAAGTTCCTTGTTCTCGTCTTGTAAGGTATTGTTTTCGGTGCGTAAAGCACGAGTCTTGAGAGATGTAGATGCACAGAGAGGTAGGCCAGGCTGACAATCAAAAGACCCGTTGGTAGAAGCGTCGCCAATATAACTGCAGCGATCAGCTCCATCTTGTTGTTGGTTGGAGATAGAAGAAACTGAGGTAGTCGACCAGAGGGAGAAGAAGGTTTGCAGGGTTGCTTGAAGTTCAGAGCATTCCCTCGTTTCTTTTCTTCTTATCATTATAGGAGAGAGCGGATAAAGCGACCGCCCTTTTCAAGGCAAAGGTCCTTGGGAATGTTGTGTTCTTTGTCGGGTCGTTTAGGGTACTGTAAGAATGCACACTCTGAAACATATAATAAAGAACCTGTCTGCAACCGGGCTGATCTTGAGAGCAACTTGTTCCAAGTGTGTAGTTTAGTCTAGAACTAAAATAAAGCTTAGGGCATATATTTACGCAGTTTATACAATACAGCTTACAGAGAGCTGATGACTTATAGGGAATAGAGCCTGTAATAATTATATAGATATGTTGGTCTCAGCTTCGCTGCTGAACCCCCGCACTTTAAGTCTACGTATGTGAAAGGAGCACATTCCGATCAGACTCAGTGAAATTATTAATGTTTCGGAGTCTCAGATGGCTTCGCTTACCTAGTCGATACAAGTAATATATCCAGTATATCTGTAGACATATAAACTTTTTTACTAGAGCCGAATCAGGTACGTAAAGGTAGCAGCAGTATTCTAATTAAAATCAATATAATCATCAATGTTCCGGGAGTCTCAAAGATAGATTCGCTTACTCATTTGAATCAGGTAACATATCCAGTAGATTTGTAGACATATAATTTTACTAGAGTCAGAACAGAAACAGAAGACTAAATACCCGAAACTAGTAAGGCGGTCCAAGGCTTCAGAGCAGACAAACCCAACTAATATGTCATGTGGAGAGGTTCTTGTTTCGGCGCCTTAATGTTCTACCATGGGAGGGCCAAAGCTCGCTTGGTACTCAATTTCTTATATGGCTCGCTAAATCCACAATCTCTCTCCCTTAGTAATTGAAAGCATACGAGCGAAATTCTTATCATCTTATGGTATTGCTGATGCTCTGAAGAATCGCCGCCAGAATTTTCAGATTTCCACGATGGATACCATTTTCTTAATTGACTTTGGTATGACGGGATCTGGTAAGTATTTCATCTACATGTTCATTGTCCATGTTGCGTAAGCTAATAAAAATTTGTCAGGAGCCGAGTGCTTGATTACTCCATCCCCTGACGCAACATGTACCATCAAGCATCACAAGTTCGGAAAAATTCCAACTCGGATACTTTATGGGGAGATGGGCGAGGTTATCAATTGGGGATTTGAGTGCGAAACGAACAACGAAGCTAAGGCGCTGTTCAAGAATCACTACTGGACGAAAGAGTTTTCAACACCTGAAGAGAACACCAGAGCGACTGAAAAGCCTTCATCAATGGAGGAACTCGAGAAGTGGATATCGGATTATCTCCATCACTTCTGCACACATTTACTTGATGAAGTCTTGCGACGGGAGAACACAATCAAGGAACAACTCAACGCAAAATGGTATCTGACGACGCCCGGCTGCTGGAGTGATTCAACTCAGCTCGACTTTAAGATGCTTACTTGGAGAGTTTTAGATGATATTCTCCCGGGCAGTGAAGTCTTTGCAAACATTGATGAGTCACTAACAAGTTGCGAATTCTTAGTTGAGCACTTTCAGTGGCCAAGTGGGACTTGGGTGATTACTTGTGACATTGGTGGTGGTGCGACCTGTGATACAGCAGTGGCTGTTATACAGAGCGATGGTGGAAAATTAATACCGCAAGTCTACCCAGTAGCAAGTAGTGGCGGATCAACAAAAGGCGGTATCAATACTATCGACCTAGAGTTTGAGACAAGTTTTCAAACTCTCCTGCGTGGAAGTACCCCATTTCTGACTTGCCATTTACCGGCAAAGAAGCTCATGAAAATTATCGATTGGCCAAGTGCTCGCCATGCGTTTGACGGCTCGGAGGATATAGTACTTACAGCTAAACAAGAGCTAGGAAAATGGAAGCATCCGAAGGGCAAATTATCAATTGAAGGTTCAAAAGTCGTCATCCAACGGTATGTGGAGCCCTCTCATTTCACTTGTGTGCACTGGCTATGTTGAATATTCCAGACTGACCTTATCTAGTCAAGAGATTGAAAAAATCTTCGCGCCATTCCTAAAGGGCGTATACTCAGACATTAACCTGGCTCTTGACAAATTGAAAGCTGTTACTCCACGAAACACGAGACCAGTGAGTAACTCCACCTGGATTCTACAACATACTAAACTTCCATTCTTGACAGGGTGTGATTGCTCTCTGCGGCGGTGGAGGCTCCATGGCGTATCTTTTGAAGCAGCTGAGGTTACGTTTTAACGACAAGGAGAACAAGATCGAGATTGTAGCTCCTTCATCTATAGAAGAATCGTTAGTAACTCCCAATTCTCAGTCTTCAGTCTAAGGGCTCTCTGACATATGTCCTTCCAGATGTCTTGCAACAGTAACTGGGCATGGCATTTATCGGCTCCGAAATGCATTCAATGATTACCTCGGCGATGTCCTTTTGGGGATTTCCTATCATTCCTCTGCAAAAGTACCACCATGCTATCACCTGGCATAAGGTGAGCAGCCCCAGATCCTAGTGAGCCGAGAACTTCAAAAGCTTACCATATTCAGAACCCGAGCCGACTTACCACCTTCGAGTTTGCCTCCAAAAACACATTGCGACATTACTTCATGGTCTCTAGGAAGAGCTGTAGCAGGCCGCTACCAGTATCATTGCTCGATTTGAAGACAACTTTCAACCAATGGGATGGTGCCTTAATCTGGACTTTGGATGTGACTCTCGACAAACATTGGTTGCGGAAACAAAAATACTGTATTGAAGTCACATGCACAGCAATAAATGTGTTCTGCTTCAAAGCTTACGATGCTCAGTTCCATAGTACCGACTTCAAATTGGTCGCAAGGAGATTTTCTTCAAAAGATTTGATATTGTCTGATTAGTCTTCGCTGGTGCGTATGTAGTATTTACTGTACAATATATCAGTGGTTTCCACAAAGCATATCTTCCTACTGTAATTTTCCATGCCCAGAGAACTTGTTCACTACCATGAATAATTAGATATACATACAAAACCTAATCTTGAACATAATTTCTCAAGCTGCTCTTCAGAGTCCTAGACATGATATCCATAAATACCTACTGACAGCTATGCTGCAAGGACAGTCTCAGCACCGGATTAGCCGTTCTCAGACTTTGGTCGCTCAACGAGCGTGATAATGTTCCAGCGATAAGCACTGAGAATCCAAAATAGTAACATTAATAAAACAAGGCTCTTAAGAATCATTTGTAAAACTACGTTGAGGTACAGAATACCCCGCCCCTTATAAGCATTCCTCGAATTCACAAAGGGCAGTTTCTCCTTCGAACTAGCTTAAAACATAAGTCCTTTTTACAAGACCTATGTCTTCTATGGTCCTCGACGTTTCGAGGACGAGTCGAAGAAAGACGCCCAATTGAAACTTTTCGGCGTGCCCGAAAACTTATTAAGTGTACTGCAAGACATCTGTTTACAATGGAACTCGCTTAGGACTGATACAACACAAAGGCAACCCTTCCAACTTCTATTTGAGATTGCCTATATAATAGCAACTAGTAGCAAAAGCTACAAACATGATCTCGTCAGTACTTCATAATTAACCAGCTTCATATAATAAACACCAACACCCACCCAAACACTTCCAAACTCTCTCACAGTATCACTCTCGCCTAGTCCCATCTCACCACAAACAAAGCCCCATTCCCACGAACCAACGAACCAACGACAACCCCGACCGAAAATGGCCTCCGTATCCATAGGAGACATAGTCAAAATCTGCAAAATAATCAGCGAAACCATCTCCCGCTGTCTAGCAGCAAGCGGCGAAAAGCTCGCCCAATACGAAGTCCTCACAAGTACCCAAGATATAATCTCGCTATTCATAACCGGCATGAATCAATACATCCTCTACGAAGATCAAAAACAAGCCTGGTATCAGAAATTAACCATGTGCAAACTCCAGCTCTTCGAATTGCGCGAGACTCTTGATCACAATCATAATCATAATAATGACGATGACGATAACAAAAACAATGATCCTTCCACCGACAACAGCAAATCAGCCAAGAAGAATCTGAATCTGGATCTGAATCTACAGTTTCTAGAGAATATCAAATTTGCTTTATTTCAACAGGAACGTATCGAGAGACAGATGAGGGGTTTAAAGGTGCTGGTCAAGGAGTTGTATCATCTACATGACTTGTATGTTACAAATTCCGAATCTGAAAATCCTATCCATCTAAACACTTGAACTAATCCCTTTTCCCATCTTTAGAATTCTACGTGAAGCAACTAAGAAAAGTATGCTACACAGTCTACGATTTCCAGAGAAGGCGGGAAATGAAGTATAAAGTGTACAAGTATAAGAATAAGATGCAATCTTGAATGGCAAAGGGTATATAGCTAGGCAAAGCGGTAATGTACTCCGTAGAGAATCAATGTTTATAGAAGGGCCTACTTATTTAGTAGGAGGACGGTTACATAGCTATTCTATATGTTTAATAAATAACTGTCTTGCTTTTAGAGTACAAGAAAAAGAGGGTGGACTTTGCAGCTGGCTCATAACAAGTTTGAAAATTAATAGTATGTATCAATTGACCATTACTACTACTTAAATTCATTGTGCAACGTAAACTATTTTTGCTACGCTTATAAAGCCCAGAATACCTAGAGCTCCTACTCCCATTCCTGTTCCTGTTCCTCTTCCCATTCCACATCCTGTCGTTGTTCTTCCTCTTCCTGTTGTTCCTGTTCTTCTTGCTCTCGTTCGCGATTCCTTTCTTCCTGTTCACGGTTCTGTCGTTGTCGACGTTCCCGTAACACTCGTCTTTTTACCCGCTGGAGTTTCCGGTTCATCCGTTCCTCGTCCCATTCCTGTTCCTCTTCCTCTTCCTGTGCCCATTGCCGTTCCTGTTCCTCTTTTCGTGCCCTCTCCTGTTCCTCTTTTTGTGCCCTCTCCCGTTCCTGTTCATCTCTTCTAAGAGCCACCCATCTAAGCATCCTTCTTGTTTGTGCCCAGAAGTACGGCTGCTCCCAGATCTCATCTCCCATCTCTTCCCCTAATACCTTGAGTTCCATAATAACTCCAGGGTTAGCGTGGTTGAGAAGCCCAGCCTTTGTCGTAAACATGTCAGTGATAACCCAACATACGCAATCACTACGATCAACAGAAGGCATCGAGGGCTCTCTGTAAGCGAATTCTTCTCCTGGATCTACCAGGCGTCCACCTTGGCGATTCGGCCTTCCACAGCTATCCAACTCCTCGGGCCATCCATAATCCATAACAAACCTCCATTTTTCTAAGAGCTCGATCCATTCGAAGACTTGTATGTAGTAGAATCTCCTCTCCCTACAATTTTAATCATTCGATCAGCTTTGGACACTTCAAATGTTTGGACACCCCGAGAAGAATAATTTGGCCAGGTACAGATACTCACTGGAATATTGACCCGTTTTTTTCGAGGGTCATACTCAATCGTTTTTTCCTTCTTTCAACGTGACGCCTTATTTCAGTCAATTCCTCTGAAGTATGCTCCAGTCCAGGGAACAGTGAAGTTGATAACGGGTAGAATGTGGAATCTGTAACATCGATCGGTGGCTGTGGTGAACTCTCCTGACTCTGCACTAAATCTGTTGAGTCGCAAGTAGCTCGCCGTCGTGAACACAACAAAGCTTCCTCATTCCCCCATATAAGCTCCAGCAAATCCTTCTCTTCTTGCTCTAAGATATGTTTTAGTATCAGCAAATATTCCAACTCAAGCTCATTTATTGGCTCAGGCGTGAGTTCATCTTCTGTTCTATATTCCTGCTCTGTCTCGTCTCCTAGTTCTGTGACATCTGTCCCGTCGCCTTGTTCTGGTTCATCACTTTGTTCTGACTCGCCATCTTGTTCTGGTTCGTTTCCTCGGACTTCGTCGTGCTGTAGCTCCTCTATCTCTTGCGAGGCTTCACGAGCTCTTTCACTGTACCGAGAGTCACTAGCTCGCCGAGTTCTAGCTGGGACGACACTACGAGCAGCGTCGACTTCGATATCGCGTTCAAACCAATCCGGAAGAGACAGGAGGAATGGTGGAATTGGTTCCGAGAGCTCTGCTTCGAACCCTTCCGTCATGTTGCTTATTGTTGAACGCGTTCTCCGGAGAGAAAATGTTGGGCATTCCATATTAACGAGAGTATTATACGTGAGCGAGTATGATAATGAAAACGACTGATAATAGTTTGTCTGATGTTGTTGATGTTGATGTGTATGTTTAATGTTAACATTTTGGCAGCAGCTTTCTTTATGCCCTGCTTGATACGTACTTGCCATCTCTGTTAGGGGCTTGATGACGCGCCGAAAGCAGTCTCTCCGGCAAGAAGTAGCAGTTTAATTCATGTTGCTGTTGTCTTTTCTGCGTACAAGCTTAAAGGTCTGACTCCTTCCTCCTGGATAATAGGAGAATCTGCTTTAATAGAGAAAATAGTATGGATCATGCGTTAACTCTCACTTTCTAGATCTACAAGCGATCAGTACGTGGTATACCCTGAGAAATGAACATAGCAGTCAAGAGACGAGTTTCTACAAATTTATAGACTGCATCTGTGGTCACAGCAAGAATCTTGGTTATGGTAAGATAACAGAGACTCAAACGTGTTTCTTGAATATTCTTCATAATAACGCTGGCCTCTCATCAACAACGCTCGCTTTCGTAGCAACCATAAGTTCCAAAACCAAAACATATGCTTGCCATTGCATGCTTCATACCTTTGACCACCTTTCTACAAAGCATCAATATTGCCACCGACGTCCATACTTTTGTGAATCCGCCTAATTCCCATTCTGAGTACTCTCTTCATATTGACCTTTGGACGTAGAAGCCGCATCTGTATTTTCCGCTGCATTTGTAGTCCCCGCTGCGTCTGTAGTCCCCGCTGCGTCTGTAGTCCCCGCTGTATCTTTATTTCTCGTTGCATCTGCATGTTCTGCTGGATTCGTATTTTCCATTGGTAGAAGTGGAAGGAATGAAGAAGTTGTGATATCTTCTTTTGATTGGTGAAATGCAAGTGGTGTAATAGCTTTGCGTCCTTCAACCGGTGCTAGGGGCAGCCAACTGTGTTGGCTTTCTTTGCGGCTTGCTTCTGGAACTCTTCTATCTCCGCAGGGGTGTATGTTTGTGACCCAAATATTACGTTTTCCGGAGATCCTTCTCTGCGAATCATATCACCCCAGAATGGGCGCGAGGATGATCTCGATCGCTGTGTATCTGGCATCGCCTGTGACAGAGATAGAGTATTCTGTCCAATGTTCGGAGTATTTGGCGGGTTATGGTACGACACTGCTGAATGGAATGAATGGCCATCCGAGGAATGAATGGCCACTTTCCGAGTCATTTTGACTGCGTGCTGAGTGGAATGATTGCGCACTTTCCAAGTTACTTTGACGGCCCTGTCGAGATTTGGCGAATGTGGTGGTGCCAGCAGTGCCGGAGTCCCTTGATTCTTTTTCAAGAGGCGCGGTGGAACCTTCTGGCCCATAAACTGACAAGCCTTCTCTGCGAGGACGTGTAGTAACATCTTTTGCACTATCCGCCGGGCTGTCGTTTCGAGGAGGCCCAGAGAAGCCTTTTGACCCATCATCTATCAGGCTTCCTGTAGAAGAAGGCAACGGAGACTGCCCCCCAGTATTCTTATTACCGGACTTCTTCTTTTCCAACTTCTCCTTTCCGGAACTCATGCTGCTTAGTTCGGCACGGCCAAATCTTCAGTATGTACACGAGCGAGGAGATTGTATTGTTGATATGATATGTATCGAATAAACCTAAAGAGCGTGGAGGAAAAGGATATGAATTGTCTGCAGATATTGATGGAATATTTGGTACCGACATGTTATAGAATTCTAAATAGGTTCGCACTGGTCGGTAGGTGAGGTGCTTTGGAAGGAGCGAATCTATCCTCCCTCCACTGTGTGTATATGGGAAGTAACGAGTTCTGGTCTGTCCTCTGGCATTAATAAATCAGAACAATGAAATATACTTCCTTCTTCCTCGGAAATTACAGCTGAAAGTGATGATCAAGTTCCTAGCCATAAAGTGGGTTGCTTATATCCATCAATCCACTTAATTCTGTGTTAGCTTGTGGACATTCTACAGAGCCTGAAAGTCAAAAATCATAGTAATGAAGCTACGGGTTGTGATAAGAAGAAATTTTTATATGCAAGGAAATAAACAGCTACATTGATAAAGTAAGCCACTGCACTAACCGCAGACTCCCAATATTTCAAGTGTTAATTGGTATTTGTGGAATGATCAGGGGGAGAAAGCGCAAAGCACGATGTCAACAGTTGAGCGTTTTTCATTAGCTCGATGCTATGATTAAATTCCACAGTTTTTGATGTTATACTTGTCTAACTGACATAGGTACACACCTTTAAGCTGACATCATATACTTATGACCTGAATATAGATTTCGAACGCAGATATAAGAGATGAGAAGTCCAAATGACATCTGTCATTTCTTGGCCAAACAATTCGGGCGCAACGTTGCCACTCTGCGCGGTACAGTGGTTGATGAGCAGATATGAGTATCAAGAATCTTGACCTCTATGTGAGATCGCAAATTCTCAGCTATGAACTTTTCCCCAATCTATCAGTCCTCCACCCTCGTTGTGGGCGGTTTTTGTTCTAACCAAAGACGAAAATTCTTAACATGGGCTTCCAAATACGCCTTGGAGTTGTAATTATGGGTACTTGTACTATGAGAATATCCATACCTTGTTCCCAAGACTATGTCTCTCTTCAGTAGAGAGCCCTTCTGCTTTGATTATCACGATTCGTGCACGTTGTCATTACAAGAATTTTCATCGTACGCAAATGCCCACTGTTCGTTCGCTACAGGGCCTCGTAAGAAAACTGTAGCTCTGTGCCTGCGCGGTCGCGTGTTGGCACAGCTCTTAGATATGATATTGGTCCTTAGCAGTACTAAAGCGCCTGCACGAAACATTCGAATTCCGTCTTTGCCTTTGACAGTGCCTGATTGCTGTTAACAGTGACTGAAAAAAGCATTCATCAAATGCTCTGGGATGCTAGTGCCATGACTAGACATCATAAGGATTTTAACCTCCTTTGGAAAGAGAAGATGAGACTACGTCAACTAAATTTTGAATATACTTTCGATTCCCAATTCAGGACTTCTTTTTGATGTTCACCATCTTCCAAACGAACTGTCGTTGAGGCGATTTACCAGATGGAACGCTACTTGGCATTTTTGGGACTGATGAGCCCGGCGCGGGAAGAGGTAGTCTTCGTGTTTCCTTCATGGGAGTATTTATTTGTCGTGTAGCTATAGGACTTGATTGAGGTCGCCCTCCAGCAGAAGATTGCTGCGTCTGTTGCTGCAAGTTTTGATTTGGCAACGGCGATTGATGGGGTCGTTGTTCTTGTCTTTGCTGTTGTGACTAAAACTGTTCTTGTGATTGAACAGGCAAAGGTGACGCAGGTAGTGGAGGCAGTTTAGGTGTTTGGACTGGTTGGGCTGCTTGAGATGATGGCTGTTGATGCTGTATCCGAGGTGACTCGGCTGCTAGGGCTAGTTGAACCGTTTGAGATGGTAGCTGTTGATGCTGTCGACATGGTAGCTCAATTGTTTCGACTCTTTGGACTGCTTGAGCGGCGTGAGGGGATTGCTAGGGTTGCTGAGGTTGGGGGCCAGTGATTGAAGGGAAGCAGTACACAGCGATCGGCGGCATATGTTGCATTGGAGGAGCACTTGGGATGGCAGGATTTCCACTCGTGGCTTGTTGTAAGTCTTGGCGGAAGGAAGGGTAATGTGACGGATCCGATATATACACTTTATTCAGATCAGCCATTTGTACAGCTGGATTCGAGGGAGGTGGAGGTGGGGGTAGTGGTTTAGATGTTCCTCTGTTTGCTTCTCTCCGTCTGGTCTCTTTTTGGATGCGTTTTCTTTTGGGTGGTGGCACAGGTTGGGGTCCTCTAATAGGGATCCCGTGCTTCTTGATAAGTCTCAATACCCAGGTTGTCCTAACTCGAACATCAAATTTTCCGAAAAGCGCTTCTGAAATCTTCTCATATTTTAGTCCAGGATCTTTAGCTTCTAGGTCCCTCACAAATTCAGCAGCTTTCTCCTTGTCCATCACAGCATGGCGGCCATTCTTCTTCCTATCATCCACTCCAGCCTTGACTTTATTATACCGCTTCATATTCCAAACTACAGCTTGTGGACTCGTCTTGTATATTTTAGCCATTGCATGGATAAAGGCTGATTCGAGCTGCCCGTCATTGCATTCTACAGCGGTCTCGATGGCCGCAATGACTTCGGACTTCAAATGAGGCGCCATTTTTCTGTGGATGCCATTAAATCACGTCAATTGAAAGACTACCAATGACACTTAATGTGCCGATCCCAATCCGCAGCTGGGTGCTTGTTGATGCGTTGCGTGGTTCGATACAAGAGAAGCATATTTATTTATATTGCAGAGGTTCTTTGATGATGCCAAGACTATGAGCTACAGTATGTAAGGCACGGTTCCCATTATGCCACGTGCGTGTGGAAACCCTTAGCTCTCCAGGCTCTCAAGCACACTTCTCTTTTTTGTTTCCCCATCCAGTATCTTCTTTCATCCACTACAACGTCTTGATTCCTAGAAGATCAACGATCAACGATATAATACTATATCTACTATCACCTAGACCTCAAACAGTATTCTCAAGCTGTATTAATCGCCACAACACTCTGTCCTAACTAATATCAGATTGCCTCTCTGCTCTCATCGCCATCAGGAACTCAAACAAGACGGATTAGCGTTGATAAACTTCATCTTGATTGATCAAGTACTCTCTGAGGTCATGGTAAACAGAGGGTTAGTTACGTATCCATCACAGGCTTGATTCTGCACGCGTCGAAGAGTATTCCAGGCTTCAATTCCAGTGCATAGCCATAGTCTACGCCCTGAACTCTGCAGAGGCAGATATCCCATTCATTCCCTTATGTCACAACGCCCAAGCGCCCCAATACGCACGCCATAAACTCCTTTTGGTATTGTAGATGACAACAGTACTGTCAGTTATCAGTTCCGTTTACAGTCTATTACAAAATTCGTTGCGTACCTTCAAGCACCCTCCATCTCTATCTCATCTTCGTAATGATCAGTGTCCCTGATCTTCAGGTCGTCCTTGAAGTCATCAACCCCATTTTCCTGCTCGTACAGAGCGCGCTCTTCGCAAAGATGGCAAGTTTCTGGGTATCGGACGGCTTGGAATACGATGGTACGTTGGCCGTAGTCGCAGACGTACTCGTTGCCATTTTGGCACCAGATTCGATAGAGAAACTGAATCTCAATCAGTATTGGGTAAATAGAATAGCAACAGGCGGATAAGATCCGTCTGCTGATGGTGGAGAATCCACTAATGAATTGAGGCGCGGCGTATTATAGGACTGTTGTTGTTGAAGAAGAGCTTTACCTTGTGTCCGCCTGTGGCATATTAGCGCAAGTGTCTTGACTGAAGGTAGGGCTATAATCACAGAGGAATTTTTCAACTCTTAGAAAGCACATGATGAATAGCTTTTAGTCTGAGCAAGTGGGTGGCGTGGTTTTGAAAGCGAAAGGTTTTCTTGTCGGTGTTTCTTGGTGAATGCAACGCGTTGCCAAAGTTGAGATGGAAGTCGATCAGCTGTTTGACGTGTTCGCGTTGTGAGGTTTGACTGAGTGAATAGTGACTCGTCGTGCGATTATACGTTCTTATCGAGTAAAGTCCAGTAGAGAATGGCAAGGGAGAGACCCATAGACTTGGACAGTCTTCTATGTCTCGTCTGGGCTTTTTTTATTTTGTTAACATTTTCTATGGATATGACTTGAAGTGTCAAGTCATATCTGCCTTAGGAGTTGAAAGGCATTACTTCAGGAAGACTTCAATGTGAAGTTCTACTTGCTTCATGATTTACCTAGATTAAGTGCTGTGTCGAAATAAACACATTGCAAACTCTTCCCAAAACCAAGGCTAAGTTTACACAACCTTGGTCTCCAAGTTTAGATCAAAGCTATTCGCACAATCTCGTCACGCTAACTTCAATAAAGTCTCTTTGAGAACTCTTAGTCTTTACAAAAATCCATTGTTATCCAGAGACGAGCACAAAGGCCCTTTGACACAATGGCATTGTAAATGGATCTTCTTTATCTACCATTTCATCCTCTTAAAACTAGGGCTGGCCTCCGAACAAGAGTCTCCATTGTTCATGCTTTGTATTTTAAGACTGTTGTTGTACAGAGTATCCTAAACAACGCAATTGTCTGAAATATAACTGAGCACAACGCCCCTCTCCATCCAAAGTAAGCAAAACAAACACTCCCATAATTCATCCAAAATCGACATCTTTATAAAGTAACACCATGTGTATATATTCAACAAGAATCTGTGTCCTATGCAGACACGTCTCTGACGGTCATGCTGGAACCACAAAGCGAATACTTAGCAACCACAGATGTGATCGTGCTATGAACCGAAACGAGAGATGCTCATATCTACGCCGAGGCCCCACGTATTATGTTTATAGCTGCCGCAATTGCAGCTACCAGAGACGGCAGCGCCAAATACGAGAACAAAGAGAAGCCGACCAGAACCGTCTCGACCAAGATCAAGCGAAACACCTCCTCGAGCACCTCCGAGGGGAGAATAGATATGCAGGCACGGAAAAGCAACGTGAGCAACGTCGGAGAGCAGTGCTTGAGCAGAGATGGGATGGAGAACGTCTGCATCATTTCCTTCGCGATGATCCACTTTCTATGTTTCCCTGGGAGATAGAGATCTTGCGACGAGCACCTCATCCCTTCCAGAGAGCCTTCCAAGAAATGATGCGGAGGCAAACAGAAATCGATCAAACAGGGCGAGCTCTCACATTAGTTGATCGCCGCTTTCGGTGGTCCAATCTTGTCTACCACTACGAGAGGAGTCGAGGAAGTCGATTCGACATGAGAAATAGAAGTCATGTAGTAGGCTCCTTTTCGACTATAACAGAAGCTCAAATAGAGCAGGACATGAGATACGGAGAGTCTCTAGAGTCATCAAATAGAGGTTCTGGAAGTTTCGGAGAGTTTGGAGAGTTACAAAATGAAGACTTTTTTGAACCAACAACAATCGACGAAAACTACATCGACGAATCTCGAAACGAAGAGCAACAATACTCCGAACCACTAGAGCCAGACGAGAGAGAGCCACTCAGCTTCTTATCAATGGCTGACGACCTCAAATCCCAAGCACGACGAGAGAGATCAGACATGGCACCAGAAGAACTATTCCAAAACGTAATCGACGCATACGGTGGATACATAGGTAACGAATTTTCAGCAACCCACATCTTCAACTGGCGCGATACCATCGAAGCCGTTATGCGCGACAACAACTCAAATTGGGACTTCACGCCTGAACAGACTTCACCGGTTGAAGAACCGGGTACCGAAGCGCTGGCGTTTAGGGCCTGGTTCGAACAGCAACGTGATCAAGAGCTTCAAGATGCGCAAGAGTCGTGGCATTGGGCAACCGGACCTAGGTACCGTCTTGAGGCTTTGACGGAGTATACGGAGTACCTTAGAGATGTTGCACCTCAGGCTATTGAGGGCTTGATGGTTTCAAGAGAGGTGGCAGTTGAGAATATGTTCAGACATCTTTGAGGTGAGTAAGTAGATCGAGAGAGAGTAAGTAAGTGAACATGCTGCTGGTCAGTATGCCATATCTTTTTCCTGCCATCCCCAGTCGTTAAAAGGGAAGGATACGGTAAGTTATGTTTTCCCTATTATCAATGAAATGAATTAATACATGTATTTATACTTATTAAAAAATCTCCCTTTCTCTTGCCATATACAAAAAATGTGATTTGATAAATCGTCATAATATTCAACGAAAGCCTTACTTACCTACCCACCCACATAATTCGAAACCTGCAGGATAATCCTGAAGTTAACTACCCTATGAGTAGTAAGTACATAAAATCAAGCGGACAGATAATCTACCATTCACATTCAGATTCAAATAAAAATATTTCAAAGCTATGCATTTTCATCAACCTAAATCAACTAGAGTATATTATCTTCTTTCTTCCTGCTCTCCCCTCCCTACCGTACCCTACCCTACCCATCCCCTAGTTCTATCCGCCCTCTCCCTCGCTACACAACGAAGCGAGGATAAAAAATAGGAGGGCAACTCGGCTCGGCCTAAAATAAGCCCCACGGCTAAACCACGGTCAAACCAACCTAATCTCTTCGCTTGCCCAAAACTCTCACAAACCTCACTCACTCCCCACGCAAATCACGCAACAACAAAAAAAAAAAAAGGCAAAAAGAAAGCGTGCTCACTACCAGGGTCGAACTGGCGACCTTGGCGTCAACATAACATTTTTACACGTTATTAGCACCACGCTCTAACCAACTGAGCTAAGCGAGCTTGTTGGATTCATTTGTTTGTTGAAGCTGAATTTGCTATTTTAGACTATAAATATGCAAAAGTATTTTCTAGACAAAATCAAATACGTTGTTGTATTCACAGGTCCATAGACGAGTCAAAATGATCATTTGATAAAGTATTTTAATTTGGTTTACATTGTACGATAGATGGACAATTCCAGGATGGAAGTATGATTCATTTTTCCGATACAATGGAACATCCATCTTGTTAGCATCTTGCGAAAAATAACTAACGCAGTACGGGAATGGAGTGTATTAACTCCATCCAATCCAACACTGCACAAAAGCCAACCCTCACACTCACTACGTCATGCCATGTCAACTTCATGTCCAATAAACCATCATATCAAAAAACACTCACCCCTCAATCAAAATTCACGAAAAAAAACCATAGGAAACCCTATGCCAATCCTCATCAGAAACTTCATCATCACCCCGATCACTAGGACTCTTTCCCGTAACCCTATCTCTGATTTCCTGCATCAATTCCTCACTCATTACCTCCTTCACACCAGCAAGCAACTCAATACTGTAAAAGTACCGATTAACAGACATGCTCGAATTCTCATGGAACAGCTTTAGGAAATGCTGCATCGTCGTCTGATCTTTCTTATCTCCAATCCTATCTCTAAAGGTGTCGATGGTCCATGTCTCAGTAAGTCCTTCCCTACCAAACGAAGCGCGGATCTCGTGGCCTTGAATTGGTCCTGTTGGTTTTGGGGATAGAGAGGCTTCGACGAGCGCAGAGGTAGTGATAGGATCGTCCCATGCTGCACCATCGAGATTTTGAAGTTCTGGATCAATACCGACGAGGAGATGCTTGCGGTGTGTTGCATCGGCGCAGGGACCGCGAAAGGTAATCGATTTGAGTCGGCGGAAGTTGTCTAGCGGACGGAAGATTTCGGTTAATGGATGGCATGGCGTAGGATTGTATTTTTGCATCTTGCCCAAGCCATCAATCCAGATTTCCATAGAGATTGGGCGGGTGTGTTTGATAGCGTCGCAGAATTTCTTGAAACCTGTGCAGGTGCAGAGGTATAGGTCATGAGCCATGGTGTGGATGACCCAGTGCTTGATAAGTGGTGTTATTGCCGACATATCATTGTACAGATCTTGATAATCAAAGAAGGCTTCGCCACCAGCGTACGTTGGGTCATCGGGTAGACTTCTTCCAAAGGCTCTCCTGGCCCTAACGAGTTCTCTTGTCTCATAGACATTTCTTGCCTCAACGGATCCTCTTGTCAATGGTGATTCATAGAAGTCTGGATGACAGTCAATGAAGAATTTGTTGGTGCCATAGAGGATAGGTAAGGCTTCCATGTTAATCTTTCGGCAAGTGCGTAGTATTGCTGGCGACATCCCATAAATGTTGCTCGTGAGTCCCATTCTCATTGAATAAACGTCTTCTGGGATCTCGCATTCGGCGGCAACTAAATCATACCCTAGCTTAACACGAACGAGAAGCAACTTGTAGATTTTGTTGCGGATTTCGAGGGGGATCTTCGTCAGGAACAGGCACTCGATGTCCATAGCTACTTGAGTAATTTCGTCCATGATTTCAGGTGCTGATTATCCTCAAGAGAATGGCGAATAAGTAACAAAGTCCACAATGATATTTGCGAATGCTGAAGATGCTCAAGGGAATGGAGGGTGAGGATGAAAACCCACCAAGAATATTACATCTATTTGAAGATCGAACCTGGGTATCTAAACCTTATCGCAGATCCGGAATAACTTTCAAGCGATAGGAATATCTTGAGTGATTGAAGGATCATGAGCGATCTGAATGCTTGGAATGACTGAGGTGTGTTGAGGCTTGAGTGACTGAGTTGTCTTAAGCGACAGCCAGTTTGAGTGATACAAATACTGTAAATGACCGTTTCAACTTTAGCGATTCAAACTAGCGACTGTTTGCGACGCCCCCTTTAGAGAGCTAATACAAAAGTGTTATAATTTTGATACTGTACTGTCTTCCTAGGAGACATTTTCGAAACTTAATTGGCTATTATATTTAAACATAGCAACTATCACAACAGGAAGAATCTAACAACTGATTGCAGAGTGATCTTCTCCTTATTGTTTCAATTTCTTCAATATTTATAGTATAGATACGAGAACACTTGACTGACTATCCCCTCTTAAGGACAAAGTTCTTAACTTATACTATCAACCAAATAACTCTTTCAAAGGAGAATCCGATTGCTTTACAGCAAGCTAGGCAAACTTCTGCTGCAAACATAGGTACTAAACAGCCCTCAAGATAAATAACGTCAATATTACTATAAACACAACACAAAATTCTTCATTGCGTTTCTGTGAAACTTTCAAATGAAATAGCAAAGAACTAGGTAGACATTTGTGATTGTGAAAACCTTCCTTGAACTAAATCATCATCACTAGATTTTTGAACAATTGTAAATCACTCCTTTGAGAGTATAGCGCTTGCTTATCTAAAAGTATTGCTTCTATCAAATATAAGAACTTCCTGCTCAGCTACGATTCAAACTAGAATACGAATCAGCAATCAAATACAGAATGTCTCGACGCCTGATACTTACCAGTAGCCTCACGACACCACCTGGATCTGATCTTTTCTATAGCTCCATGAAATTAGTCTATGTCTACCAGCACAAACTTTCTGCTAATCGCAAGAAGTCCACAGTTCTATCATCGACCACCATGCTACAGCACAAGTAAGTCCATCAACTCTCAACATCAGCAGAAGGCAAAGCAAGACTAACAGTCCAAAGATCAAAACCCTCCACCTTCCCATCCTCACCAAACCTCCCAACATCCTCCCCCACCCCAGCCATCATACTCTTAGTCAACCAAGCAACATACTCAGGAAACCCAATAACACTCCCATAAACCCTCACCCTCTCCACAGCCCTCACGCCCTCCAAAAGTCTCAAAACCTCAAACCCACTACTCCCATACTGAGCCTGAAAGACCTCAACAGTCAACTCCTCCACCCCACTAAAAGCTCTCGTAGCCTGCTCCCTCGTAAAATTAGGATCGTTATCCAACCTGATCCTAAAATGAAAGCGTCTGATCAGAGAGATTAGATTTGCGGAGCTGATGCTGCCGTAATAGGGACGTAGACGAGGGAGGCTGGAGAGGAGGTTCGGGTGTGCGAGGAATGTGTGTTTTTGCTGTAGAGGATCTGTTGGGTTTCGTGGTGGATGGTCTTGTTTGTGAGGAGGATGGAGGTGTGGATTGGTGGGTCGGAACCTAGGGTTCTGGGTGTTGAGGGAGTGGGGATTAGGAGGAGGTAGTGGTAGATTTGGTTGCGGATTTCGCCTGGGAGGTCTAGGAAGGTTGGAGGTGGCATGTTTTTAAGATTTATTTATTTAGTTTTGTGATGACTATATCTGCAGATTTTGCGATGTGATGGACCTCATCCTGTACAGTACAGTAGAAGACGTCGTTGATTGCCAAGAGAGAGATAAGGCGAGATAACCTTAAATTTATTAGCGTCGAGTCTCGGATTGAGGTGCTGGGATGATGTGCTGAGTTGAGCAAGTGGTGACCTTTAACAAACTTCCATGAATAACGTTATTGTATTACAGTACAAGGCCATCATCGCTGAAAGACCCTGCTGACATGTCTCAGCAAGTGCGAAGTAAGTAGAGGTCTGACATTCAAGACATGCTCCAGGTTCCATTCCCATGAGCATTCCATCACGTGTCATGGCGTGTGTCAACCAGGAACGGCGAGAGCCATCCGAAGAATGAATGACCCGGTAATCGGCCTTCCAAACTGAGCTCCGTCCTCGTGTTCAAACAAACAGCAGCTCCCATTCTTTAAAAAGAAGCAACTCCCATCCCCATCCTCCTCCACTCTCAAACACAACCTCGCACAGCATCATGCGTGCGCGACAACCGCCATCAAAATGTTACACCACAGTACTACCTTCCTCGAAGCCATCTCCCTAATCTTCGGCTACATCTACATGGGCTGTTGGTCACTATCATTCTATCCACAACCACTGCTGAACTGGAAGCGCAAATCAACATCGGGTGTGAACATAGATTTTTTTGTTATAAATGTCCTGGGATTCGTCGCATACCTCATCTATTGTTACGCTGCAAGATATTCGGACACCTTTCGCCGGGAATATGCCTTGAGACATCATGGACTCACACCACTGGTGCCCTTTAATGATTTATTGTTTGCTGCGCATGCTGTTGTTTTGACGACCATTGCGCTCACTCAATTTTTGTTTCCGAGCATGTGGGGCTTCGAGATTAGGAGGAAGGGCGCCTTTGGTGTTAGAGTTAGTAAGGCTATTCAAGGCTTCATGGTCGGTTGTGTTTTGAGCGTGGCTATTATTGCTGTGCTGGTGGTGGCAAGGAATGATCCAGATCCTACGACAGGTTGGGCTTTCATTGATGTCGTAAGTCAAATCTTTAAATCCCCAAGATGTTTTCTTGCCGCTGACTATTCATGCATGATAGATTTACACAATATCCTATGTCAAACTCGTGATAACCATCGTAAAATACATGCCGCAAGTCCTAACCAATTACCGCAATTCCTCAACGAACGGGTGGTCAATCTTCCAGATTCTGCTCGACTTTACCGGCGGTGTCCTTTCCAATGCCCAACTTGGACTCGATAGTTATAACCAAGGAGATTGGAGTGGCATAACGGGGAATATCGTGAAGCTGGGACTTGGGAATGTCAGCATCTTTTTCGATGTCATTTTCATTGTCCAGCATTATTGGTTGTATGCGCATAGCAGGGACAAGGATGTTGAGGGTGAGATTGATCCTTTATTGGAGGGTGATGACATTGTAAGGGAGGAGAGAATTGAGTAAGATGTACGAGACGGGATATAGAAAGACATGGCTACAAGGGCATTGGTATTTAGAGGTTGAAGGAAGGGAGTAGGTTTGGATACACAGTATAGATAGATACCCCTACTGATTGTTAGACACTTTATTCAGAGTGTCGGGATTTTCAAACAAGATGCGACAGAAGTGCTTTAACGAGAAATGAACTTCTCAATCGAGACGTTTTATTGCTGCCATGCTGCGGGTATGTAATGATTTCTGCCGGTTGCAACCTGTCTTGGCAACTGTATTTGAGAAGCGAATGTATCATACCGCACTCGCACCTTTGGACTAAGGACTAGCAATCTTCACCTTCTCGTCACTAGCATAGGGCTAGTAGGACAGACGAGAATGACATAAAAAATACGTCCCCGCTAGAAGTCAAAGTCAGCGAGAGCGTAAAAGTACGACAAGGGCTACTAAACCTTTTGCAACCTTTTGCAGCCAGCCTTAGAATTCTTTATCCTCTAAACCTCTGTCTCTTCTACTTGGGTTCATTGTTTAAACCCGCAGACACCACCATGGCACCTTCCTAAGATTATGATTATATCATCGATAGTAGGCGGATGAGTTCGTTTCCTTCATATCGTCCAAGTTCAATAAGTCCTCGCGATCGTGAATGTACGAGATCAATCCCCACTGATCTTAGCGTGTCTGAAGTACTTCATTCCAACCCACGCCACAACAACCCAAACCCAAGCCATGACTGATGTTAAGATAATTAATGCCGGATAATATCCTACAATCGGTAATGTAGGATCATCCTCTAGCTCTGGTGGTGCATATGGGGTCTCTCCTACATCCCACGCCCAGCTCCATACTCCCAAGCAAGAGCCCATTCCCGTTACAAAGACAAACCAGGTGATGATCAAGATAACCCACCCCCACCACTCTGTCTCAGAGTAGTCCCATTCATCAGGCATTGGCGGGAGAGGGCTAGTAGCAAGACCTGCCATTGATAGTGGAGACTTGGCTTTTTGAGACGATCGTCTGCGTGTCAGAGACCCAGAGCCTGAAGGGAAGTAGGAGTCTGACGCAGATGAGTTCTGGGCTGTATTTCGGAGTGCTGGCGGGATGTGGCTTGAAATGCTAAGAATATCATCCTCGTCCGTGGTGGAGGTATATGTGAGGGTCGGACTGGTTGCTGCAGTAGGCGAAGTGACAAGATGATCTTCATTGCCCATTGGGAGGGTTATCGGCGAGAGAAGTTTATTATTACTACGACTGGCGTATCCTTCCATGGAAGGTCGAGGCGTCGTATCTATTCCCAGGCCAAATCCATTTCCACGTGGCATATCGTCAGGTGATGTTGGACTCAAAGTTGCGTCTCCACCAAATGCAACATTTGTATCCAGAGGCGACATCTTGACATCTTTCTTCTCCCTCTGTGCTCCTCGGCCTAGTAACGCAGCCTTCCTCAGAGACCCTTTTCTCCTTCGCGTCTTTTGCTGTTGGATGGCCACAGCCATTGCTCGCCCAGGCTTCTTCGCTGTCGCAATCTGATCATCTCCAGGTGCATATTCAGGGCTCAGGGGTACTTTATCAGTGGATGCATAGTTGTCATCCGCGCTCGCGCGCGTAGAAATGATAGTTTAGAGAGGATGCTGCCAGATACGGTTCGTTTATGGCCAGGGGGTGATGGTCTTTGAGGGACATTATTGTCATCTGTTGCTGGTCGTTGACTCGTCGAAGCAGTTCTACTGAAAGAAACAGTCTCCATTCTATTATTTTATTGGATCCCCAATGGTTGCGATGCTTTCGTTACTCGTAAATGAACATGAATGAAGTTGAAGTAAGGTTAGACGTCTAGAAACAAATTGGAATACTTAAATCAGACGGTCGTTCGTTCCCCACAACATAAGGGTAAGGGTGTGTGGTTGGCGGCAATTGGGCTTAGGGAGTCGGGGAGTCAGGGAGTTCAGGGAGTGCAGCAGCCCCGACATCTAAGCGCTCCCGCCGCTAAAGAAGCAGGCACGCTGCATGAGAGGTACGCGACGCCTTCTCCTTGGGACGGACCATTCTAATGTTCGCTGGACTCTAGATACTTGGCATTGTACATGATACCCCCCGAAATACCTCCCCCAATTTTGCAAAGTTACTCTACCCCAAGATGGCCTCGAACGTGCCTGTCGTTCGCACGCCTTCGCCCACTATAACACCTCCTACGCCTATTCTGGAAGAGGATTCCGACAGCAAATGGAATGACGCCGGATTGGGAATCGATGGTATTGGTCGAACCGTGCGCTCCACTTTACATTACGATCCGAAAGCGTTGTCTCCTATGACCGATGCCTTCCCAGGCCACTTCGGGTCTATGCAATCGCCATTGCTCTCTGCTGGTCTCTCTGCTGGCATGGCTTCACCAGCAATGAGTATCAAGAGCGACGCAGGAGGGCCTCCTCAGGTCGGGTCCCCTGCGCGCCCCTTCAACTTCCAGACCCAGACATATACCAATGCGCCTGTAGCCAAATCTGTACGAAAGCTCCAATTGTCGCACTTGGAGCTCTATCTAACACAAACATACAGAACATTGGCCAGCGACGAGGTCACAGATACAAGCACAGTAGTGTTTCCGCGCAGCATCAGATCTTCCTCGAGCCCCCTCCACGAGCCCCTTTAGCCATTCCTCCCTCTCTGCCGATCCCTACGTTCAAGGAAGCATGGCACAGTATGTCCAAGGAACAGACGACGAGGATAGGATGGTGTGTTTGCCATGCACTCGTCGCTGCATATGTTCTATACAGTGCAGAGGGATCCTTGGCATTGACAGCTCTATCGCATCTCATATTCTTCGATGCGATTAGTGCTACAATCTGTGTTGTTGTAGATGTCTTCTGTAATTTCGAAGTGTGGAAACGCTCTAGTATTCGCCATCCTTTTGGGTATGTCTACATCTTCCCCTAAGCCAATTGCCCCTGAGCTAAGGAAAAATTTAGACTTGAACGCGCAGAAGTCCTTGCTGGATTCGCCATGTCTGTCTTCCTCCTCTTCATGGGATTTGATCTAATCTCCCACAACCTCAAGCACGTCTTGGAGTCCCTAGGTTCTCACCAACCCCACCACCCGCATTCCCACCAGCGCATATCTCATGGATCCGTGGACCCAGCCGCTGTCTTATCAATAATAGCAACAGGAGTATCAGCATATGGTCTCAAGAACCACGCCCGAATATCCAAAGCACTCCGCTTCACGCTGATCTCTTCTCTCTCCCTTCGATCCTCTCAAATCCAAGTCACTTCTTGACCATCTCCTGCTGCTCTTTCATCATGCTCCTCCTGCCTCTCCTCTCAGTAACCTTCTTCACATGGCTAGACCGCCTCATGTGCTCCATAATCGCAGTCTCTATGTTTTTCATTGGTGTCCGCTTAGCAATCGCCCAGGGTCTTATGCTTTTGATGTCCTATTCCGGTAAAGGCGTCTCTGATGTCATGCGCGACATTACTGCTGAACCCTCAATCAACTCCGTCGAAGAAGCGCGCTTCTGGCAAGTCCATTATGGGCTCTGCATGGCGAATCTTAAATTAAGGGTCAATGCAGCGGACGAAGGGACGATGCAGAAACTAAGGGAGCGAATTAATAGTCTAGTGAAGAGTAGATTGGGGAAGGGCTATGGAAAAGGAGAGAATATGCGGTGGGAGGTCAACTTGCAGTTTGATATTGATGGATAGATATTGATGGATGGTAAATATACCACTCGGAGTTTTGGAACTTTGCTTTTTGGGACGAATTGAATTAGAGTATAACTTCTTGATTCAAGAACACGATTTTACGAATAAAGGTGTAGTGTTGTTGCATTGGTGGTATAAGTTGAAAGTATAGTGAGGCGTTAGGAAACACCAAAAAATACTATTAGAATTATAACTTGTACAAATTCATATATCATCACCCACTTGCAGTCGAAGTCGGTTACTTAGGTTGGTTTACTGTCTTCCATTTCACAGTAGAAACTCTAGAATTCACAAGATTATGAGAAAACACACTTTCTCCCCGAAAACCGAAGATATACAAAAGAATTCTAATCTAGTAGGTACATACATACGTACAGCCGTTAAAAAGCGATGAGCGGATAGATAGAAGTCGCACAGACAAGACAAGGGTGGGGTTATCATTGATTCCTTTCAGTTTTGCTTTCAACTCAACTCCGACAAAGCCCAGACAACTAACTCCCATAGCCTCCACGCCCCCAATGGATACAAAAATGGTGGAGGGAAGAAAAGCACAAAAAGAAAATTTCATGAAGGTCCATAATCGCACTGTTTTCTTGATCTCAATCAAAACAATCTCCATCCACCCTTTCCATTCTCTTTCTTGGGGAGGCCTCTGTCACTTCCTCGTCCACGGCTCTTGCCTTCAACCTCGAGCGCCCGGAGACCTTCCATCTTCCCGAGTACCAATTCGAGCAACTCCTTCCGTCTGATCACCTCCAGATGAGCCTTCACCTTTGGGTCTTCTTTCGCAAAGCGCTCAACCTCATCTTTGCTCAGTCCCCTGCCTAGTCTGATATCAAGCTCACGAGGGAAATTGTAGTTGAACTCAGAAAGGAGCTCCACATTAAGGAAGAGGACAGCGGTTGAGGTAAGTTTAGTAGC
Source organism: Pezicula neosporulosa (assembly GCA_009805495.1). Taxonomy (NCBI): domain Eukaryota; kingdom Fungi; phylum Ascomycota; class Leotiomycetes; order Helotiales; family Dermateaceae; genus Pezicula; species Pezicula neosporulosa. Next base: position 379,573 of record SELE01000021.1, read on the forward strand.
GACTACGTCGAGAAAGACTTCGGGGCAGTAATATTTATTTTTCATCGTTCGGCACTGGTTGGCTTTTATGGCAGCAAGTCGCATCTTGAGAATCGACGCACGGTCACGGAGAAAGACCGCTTCTCTACCTATGCAGGTTGTAAGCTTCAGTGTGAGTTGTGTCAGCGAAAATACGTACCTTTCTGTAGCAAAGCAGAACTGAAGCCTCCAGCACCACTTGCACCGTCGCCGTCAACTGTCACGTCTCCCTTTCGGGCACGATCGATGAAAGTCATTACATCTCGTAGTCTCCTCCTTCCTCCAACGGTATCTTCTACTGTCTTTACAGCAGCCTCACATGCCTTGAGCTCATCTTTTAACACACCGGCCACATTTTCTCGACCACGAGCCCATTCTCCCTCCTCGACATCAATCTCGAATTTATATGGCTTGATGCAATTTTCCACTTGGTCACTGGTGCTATAGAACCTTTCATTTAATATACCGGATGCGGCCTCTGTAATTGCTTGACGGGCGAAAGGGTGAGAGGCGAATGTCGATTGAGCAATCAATTTATCAACATGTGCCTGAATAGCATTCGCAACGACAGTGGTAGCAAGACGGCCAATACCCAATTTTGTCAGAGCAGAGGTAGAGGAGTCAAGTTTGCGGTGCCAGTAAAGAGATTCAGGGTCTGCAGTTGGAAGGTCGGCGAGGGAGTCAGGTTCTGGTGGTGGAGGTGAAAGATCTTGAATAGGTCTGTTCCAGTAGCGTGCTGCTAAGAGGTCCAAAACTCTTTGGTCGAGCTCTTCCTTAAGCATCTCGCGTACTTGTGGACGACCGAAATGTTCAGTAAACTCCTTAAATGAGTGCTTGAAAGCATCGAGGCTTTCCGCCAAGTAAGACTCTGCTGAAAGGGGACGGTCGTTATATTGGACCTTGAACTCATATGTAGCTTCTTCAAGTTCTTGCTTTGATGGCATCGCCTGTACTTTGAAGACTGGCTGCCATGGTCTGTTCTAGTACATGCATTAACTTCTTTCGAAGGGTCGTAGTGCCAACACTGAGACCGCCTCCTGGACCATATTCGAGGGGGTGAGCAGAAAAGAAGGCATTCTCATTCTTTGAGATTGCCGAGGAAATGCTTCCGCTGCCCTTCTTAAACAGGCCTGTTGTCTGGGTAGGTACACGAGATACAACACCGACGTAGCCGAGTCGTAGCGGATATTTCCTATCATTGAGAATTGATGCTCCTCTTGCGGCATCTACAAGATCCATCTTAGTCACAACGCCAATGGTCCTTTCTCCCCGTGGATCTACCCTTCGGCTCGCTCTGAGTGCGGTGGAGTTTGCTAGATCTACATCTGCTGCTGAAATCGCCAAGATAATGTTGGGTGGTTGGATATATTTATCGCATAGGTCAGAAATCTTTTGTTTCAACTCTAAAGGCTGTCCTTGGCCAACAACTTGAATGTATCCAGGCAAGTCGATAAGTGAAAGGTCTGGCACGTGTGGAGATGAGATTGTGAGCTGAATGGGGTCGTCTGAGACACATTGAGAATCCGGTACTGCTAGGTTCAACTCTGTCAAAGTCCTCTGAATGCTTGAAAAGTCCGTGATCTTTCCAAGACCCAGAGCTGGGAATTCGCCATATTCAGCGTGAGAATCGGGCGTATTGACCAATGTCAACTCAATAGGTCTCCGAGTCACCATATTTGAACCTTTCGGTAAAAATTCATGGCCAACGATTGCCTCCAGTACAGAGCTCTTTCCAGACGACTGCGAGCCAATTACGACGATTGAAGGTAAGGTTAGTGCCTTTGACTGTCCAACAGTCTGGAGTATGCTCCGTATCTCAATCATCTTTCTCGTAAGGACCATCATTTGGTCATCTCGAGCTGCCTCCTCGCCTGATCTTGGATCATCCTCTGTCGATTGATCGTAGCCGTATGCTACTGCAGTTCCTCCAACAGCAGCTGCCCCTATCCTGCTCTCCTTTGGAGGTTCTCCTCCCGGCCCTCCACCAGGTCCACTCCCTCCTTCTTTCTTTCCATCCTCACCGATCTCTTCGTGAATTCGTAATATTTTCTGCATCCAGTCCGGCAACTCTACATTCTCGGCGGTATTTCTCCATCCTTGCCGTGTCTGCTCTGCTATATCTTTTGCGCCGCCAAAAAGTCCTCCTGCAACACCAGTCACTGTATCCTTTGTCTGATTGAAGACATCGAGAGCATATGTGCCAGCCTCTGTATTCATTAATTGAGTGACTACATGATTACGTTCGGATGGGGAACATACGTTGAGCCTGGTATTGAACATATGCTAACCCTGCAATAGTAGCACCACCAAATAAGGCTGGTATCCTAAAGAAGTTGAGGAACAGTCTGGGGAGTATTCGTACGAAGGAGGCGTTCCGGACAGCAACAGCGTTCGAGAAAGATGTAATGCCCGTTGGCCATATCCTCCGGCGTGCAGCTCTTACTGCAGCATCTGATCTAAGGAGACCACCAGCGGATGAGCCCGTATGGTGGTGGAAGTGACGCGCCGGAATTGCTCGTTGCGTCAGTGGCCGAAGCCTGGCAAACAGGAGCCTTCCACTCATACTAGCCAGGCGGAGGAGGATGGTGAAGCTGATGGGATCGTAGAATTCATACGGCTTTGATACATATCAGGGGAGCGTTGTTTTTGTTTTGTACGTCTACGCATGAAGTATCGTAATGTCGGAGTTCACGTGGTGATAGGAAATCCGACTGTGGCGTTGCACCTCAGTTGTGGGTGAGCTACAAGTATCGTACTATAGGCATGCAAGAGCTACTATAAACGAACATGCAAGCCAGCAGTAGTCCAAGAACTATAGAACCGAGCTATCTCTGAGTTTCTGTGGTCTTTCTACTTCTAACTCAACCTCAGATAGTCTTGAATTATCGCAGGAAAGAAGTGCAGTAATGCACGCAAGTTTGTATATACAGACAATGCAGGGAACGACACAGCCACAGAGCGTAGCTCATTTGTGGCGCCTGGGAACTTGTTTCGTTCTTGTTCAAATACTCCGTACCCCAGACCACAGCCTTGAGTAGGACCAATGGTAGGAACATGATTTCAGGTACCAGTACAAGAACTTCCATGCAGTCTCTGTGTGACCTCAACTAACGTCAGGTGTTTACTTCTGCATTTTATTCCACAGTCAAATGGTATTCCAAATGCCAGAAAGTTTAACCACCTATCACACCTTGACTTCCTTTTTCTGGCGAGGATTGCGCGATCGCTTCGCTTCCTTCAGCCTCGTCCCCTTATATCATCCCCTTTCCAATGACTGTCCCAACGACAAACTTCTACTCGCGATATCGGCCTTCTCATCACCAGAAGCGAAACTGCTGGGGGCGCTGAAGCAGTATACATCTTCATAAGACCGCAGTGTATTCTGCTCAGCTAGTGTCTAATACTAATTGCTATCATGTGTCGCTTTCTAGTAAGCCAGACAAACTTCCCGCCAGCAGTGACAGAGTTCTAACGGTGTGCAGGTCTACAAAGGCAGTGATGAGATCCTTTTGTCCAAGCTGATTCTCGATCCTTCACACTCCATTCTCACTCAGTCCTTCGACTCCCGCTTGCGCCTCGTAGGTCCACCCTGAGATTGAGTCATTGCTTAACAGAAGCTGACGATTTGACAGGACTTGAGAAGACCGCATAACGGCGATGGATTTGGAATCGGATATTATACTGAGCCCAAGCTTGGCCCCGAACCATGTATCTTCACGTCTACCATTCCAGCTTGGAACTGTGTCAATCTCCAACGCATTGCCTCCAAGACCGCCTCGCATCTCATCTTCGCTCACGTCCGCGCTACCACAGAAGGGTCTCTGAGTGATGATAACTGCCACCCTTTCAACCATGGAAGTCTTATGTGGATGCACAATGGAGGCCTGGGGGGCTGGAAGCACATCAAGCGTCCCTTAGGAGCTCGACTAGCAGATCGATGGTACCTTGGAGTCAAGGGAGGAACGGATAGTGAATGGGCTTTTGCGTTATACTTGGATACTCTCGAACGAATGGGTTACAATCCAAGCGCTCCACCTGCAGGAGGCTTCGGGCCCACCGTTTTGCGCCAAGCGATGTTGAAGACGATCAAACAGATCAACGACTTTATCAAAGACATCCCCCAGAGTGTTATCGAGAATGAGAACCTTGATACAAGAAGTTTGCTCAATTTTGCACTCACGGATGGACACAGTGTAGTCTGCACTCGTTATGTGAGCAGTGCTACCGATGAAGCAGCTAGTCTGTACTATTCTTCAGGTACGACTTGGGATGACAAGAGCAACAAAGGTGATTATCAAATGGATCGGAAAGACAAAGGAGCAGATATTGTCCTTGTTGCCAGTGAACCGTTGACTTTTGAAAGAGGTGAGAAAACCTCCGGCTTGCGTTAATTCTCCGGGAACTAATAGCGAACAGAAAGCTGGGTCACGGTACCAACAAACTCCACGTTGACGATTCACAAGCAAACGGTAATGGTTCATCCGATCATCGACGAGTATTACAGCTACAATCCTTACCACTCAAGGTCCTCTAAGTTTGTCCAAGACAAAGGTCTTGTAACAAATGAAAAGACTACTCCTGCTGTAACTCCAGGTACATTGAAGCCCGAGAACAAGAAACTCCTAGAACCATCCAACCTTCACGAAAATGTCGTCACGCTCTCTCCTCAAATGCACGCCCCAACATCTCTACATGAACCACTGTCTCGAAGTATCACACCTGCATCCACGGCCTCTACGACATCATCAAGCCGATCACGCGATCTAAGTCCCTATGATCTCCGTCGACTCTCTGCGCCGCTAAGCGAAATACCTATGATCACAACCAAGTCGCACGAACAAGGTAACACGAAAAAGAAGCGCAGTCCCTCACTCGCCGGACCTCCCGCTCATATTGTCACCAATGTCCATCCTACACCCTCAGCCCTAGACCTAATTTCGCCCTTAACCCCAGAGGCCAGAAGTGCATACGGCGATCCAAATAAAATTGCTCAGTATTTTCCAGAGTTGCATGGGCGTACAGGAGCTCATTGACCTAATGATTTGTTGTAAAAAGCGCTAGCGATCATGAAAAGGCGTTTTTATGTTTTTCTCGGTGATGGAGTCGGTTTAGCGAGCGGTATTATGAAAAGTTCTTTTGACGATACCTTTCACTGTTGTATTGGAGCCAGAGGCAACAAAAGTTCAAACACATTGTAAAAAATATTAGACTCAATAGAATGAATGATTTCCACGGTTTTAAATTGAGAGATTAGGGCATTAAATCATGAAACCTGCTTTTCAATGCTTTGTACACTAAGTACAGCTAGTGGTAAAGTAGAGAAATTGAGCAGCACAATTGTATGCGTAAATCCTAAGATCCAAGTGAGATCCCTCACAAGCGTTAGTCTAATATAAAGTGCAGTTATACAAAGGTCAGTTATACAAAGGTAAAGTGGATTGCTTAAGTCTTTTAAGCTACTTAAGTTCAAATAAAATACATGTCTTATCTTCCTTACAGGAACGTGTGTAATTCATTTGGTTTGAAATATATAGCTTAATTAAGTTACTTAAAGTCAAATGAACAACTCTGGTAAACCAAACTTTTTGAAGCGAGCAGGTCACACGGGTCAAATAACTTATTCAAATCCAAAAGTCTATATGAATCACCCAAGTCAAGATAAAATGCTTCAACGTCAAATATCATAGAATATGATAGAGAGAGGAGGCGAAAGAGTACAGACAATTTTTATTTTCAAGAATAATATTTCTTTCTGCCAAGATAGATCTAGATCTTCATTATATACCACGCCTTCTGTCCTTTAACATTCCCTGTATCTTCAGATATCTGCAGTCCTTGTTGGCCCTTACATGGCATGAGCAAATAAGGTCTCCTTCCCCAACTAGGCCGGGAGCCATTCGCTAAGATAGCTGAGTTGTATGATCCGAGTTGATGTTTGGTAATGTATTTGATATTTTGAGAGGTTGAGGGACGGCAGATGCGCTGTTGTACAAGTCTTGAGACGGCCCAAACTTCTGTCGAGCGTGTTTCCAAATCTCTATTGAAAGAGCATCAAAGTAGCCACTCGAGTATGGGCGGTGAGGTCGTGTTTTTTCTTCGTCGCTAAGCCAATCTAAACTTGCTCGGATATACGAGATGGCCTTTTCACAGAATTTAATGTACTCAGAGGCACTCTTGGCCCTGTCCTTTAAGTAGAACTAGTAAGTAACTCCACTTCAGCCTTATTCTGAGCTTGTTTGACTTACAGATGCCATAAACATTATCGTCTTTTCGAGATCACGAAGACAAACTATCTCTCCTTCGCGCATTCTTGCTTGGATATCGTCAGGTTTGATAATTGTGTAGAACTCTGCCCTTCTAGCCAATGGTGTTATGATACGCTCCATAACAATATTAATAGTGAAATTACTAAGCTTAGGAAGACTTTCTGTACTTGGTCTTGTAACAATAGAATTGGTGCAGGAGTCCTCCATTGGCTGGGTATGTCTCGTGTCTAATAGGGCAATATCTTGTACTATTAGCGGTAGCTGCTGATGGCCCTGACTTCTAATATACATACTCTGTGGTCGGTTAGAGCTATTGGCCGTATTGTACATAATTGTGCTCTGCTGCTCGAAGGGTGGCCCCTGGTGTGATGAAAGAACAGGTTTGTCTGTGAGGCCTAGACTTCTTCCTTTCTGTTGAAACTTAGGATCTGGCAAAGACAGGTTTCCGTTTGCAAGTGCTTGCGAAGATGCTGGGCTCCAAGTTGGAATGGAATCATAGCAAGTATAACTGCCGATAAACGCATCATTCGGCCTCCCCTCGTCAGGTTTATTAGTGTTAATCAACTGGAACGTGCCAACTGTCTCCCGCGACTTTGGCTCACCCTCTCCAGACTTGGTGTTAGCACTTAGATATAATTGACGGGAACTTGGAGAAAGTGACTTCGATTGTCGGGCCAGTGATTGTTCATTGACGTTATTCTGTTCCCAGCCTTCTGGGACTTGGAACACTTTGTGCGACGGTGAACTCCTAGCCCATGAATTTACAGAATGATTCGGTAATTTTGATGTGAATCCACTCGGTGGTGGACTAGATTGTAGACTCTGTGCATGTATCCACGTGCATGTAGGTCCATCCTGCTGTTGTTGCCTTTCTCCTTGGGCTCGGAAAGAAAGTCCCGCAAGGGTGTCCCCTTTTCGAATAGACTCAGGCTTCTCCATATGGCTAATGTCTATCTGCCTAAGATACGTAAGCACTTTGTTTGTATGAGCAAAAAGTCGCCTTACACTCTTTTCCTCCCCGCCTTCCCCGCAACAATCGTGATGCCGGCGAGCGAGTTTTCGGGGTTCTGGACATGACGACGAGCGTGCTTGCAGCGTGTTAGCGGGTTTGTAGTAAATCTCCGGTCGGGTCTAGATAGATTACAAAAGAAGAGCAATTACTTACAATCCTGAGATTGTTCGCTTTGTCCGTGCGGTATTCACACCAGCCGCACTTGGTCTCGCAGCTTTCGATCACAAGCCGATGGACGCCCATCTTCGGCCAGGCATGATGTGAATGTCCATTACAAGGCATCTCAAAGCCCAGTAAGTTGGGCCAGTTGCTCAAATCGCGCAAGCTACTGCAACGCACTCTTAAGAAGCCGACTCCTGGATCTAGACAAAACCCTGAAGCCAATGCTAATCAAGAGCCTATTGTTGAAAAGAAGGTATCTGAGTTCCCATCCAAAGTGTACATAATTTTTAGAAGAAGCGACTAAGAAGCTTTTAAATTTCAAGGAAATATTTAGAGACAGAAAGGCCTTGCCCTTCGACTGCGACCGTCAATGGCTGTGGCTGAACGGGTCTGCGCATCTCACTGGCTGTTTGCAAGCTGGCTGCTACTAGAAGCACTAGTGGACCAGAGATAAGTATCTTTATTCTCTGACTGGCCGAAAATCCATATAGTATTGATACTCAATTGTTAGTTAATCATTAGTAAATTGCTACTCAGAGATGTCGCCCGACTCACGCTGCTAATTATTGGTACCGCACTGTACCTGCATCGGTCCCTCCTAAAAATTCCTTTGTACCAAGAGAAGCCTTTTGGTATCAATTAAATATTTCCACTGTAGCGACTGAAATGCGAATGTTTATCTTTTCATGCTGGATTTGTTCTAGATACTCATCGCTAGGAATAAGAATCATGTTGTAGAAAGAATATAAGTACTACTCACTGCTGCTCACTTTCCCACCTCACCTTTCACGATACCTTCATCACCTCCATCAGAAAGCTCTTCCTCTTTCGGATCGATTTTGTTAAACCTCTTTCGCCTCTTATCATTCCCACGTGCGGTACACTCCACAGCTATCCAGCCTCGTTTAAGCATCGACCGTTACTTCGCCATGGCACCGATCAACGATCCCTTCAATAGCACGAACATGTCAAGCCCAGCTCCAGCTCCGTATGTTAGTGCCACTGATCAAAGTCCCGATGAGTGGAGTGCGCCAATCATTCTTGGCGCAGTATTTGCTGTCCTAGCAGTTGTGGTCGGGATCCCAGGAGCTATGGTTGCTTTGCAACTCTATTGGGTTCGCAGAGGCCGAAGTAAATTGACAGAGCAGACATGTCCTCCGAGAAATATGCTGACACTAAGTAGACACTGAAGCCGTACTTGAGGGCCAAAACTAACCTAATCGGCCGCATCGATCATCGCTTTTGTATTTTCATCGAAGGAAAGTAATAAAGGGTGAAGGTCGAAGGACGGAACATGGGAGATGGAAGTGCGATATTGGTCAATAGACGGTTGTAAGATAAAATTGTCGCTCGAAACAAACACATATCAAGAAAAACTAGAACTTAACCCATACCACTAGTAGAGGCTGCCTATGCTCATGAGTAAATTATTTGCATGAAGAAAAAGAAGGGAAAAAATCGGTGACTGAGCTGTTTCTATATCACCACAGACCGAGACACAAGACTTGAAGATCTGGGGCAAAATATGCGACCCGTGCCGCTCCCCGCTTTCGGGGTTCTTACTGTACTCGGAATACCCTCATGGCGCGAGACCTCTTCCAGCTTGGACTTGGTATCCGATGCTGCTTCGGGTATGCTTTTCCGGGGAAGGACGTCAACTTTACAGGGCAACAGCTTTACCTGTCAAAGAAACATAATACTGGTGCGATTTGATATGAATTGGATTGGATTGGATCTCAAGAACAACTGAGCAAGAACAACCGAAATCCGTCCATCTAATCATGAGCTTCGACTTTCCTCTCAAAGACAAGATTGCTGTCGTGACAGGAGCTGGGTCTGGAATCAATCTGGCATTTGCGAAATATGCCGTGAGAAGAGGCGCTCGTGTGGTCGTCGCTGATTTGAAGCTCACAGCAGAAGGTGAAGCATTCCTCAAAGAAAGCGACTCGAAGTCTGTCGTGTTTACAAAGTGCGATGTGACAAAACGGGCAGATCTCGAAAATCTCGTCAAGGCATCAAAGGATGCTTTTGGTGATGTCGCTGATGTATGGGTAGCTGGGGCTGGGGTTTTTGAACCTGTACGAACTCTTCTTGAGTATTGATCTAGCCTGAGCTAACGCAGTGAAAGTCCTGGAGCAATTTCTGGGATGATACCGAGCAGGACGGTTATTCCGAAGTCGATATTAATGTCAATCATCCCATAAAGCTGTCGAGAATCGCTATTCGTGCTTTGCTCGGCGCAAACAAGAAGGGAGTCATCGTCTGCGTCTCATCTCTGGCTGGATTCCAGGTAAGGAATGCCGAAGGCTTTGTTGGTCTAAAATCGGCTTGCTAAATATCCAGGGAACTTTCTCTGTACCATTGTACTGCGCGACGAAGCATGCAGTCATTGGTTTCGTTCGGTCTCTCGCCGAGCTCCAGAGGTTGGAGGGTATAAAAGTTGTCGCTATTGCCCCTGGGTGAGTCTCATTGAGGAGTCGTGAGGTTGGTAACGCGCAGTATGCTGAATGAAAACCTAGGTATGTTCGAACACCACTGTGGACCGACTACCCCGAGAAGATGGCACAGTTCGGCTATAGTATGGAAAACTCGATAACGCCAGAAGCTGTTGCGGATGCAATGGTTGTTTCAATTGAAGATGGGAAATATGTAGGTGGAGATTCGCTGTCAGTATCAACAGGTGGCATCCAGGTTTTCAAGACGTGGAACATTCCGGCTCCTGTGGATATAGGTACGACAGTTCCCAAGGACTTCTTTGAGCGCAACTACGCGCCGATTCTAGCGATGATGAAGAAGGAACGTGCTCGTTTGTAGAATAGCGGCAGTATATTGTATTGGAGGTAATGTTAAGAATTGCTTGTTGCTGTGAAGTATCTTGGGAGAACTGATTCCATACCATGATGACTTGTGATAAAGCGGCTTCAGGGACTTTTCTCAGCCTTGTGCCTTGCATTTCAGCCTTGAACCCCAGCCTCGCGGTCAATTTACATTTACGCGACTTTTTACGCGTCGCGTCTTCCTTTTTCAACTTCCCCTCGTCGGTCCTGAACATCACAATCGCCCTCTACAACCAGCTACCACACTGCTCGTCATGGCCGATTCTACCGTTGATGAGCTCAATGAGCTCTTTGCCAGAGGAACTGACCTAGAACCCGACGTTGTAGCTGAACTACAATCCATCATCATGCGGCTTCACTCGATTCCTCCCCAGGAACTCTTCTACAAATGGGAATCATACAGCATGAAAATGGGCTCGGATGATATGAAATTGAATATTGATACCGCCAGAGCTCTGAAGAAAGACGTGCAGGATGGGCTAGAGCGTGAGAATCGAACAAAAGCACACGTGCTAAGTTCGGTGAAAAGAGGAGGAGCAACACCTCGGAATATGGCGAGTAGTGGAGATATGCTAGACATGTAAGGACTCTAAACTATGCCCTATGTATAATGCTAAGATTTCTTAGGTTGGGCGTACCGAATACCCCACGAACCGGGGCGAAGCTCAACACTACAAGCAAACGTCGAAATATCGAAACCCCATCCATGTCAAGAGTGAAGGCAGAAGTAGCAAGCAGTCCTCCCGATTTCAAAACACCGTACAAACCAGGCGAGCAGAATGGGCAGAGCGTGTATGTACTGCAGTCAGCCTGAATTGAGAGTACCGGTACTGATACGAACACAGGACTTCCTTTCATGATCGCAAAGATGCTGGTTCCGCAATCGAAATCCTGAATGACCATTTGGCTCTACCAGAACCACCTATAGCCCCGTATGGCGAGACAAGAATTAAGCTTGCAGCTCATTCTGATCAAAAAAAGTTATCTTATAAGCCAATGGCCATGAAATCGTCTGAGGCCTCGGAAATCTTGGATGATCGGATAGACGAGTTTATGCAACTAATACAACAGCATCATAATCTGGAAGACTCTGAGTTTGGAAGTGCTGCTAGTCAAAGTACCAATGAGATTGTCGCTGTTGGACGGATCGCCTCAGACTCCCTAGATGGGAAGTTGAATGCCTCCTCTCTTGTTCTGGAATCCTCTCGTCGCATGGGTGCAGGATTAAGGATACCTTTAAAACTACCACTCAAGGCTTCTCTTCCAGGATTCCAATTCTTTCCGGGTCAAATTGTTGCATTGAGGGGCATAAATGCTTCTGGGGAAGATTTTACTGTAAGCGAGATTCTAGAAGTACCATTACTAGAAGGTTCAGCCTCAACACCAGCTGCAATTGATGCCCATGTCCAAAGGCTTAGAGGAGGACCTGATGCTATGGAAGATGATTCTGATCCCGCGCCACTCAGTGTTATGCTTGGAGCAGGGCCCTATACGGCGGACGACAATCTGGACTTCGAGCCATTGCATGCCCTTTGCAGTCAAGCTGCTGACTCTTATGCCGATGCTCTTATTTTAACTGGCCCCTTTCTCGATATTGATCACCCTTTGATAGCGTCTGGAGATTTCGATCTGCCAGAGGACGCTATGGATGAACCAGATACTGCTACAATGACAACCGTCTTCAAACATCTCATATCACCAGCCTTCAAGCAACTCGTCGCTTCCAATCCTCAAATCACCATCCTTCTTATTCCATCGGTCAAAGACGTAATTGATAAGCACGTTTCATGGCCTCAAGAACCATTTTCAAGAAAGGAACTAGATCTTCCAAAGGCTGTAAGAATTATAGGCAATCCTATGTCGTTTGCAATCAATGAAATATCAATTGGGATTTCTTCGCAAGATGTTCTCACTGAGTTGCGCCAGTCGGAGGTGACAGGAGGCAAGCTTAAAGACCCAGCTTTGCTAGCGAGGTTACCAAAATATCTACTTGAACAGCACCATTTCTTCCCACTATTCCCGCCTTTGGATCGACAAAGTCTGCCGAAGACTGGGACCCGAGAGGGCATTCCAGCTGGTGCGATGCTCGATACGAGTTATTTGAAATTGGGCGAAATGCTCAACGTACGCCCTGACTTGCTTATCATCCCAAGCGCGCTGCCTCCTTTTGCAAAAGTAAGTTCTCGTCTCCTTTGAACAATGTTCCTCTATTAATACCAGGTGTAGGTCGTTGAGAGTGTGCTCGTCGTCAATCCAGGATATTTATCTAAACGAAAAGCTGCTGGTTCATATGCCAAAATGACTGTTTACCCAGCATCTCTAACAGAAGAGGAAAGGAATTCTGGCAAAATGGTGGGACATAAATTGTTTGAAAGAGCAAGAGTAGATATTGTCAGAATTTAGATACTACAGGTTTGGGTATGGATGTATTTACTGGGAAGGCGGTTGGTGGCGTTATTAAGGACCGGAATGAATGCATAATGACTGTACTGAGAGCTGTAGTTGCTATTATATACTAAATGATAACTTCCAAAGTATTATAAACCAAAGTATATCTTTTTTAGTACTAACTTAACCCTTATAGAGTACTCTCGGATACTTTTAAGAGAAACGAAACAATAATTATTGGTAAGTAACGATGGTACATAGTACACTGTAGATGATTCCTCCTCTACAACTCCTATACCTATCTTAACTTCAAAGGGTATCAATAGTAAATCCTTATCTTCCTCTTTTAGACCCTTTAAATAAAACAACATAAAATCTCAAAGTGTCAGCAAGCCACACTTTGTACGGAGGCATGTTCAACTAGAATGGAATTATGGAGTATAAAAGATAAAAATTTACATTCTAGATCCTCTGCTCTCTCCCTCGCTTACATGAACTTCTAGCTCTATCATAGATTTCTTGCTAAGACAGTGTACCAATTAACCGTTGTTAGCTGATATTTTACTGTCATTTTATTAGAGTAAACCCTTTTCTTAATGTTTTAAGAAGGGAAGGTATAAGAGGAGTTCCGAGGTTGTTGAAACAATTATTACAGGGTAGGAGAATGGGAGTTTATAGCGTTTAAAGGCACTTTAGGGATTTAAAATATACGTTAAATAGATTTATAATTCCCTTTAGGTCTTGATAGTCTAAGTAATATATATATTGTAATTTTATAAGTCTGAAAACTTATAAGATGACAAATAAAGTTTAAATATAAATAAAATACACCTATATACTATTCCTAGTAGAGCTTTCTACTAAGAGTACTTATTTATAAGAGTTACTTGTAGATAAGATTTCTACTAAAGATAATAAGTATATAAGATTCTTATAATGCAATTCTAGTGTAGAAAGGTTTAGCTTAAGTACTTTGAGATGTTATATAATTATAAGAAATACGTATTGTTGTTATTGAAGTCTTTGTTGTTAAGAAGATTTGGAATTCTACGTTGAATGAGTAAGAGTGTGTAATAACTAAGATGTAGAACTTCTTCTCAGAGTTGATAACTGTAGTCCACGTGCCTTTCTGCAAGTACAGAGTATATATTTCGCATATTGCAGATTGTAAGCAAAGGGTTGTAGACTTTAGTTGATATGGTCTTCAATCTTTACCTTAGCCTCTAGGGGTGTGAGACTATTACACACGTTCTATTGGATAACTAGATGGCTAAATATAGCATCTATATATACTTTACAAAACTTATTTAAAGCTCACTAATGGTTCCGGAGAAGATAGGGTTTTGTTACGCCATAACAATGAGTAATATACTGCAAAAAGCAAATGTCTTTAAACACTCTTACTGGGTCACATTGCGATACTGTTTCTATATATGTTAAGTGAGCTCTTATCCTTTCCTTGAGGATAAACTTACGAATGTATTACCCTTGGCTAATCTTTCAACTATGTATCCCAGAACCGGATGGACACAGAGCAGAAATTTATCTTTGCCTATTATTTATGGTACTTAACCACCCAGAACAACAAGTCTTTACCCTAAGGGGCATTACTAGGTTGAATAGCCCAAATCTAAGTGCTATGTGTAATAGTGCACAGTCTTATCAATGAGCCCCGTTGATCTTCCTCGTTTGATTCACCGTTCTTTAAAATCGTAGTTATATGGTCTATCATGTTTCAGTCCTTGAATCAAAATCGTTTTTTCCATTCATTTGATGTAGTTCTGTTGAGTAGGATAAGTACTTAACTAGTTAAGCGACGCATAGAGATGAGTTAAACTCTAACATTTTGCTACTATTGAGTATTCGATATATGAGCACTTTAACTTAAACCTCTAGACCAGCTAGATATCAAAATACACATCGCAGAGTTTCCAATAAGTTTCCCAGTTTCCTGCCCCAACAATCGTCTCAACATAGATACTCAATCACGATCAATCAAGACGCTTATTCCTTATCAACAACGCCGACAAGAAGATCAGAAAGGCAACCGGCACAACACTAACAAATACATTATTCAAAGACTTAAGATAAGCCTTAATAACCAACGTCCGCAACCCATCCTCCAATTCCCAAATAGCCGAAACAGAGCTCTCAACAGCCTTAGCAGTATCTGCCGGGACACCAAACTGAGCAAGATATTTCTTAAGAGAACCACTCAAGACAGCATTTCCGATTACGGGACCACACATACCACCAAACAATTGAACGAAAGATACCATGGCGATAGCAGCAGGTACAGCCTTTGCAGGATTATCAGCTTGAACAGAACAGAGAGAAATGCAACGTTTTGAGTTAGTCCGACGCCTAGACCGTAGATAATTTGAAGACCGATGAGCATTGAGGAGGATGTATTTATATCGACTTTATAGAGGAGACCACCGCCTAGAGCGAGGAATGCTGGGGATGCGAATCCCCAATGCCAATATCTTTTTGTGTAGCTCATTATGAATCCCTCGACGGCTTGGGATACCACGATTGTGAGTAAGAAGGCGACGATGAGGATGCCAGCGTGTAATGAGCTGACTCCTCGTCCAGCTTCGTATAGGACGGGTAGGTAGACGGCGAGGAAAAGATTACACATGAGGGTGAAGCCGGCGAGAAGTGAAGCTCCGACATTTGTACGGTTCTTTAGTGCTGGTGGTGGTAAAATGGGCCAGGCGGCTTTGTGTTCCCAGAACATGAAGAGAGCCATGATGGCACCGAACCCAATGAAAAGTCCAATGATGACAGTGGAATTCCAAGCGAAGGTAGAGCCACCCCATTGCAGAGCCAGAACTAAACAGATGATACTCGACGTGACGATAAAGAATCCAATAAGGTCGATAAGAATAACTCGCTTCAGCCAATCTTGCTTAGGCTTCCATTTTCCGCGAGATACCAAATAGAGTTGTCTGTCAAGCTTAGCCGTCGTGTCCTCATTTAAAGGCCACGGAGGAAGAGAAGGAAGAGCAAAGATAGCAAACCCCATAGTCAGAGCACCAAGAGGCAAAACAAGAAGAAAACACCACCTCCACTGACCCTTCGCGCTAAGAGCACCAGCAAGAATAGGACCAACAGTACCAGAAACAGCATTCTGAACACCAAATAAACCGAGTAGCTTTGGTCTATGCTCAAGTACAACAAGCATAGAAACAAGAGTTTGTACCGAGACCCAACAACCAGCCGAACCAATACCAGCAACAGCACGACCAAAGATCAAAGTTTCGATATTGTTTGCCGCACCCGAGATACAAGATCCGAGCATGAAAAACCCGATGGCGACAAGGAGAACGTGTTTTGCGTTGAAGATGGCTAGGCATTGACCGAAGAGGAGCATGCATCCGACTTGTGTCATGTAGTAAGCTCCACTGACCCAGCCCAGTTGATTGAGACCGTTGAATTGAGATGCAACAATGGGTAGAGCTGGCGATAACATGTTACCACCCAGGCCTCCCATGAACTCAGTAGCAAGCCATGCGAGGAAAGCGAGGATGAGTTTACGTCCGTGAAGGTATTCGCGCTCTTGAACTTCTTGAAGTGGCTTATCAATGTCATCATCCGCTATCTCGCTTTCGATAAGTATCTTGGAGCTTTTGTTGGTGAAATTGGTGTCTTGACTTGTAATTCTTTCAATGTGTGATACCCGAGCTATAATACGTTAGACTTTGGATATGTAAAGCGGTAAAGCCAATTAGGGACTAACGAGTAGCACTTCGGCGATGGACCATAAAAGAATCAGGTTCGATACCTTTATTAATGCTCTCATTATCTTGATCAAGCTTGTCTTTGTTTGTAGCTTGGTTTGTAGCGGTTGAGAGCCAGTGGCCTCGGCAGAATTGTAAGGAGGTTCCATTTCAGAGATCTGGCCGGCGTCTCTCTGTAGCTGATGTTTGTAAACTGACATGATTTAGAAGCAAGAATTTGAGTTGAAGATTCTGTGATATTTTGGTCCATTCGCTAAATCATGTCAAAGGTTGGCGCTGCCCCTTATAAAGTTGATGGGGGCCGACAGACTGCAGCTTGAATTGAGAGTCCTAGGGGGAACGTGGAAGCGAGACGTAGCAAGACATCTGGGGTTACAAGTCTTACCCCACATCTATTCCGAAGATGATATGGGGTATGGGGTAGGGGGAGAAGCAACTTGAATAATATGCTAAATCTGCACAAATAGATCCAATCGTAATTGAAAAGTCTTCATAAAATGCTGAAGTAGAAGGCTTAGGTTAGAAAAAGTAATAGGGTTGAGTCGGCAAGTATTACTATCCGCCTATGACCAGGTGTGTATAGTGTCCAACTCACCATAATCACTCTAACAACTCTTCTTTTGATAGCCATTAAAGCCTTATCCTGTGTTTCGAACATTTAAAACATACTGACTACCTTCACATTTTCCTAGCAGGAATTAACTCTCACAAATAAACCAGCAGTCAACACCTTTCAACACATTACCAAAGTAGCATTGGTTACCTCGTCGCTTAAATCCTTTTTAAAACTAAAACTCCACATACCGACGCGAGACAGTACAACTTCACCCATTAAACAACGACTTTTAACATCAGCATCCCAATGTCAACACATCAGAAAAAAATGAACAAGAAACAACTGCCGTGTCACTTGGCAAACTACACTCAACTTAATTCGTCTTAACATGAAATTGCATACGTACATCTAACGACGCAGATCATATAAAACGACCACACTTTGCGTGCAGTACGCCGACTCGGTTACCGTACTAAGTACTATGCATTCCCAATCCACCACCACTCAGTCAGTTGTCAGAACAAGAATATGGTTGATGATGGCCTTCCATCATATCCCAAGAATCAATACAACCACCCAACTACCCCAACTACCCCAAGTATCCCCAAGTATCCCCGGCTTTCCCCAGCTTGTGGCTGCAGGCCAGTTATGAATGCCGCGTAGTCACTTTCATGCAGTTACAAGTTCTTACTGGTGTTACGGTAACCTTCTCGGCGTAGTACAAGTAATGTGTGGTCGGCTATCATAGCTAACACGTAAACTGGATGAATTCAGTGGTACTGTAGGTTTAATGAGTAAGTAGTGGCTGATCTCGGAAGAGGGAGGGCATATTATGGCAAATCACGCCGATATCCAGACCGTAGTCTTACGAGGATTGTATACCCAATCTACTCCATACGCTCTAGCTAGAGATTTTCTGTTCTTGTACTTTCCTGTAGATGTATATATATATATATATATATATCTCTCTCTCTCTTCCCCAGATTCTGTTTCCACACATCGTCAAATCAATCAAATCATCTCAAACACTAGCTGTGAGACTTCTCCAGAACTCACCTCAGTCTCCTTCACAAATCCTAAAATTCCAGATTACTCCACCAGTAAGTAAGTATTTCTAAAAGCCAAAAACAGCATAGCTGTAGAAGACAAGACCAAGCTCACACTTCATAGATCCAAACAAGTCGAGCTCAACACTCCATACATACACACATACAAAAGTAACATAACCATGGGTTCCACAACAGACAACAACAATAACACCTCACCAACCTCACCAACTACCCAACACAACCTCCTCCTCCTAAAACGCCTAACGCGACTCGAAGACATCCAAGAAATCCACAACATAATGGGACGACGAGCCTACCTACACTCAGCAGGACGACACGACCGAGAAATAGCCGAACTCTGGAGCACAAAAGAAGACGTAGTATTCGAGCCCGAAGACATGGGAGCCTGGACCAAACTATCATCAGTTCAAAAGAGCTACGTGAATGGGAATCCGTTCCCGCAAGGAACAAAGGGGTTAATGGTTGAACATACACTTACCACTCCCGTCATCGAGATAGCAGAAGATGGAATGACGGCGAAGGGAGTCTGGATATCTCCGGGACATGAGACCTTCCCTATCGGTGATGAACCGAAGGCTCATTGGTCTTGGGGGAGATATGCTGTGGATTTTCGGAAGGAGGGGGAGGGGGATGGGAAGTGGAAGATTTGGCATCTTCATGTTCTCACAACTTTTCGTACTCCGTTCGATCAGGATTGGGTAAAGACGGCTCTTGACAAACCGAAACATCTACCGAAGGATGGTGAGAATCTCGAGTCTATTGGTGCTTGTGATAGAGGCGTCTCGTTTAATGAGCCTTATCATCCTGATCGTGCTCCTCAATACCAGCCTGTTCCTCCGGACCCGTATAAGTCTTGGGAAGATACTTTCAGTGCTACCGATCTGTATATACACCCGGCTGAGAGAGGTTCCAAGTAGTCTGTTGGTTTGATTATATTCGGAAAAGTGGTACTTTGGGCTTTGTTAGCACTTGCTTTGAATTTAAATCCAAATCAGTTTGCTGCAGTAAATACTTGAAAGTCAATGTTGTCACCTGGTGAACTTTACCACTCAGCTCATTCAGCCAGGCCATCATTTCGTCTACAGGACAGGACTGACTATTCAATCCGTATACACAGCTACGAGACTATTGCGTTGTATCACAGATTTTCAGCTGAGAATAATGCATATTTTTTGGATCATTGGATTCTTTTGATTGGCCTTGTGACTTAGCTATAATGAGTATTGTCTGCAATTGACAGCTTTGCGTACTTATCGTTGCTTTTGGATTATATTAAGGGGATTCGTCAAGTTGCTTATAATATCCTGTATTACCCACAGAACGGGCTCCATCACTAACTTCAATCTGCACCACTAGTAGCTCTTAACCATATCATCAAAAGGTTTCATTAGGGTAGAGCAGGTTCGTGATAAACTAATGCCAGCTAGCAAGTCCTTGCCTGATTCATTTCCTCCGCCTCTCCATTCAGAGTACTGTTATCCCTCATTCTTCCACGCCTCTTGAATCGGCTTTTCACAACACTGCTGCCTATTCCTTTCATTCTAGTTAAGGTCTTGTTTCGATCCTACTTAAGGTTTCAAAATGAGCAGGACACCGCTGGTTCCTCAGGCCCATTTTCCAAGTAGAGCCATCAGTCCAGCACCAACACACATACATGAGAAAGCACTAAGCATCATCTTGATAGAGCTCTTCCGCATCTCTTGATTGAACATGAACTCATGAGCCATCAACTCCACCAAACCAGTATAGATTAAAATTCCCGCACTGATTGCGTCGAAGACACCGTTGACAATCATGGTCTTCGGGCTTCCTGGCTGGAATGTTGTTCTCACACCTAGGCCAACGGCAATTGCTATAGGGGTAGTAAAGCCATAAGCCGTACCTAGTGCCCATGGCATCCATGCCTTTTTCTTAGGCCATTGAGCTGTTGCTAGTCTTGACCCCAAACCCAAACCCTCGAACGTCTGGTGAAAAACGAGAACTATATAGAGGACGTTGAATTCCTCGCCTGTAACAGCTAGTGTCAAGCCTATAAAGATGGAGTGGAAGATAACACCAAATTCCAAGATAAAGATGGCTGTCATTTGTGCAGCGAACATGTCTTTTTCTACGTCTTCGTGTTCGCGGTGGTGCCCAAGATGATCCTGGCCTCCGGGCGGGTACGACAAGTCATCTTCTCTGCCAGGAATACCACTTCTCGAAGTTTGTGGTCTGGTCATGGAGGTCTTGCCAGGTTCTACGTCAGAGTCCGATGCAAGTGTATCATTTGTTGTGTTGGCATTAGCTTCTTGTGCAGCAGCAGTTGAAGATGATGCTGTAGAACTCTGCTTGTGAGAGATTTTCTTTTCCGATGACTGCATAAGCTGCCTTGAAGGATCTGCCGATTCTATATCATGATCATGCTCCCCGAACACGTCAAATCGAGAGGCCATAAGCTCAATGAAGAACATGGAAAATATTGTCATCAGCGCAATCCCTTCAGCCCAACTGTAACTTGTGATAGCACCAGTCAAGCACGGGGAACCTAAGTTTTCAACAGCTGGTGCGAGAAGCTATAGAAAATTAGCATCAACATTGTTGATTCCCAGAATGTCAAGCCCACGTACATGAATAAATGCAGTTGCAATAATGACGCCTGATCCAAAGTATTTTGCAATGAAGAATGCAACCGGCGGTACATGCATTTTCTTATTCTTTGCAGCTAACACGGGTAGGAGAGCACCTGTCTCGCATGAATCAGTATATGGGCTTCCAACCGCTGAGACCTTAGACATACCCAGCAAAGATCCAATTCCTATGACGAATATCGAGGATATCCTCACACCCACACGGCCATCATAATCATTACCACCACCACACTCCACAGTGACATTAAACGCCTCCATGTTCAAGTACTTTTGCTCTCTTTACTTTTCCTCTCCCCTCTTCCACTGAGGCGCCCACAGCGCCTTCGTTAAAACTGATAATTTCCGCCAAGCAATATCCAAACAGGAGCCCGTGACAGTTCTTCTTGTGGGTTGGGCACTTTGGCAGGTTATATCTATGTTCTGGGTCGCAAAATTTTGATGTGGATATAGAGGTATCGGAACTTTCTGTGAATGTTCTGTGTTGACAAGTAGAAAATTAAGGTAGGTGAATTCGAAAGCTGCGGGTTTCGTGGATACTAAATAATGGCCGGGCGATTAGTGAAAGCTACAACAATGGGATAGTGAGTGATCGTACCTTGAGAGGTACAATAGCTTCCGATCGGGCTCAGTTCGATTTCTGTTTCCAAGTATTCAATTGGAACAGGAAGATATCAAGGTGTCTAGGACAGGAACAAGGCAGTAGAATGAGGGAGCAGAGGAAGAAGCAATCGTCGATGTGATGCGCGAGGGGACTTGGTGATTACGAGAGGCTGAAGAAAGGCTGGACACCTTGATGGATACTTGGCAGGGTTGTGGAGGGGTCGCGAGACGCAAAACGAAAAACCAGACAGGATCAGCTGTCGCACTTGGTTTCTATTACTCTACGGTCATTCTGCTACCGCTGCTGCACTGCTTGTTGGATGAGGAAACGAGAAGGATACTTAACCAACCTACTTACCTAGTAGCCTGGGTGGAGGAATGAATCAAAGCTGCTTAATAGCTTGCCCACCCTTCTTTTTTCTCACCATTCCCATTGTTCGGACGTTCGCATTGGGCCTAGCTTCAAATGCTGTCTGACTGAACCCAGCAGGTCCGTCGCACATTCTTTGTCGTGGTCTTGAGCTGCCGAAAGCCATTGTGGATGTTCTTGAGCATATCGAGAGATGGGCAATGTGACACACTGGAAGGAGTCAAAAGAATGAGATGTCGTTGGAGATGGAGATGGAGCCTCCAGCTTTCTGCCGGGAGGCTGCATAAGGGACTCGTGGCTGGCTGCTATTCTTCCCTGGAGAATCGAGCCATTCAGCGTTGACAAGGCTCCAGCCCTGGAATATCAAGCACGTGCAAGAGACTAATGGTACTACTGTACCACCAGTACCACATCGTATTCACAAGGTTTATTTCACTTCGTAAATGGATGATTAAGGTATGGGAAGAAGTTTGGCTGGCGAGTCCAAGACGCCTTCAGTCATTAAATTCGAGAGCTTTTCCGCGTAGACCCAAAGTCTGCCATACAGCATCCGATCAAATACACCACCCCAGATGCTACATCTTCACATGTTCTTTGAGAATCATCAAGACATCGGTCACATGTAATGCTATGCATGCTAAAAGACCTCTTGAGATGTTCCCCTTAGGTTGGCTCCACCGATTACAATCGACGTGGACCGTAGACATAGCATCTAATGACTTTATGATTTGGAAGCTCTCGTGTGATTCATGATCTATGCTGAATGAGCTGCATATTTGGCTTTTTCTAGATGACAGGAAATGTCAGCACCATGCATCTTTTAGATCTTAAAAACAAGAAGCTTTTACCTCACAGGTGAAGCCATCTCATGCGTACGTGCCATTGGTAACTCCATGCTCTTTATACCAAATAATCAATTCGTTCTTCACGACGAATACTGGACTTCTAACCCCAAAGCCCTAAAGGGTTGATCCCTCCTCTTCATATCAATTGAACTCCCAAGCGTAAAAAGAAGCTCCTTAATCCTCCCCTCCCACAGTAACCCAATCTTCCAATCCTGATCAACTCTCGCCTTCAACACACCCGCAACCTCCTCTTTCTCTTCCTTTGCGGGTATCACAACCTCATCAAGTTTCCACGCTAATTTGGCAGCCATACTCCTCTCTCTGATCTCCTCCGTCTTCATCTTCATCCTCCAAAGCTCGCATCCAAGGTTAAGATCACTCTCGTAACTATAAACATTAAAGTCGAATCTCGAGCAGAAGGACAAATTAGGCCCAGCCTTGACAGCATAAGTCGTGCTCAAATTTCCCATCAGTGGATTTACCGTTAGTGTGGCAGTCAAAGGTGTCCCCTTATGCTCCGGCAAGGTTGCAAATCTGCCACCAAAACTAACGCCTCCGGATTTATTCAACGAACCATAGTACATCTCAGCACCAGCACTAAAACGACCATAAAATCTGTCCTGAGTTTGCGGTGGTTCTCTAGGTCCATCCCGTGGATCAGGTCCAAAATTATATAGGCCTCGGATACCGATGAGGCCACCGTCGGTGGAGTAGAGGGTCTCGGTATTATATTTCCCTACATCATACTGGTGTAGAGCTAAAATCGTGCCTCCGTTTCTCAACCTGCTGTTGCTGACAGCTGACAGCTTTAATTGCTGGGTCGGGCTAATGCGACGTAGATATAAAGCTTCTAGGGTGCTTTGTGGTAGGTATAGACGTCCGTAGAGTAAGGTATCCCGCTTGTCTACACATTGTCCTTCATGCCATTGCTCCCACATCCAATGTTCATCCGGTTTCTCCAGTTCTTGGATCTGCCTGTAGCCACGTATAACATCGTGCAAGTCAATCTTTCCGCTTTGCACAGTCGTCTGCAGTGGAAGAGAGGTATAGAGGTAGGAGAGTGAGCCATCGACAAGGCCTACACTACCGAGTTGATATGAAGTAGCGAAATTGGGTGAAGAGAGCGACGAAACATTCAATCGAACTCCAGCCGGGGTTTCGAATTCGAGAAGAGCTGCGCAAAGTGAGTAGGGAACTCGTGGAGTAAGCAAGGGACGGTTATTTATTTACCTCTTGCTGTCGCAGTTAAGTGAGAGTAGGAATTTTCATGGTTCCAACGTGTGGCATTATAGAACGCATGCTGAACATAATCCATAAACTCCAACATATTTAAGTAAGAGAAACGAAATGAATGTGTGTCGTCAAGACTATTTTCACCAGCGACACGATCTGAAAGACATCATCGCACTCGGTCTTGCTCCCTGGAAGCTTCAAAGCCAATCAGCAGGCTAGCGCCAACCTTATATCCAAATTCTGCCCGTCACCGCCTTTCACCAATCTACAATAATTTTTATCTTCACTGATATCAAGCAGCCGACCCCACGACAGTAGAGCCATACACTTTCCACTTTCTCTCACCCCAACCCATCACAATGCCGAAATCCAAGCGCGCGAAAGTCGTCCACTTGACGCAAGTCGACAAGAAGGGCAAAGAACTAACACTAAAGCTCTTCTCCAACGTGCGAGAATGTCTCGATCAATATCAATACTGCTTCGTTTTTTCCGTCGACAATATGCGCAACACCTACCTGAAAGAAGTGCGGTCAGAATTTGCAGATAGCCGGTTCGTTCCCATCCCCCAAAAAAGTACCATTCAAATCTAACATGATCATAGCATATTCTTCGGGAAAACAAAAGTAATGGCCAAAGCCCTCGGCAGCACCCCAGACGACGAATATCAACCCTCCACGCATCTTCTCTCCAAATATCTCGTCGGTAGCGTTGGTCTTCTCTTCACATCTAGGGAGCCAGCTACCGTTGTCGAGTATTTCCAGGGGATGAGCAAGACCGATTTTGCGCGCGCAGGTACTCAAGCAACTAGAGAATTTACTATACCAGCTGGAATTGTGTATTCGATGGGCGGAGAGATTGATACAGAGGCTGATGTGCCTATGACGCATAGTTTGGAGCCTGAATTAAGAAAGTTGAATGTGCCAACTACGTTGATGAAGGGTAAGATCACGTTGGAGAACCCATATGTGGTTTGCAAGGAGGGGGATGTATTGGATAGTCGGCAGACGAGACTGTTGAAGTTATTTGGAGTTGCAACAGCAGATTTCAAAGTGCAACTTGTTGCGTAAGTTTGCCTCTTCTCTAAATCTTAGTGAGCGAAACTAATGAATTTTCAGATACTGGAACTCAGCGACACATGAAATCACTGAAGTAGAAACGACGGAAGAGGACTAAACTAAGATTTTCTGGGTGTCGCTTTTTCTACATTATCATACAACAGGGAATTAGGTCCGGCGTTGAGTGGCGCTACCTTGTTAACGGAAATCAAAAAGGAGAATTTTTGCAAGCCTGAACTACTTATTCCCAATCTTACCACCCACTGATCTCATTTTGGTAATACAAGCAAGAACCAAATGTGAAGCACTACCTAGAAGTCAAATGGTCAGACGGCAGTTTTGCCTTACCTCTGACCTTACCTCCTGGACCAAAGTATTTCCAGTAGTATTTTGACAAGACGTGCAATAATCAAATTGATGGCTTCGAAGCACCATTATTTTTGGCATAGAAGCGGCAGCTGAGCAGAGCCTGTCAGGAAGGTCAAGCGTCGGTAATAGGCTGAGTTACCGTAAAAGATGTTACCATGATGTAAATAATGGAAGCGTAGCGTAAGTGGATCCAAGTAGAGAACAAAGAGATAGAAGTACCATAAAGAAGTGGCTGATCTGTGATGGAAGTCGAAACGTCGAAATCTGCTTGGCAAGTAATGGGTGACGACAATACTACCTTGCTGGGATTGCATCGAAGAACCGCTTACCCCTGTTGATGAAGGGAAGAAAGACTGAATACTCGAGAAACCCACCACAAGACCTTTTTACTGGGAATAGCCTCATTCTGCTTAGTATCTTCGCAGCTTGCGAGGATCTTCGTCGTAACCACCACTGCTCTCATAAGGTCTCTTCCGTGGTGCATCGTCATCGCGTGGTCGACCGCCATATCCACCATCTCGGTCTCTGTCGCGGTACCCACCACGGTCACCACCATCTCTTCCATCTCTGGGTCTTACCGGCTCCATGTTACTGCCACTACCAGAGCGGCCACCTCCATTGCGATCTCCATATCCTCGGTCGTTGCTGCCACGATATCCGCCGTTTCTGTCATCATATGAGCGACCGCCGCCACGAGAATCATACCCACCGGCTGGCGCTGATATGCCAGGGCCGTTACGATCTGGTGAGCCAGAACCACCATACCCGCCTCGACCACCTCCACCACCATAACCACCTCGCGAAGGACCTCCTGGCCCAGATGGAGCATTTGGGGGAGCGTAGCCATTGGCACCGCCATACCCACCACCACGATCACCTCCTTGGAAGCCACCTCTGGGTGTAAAGTCCCTACCTCCTTGGTAGCCAATACCACCTCTTCCACCACCATAGCCTCCACGATCTTGGAAACCCCCTCTAAACCCACCTCGGCCTCTTCCACCATCGAATCCTCCTCGGAATCCACCTCTAAAGCCACCTGGGCCTCCAGGTGGACCCCCACCAAAACCACCAGGGCCCATTGGGCGTGGAGGGACTGCCTTTGTGTACCCACGGCCTCCAAGTCCACCTCCAAATCGGCGTGGCTTCCAACCTTTGACAGTACGACCGCGCTCGACGTCTACCTTTATACGGCGATCTTTGATACGAATACCATCACAATTCTCTAAAGCAGCTATTCACGAAGCGCGAGCAAGGCGCATTTGTCAGTCATCATGCCCATACTTAATATACCTTGAGCTGGGCAATTGATAATAAAAGAAAGATAGGCAAGCTTGAGGGCCATGTCTTGTACAAAATAAAGCGCATGTTTTCAGGATTCGCCTAAGAATATGGGGATATTTGGGGGATGTGGTCGGGTTACCTCTCATATCTTTCTCGCGTTCATAAACTACGAATGCATATCCACGATGCTTCTTTTTCTTCTTGTTTGGCTTTTCGTGTTCATGAGTGTCTGTGACAATACGAATCTGCAGAATTTCAATTAACTTAGATTCCAAGAAACAGTATGGAAGGAGGTACTAACTCTTTCAATGGGACCATATCGACCAAATTCGGCCTCAAGATCTTGCTCAGTAGCATCATAGCTAAGTCGCGCAACAATAAGTGTCTTGAAAGCATCACCTCGAATATTAGGATCCTCCTGAGGTTTATCTGCGACAAGTAAAAGTCAGTATATTGCGCACAACTAGGGAGCTGCCCAGAGGTCGGACAAGTGAAAAGAAAGGTAATGGAGACAGGTGGGGTCGCCCTCACACGACAAAGGGCCTTCAGCTAAGAGCTTCTGCTGCTTCTCCTTCTTCTCCAGCTTAATGCGATCTTTCCTCTGCAACCAACTCTCCGTAGGTGTATAATCATCGTTCGCCTTATACTCCTCGAGCTGCGGCAGGAAAGCTGCAACGCCACTGATAGCAGGCGTCTTGCGTTCTTGCGGCGCGTGGTCGGAAGGTTGGACCCAGCGAAGGGGTGGACGAGGCGCAAAGAGCGCGAGGAGGTTTGGGGGGAGTTTGTCGGTCATTGTCAACTATCTCGAACGACCGAGCTTAAGGATGAAGATGGATGTCGAGATGACAGCTTCGTAGAGCTGTTGCTGATGAAGAGAGGAAGAAAAGGAGTGTTACGCCAAACTTCCTGAGGTGACGCGAAACATATTTCTGGACTTCCGATCGCTTCAAGCTTAGCTCCACTTTAATTTCAGGCTGCACAAAACACGTGATCTCAAAAGTCGCTGAACGGGAACCTTTGCGAAAGCAGACGACAACCTTGGAATCAACAGCACAAGCACACAATGACTGTCACAGCCATACGAAGGACCGCCGTTGGCCAGGTAGGCAGTATATGTGAATATCAAGACGAAGTACTGATCAATTACTAGAATGGCGTCGGCGCCTTCATCCTGCAATGTAAACGTCTAGACTTCCACTATTGCGACTGGGCTGGAAGCTCCAAGGGCATGAAGTACATCCTCCTTCACATACCTCACCTTATCCTCTCTAATGTAGCCCTCCTAGTGCCTTCATCAAACACTCTCTAGCCAAATTCGCAGCTGCCAACCCAGCAATTGAAATCACCGTCTCCCCCCGACCACGAAAACACCCCGTAATAATCGGAAACTACATCAATGGACGCCAGAAAGCGATCTGCGTACGCAATCTCGAGAAGGAGCAAGTACTGAAGAAGGCCGAGTTGTTAAGGGATGCGAGCGGCGAGAAGTTGAAGAGGGTCACGAAGCCCGTTAAGAGTATTAATGAGAGTGTTAGAGGTGTATGGAGTCCTTTCCATAACCCTACTGGTGGAATGCACGTATAAGATACGTTGGAAGTTTTGGAGATGTGAAGAAAAGGAGGTGTATCATAGGTGTTGCATTGATGGCGTTTTGGGATAAGAGCGTGTACACTGGAAACTGTATGAGAACCTGAGGGCTACAGAAAAGAGCTCGTTGTACCATCGCAGGCATATATGATATCTATGTGTATGGAATCTTGAATCCAAGGACTGCACTTTCTGATCCTAAATCACCCTCAGTCCCGAGATTTTGTTTTTCTGCCAGCGCAGTTGCTGATTTGGAAGGCTGTGTCTATCCTTCAAGTTTCGGTTTTGATATTGTTTTCGGACCAATACAAACCTTCCCATTCTCGCCATGTCTTGTTTCTTGTTCGCTGCAATTTCCTTCTTTTGTTGTCGATTCTTGGTCCACTTCCTGCTCATCTTCATCGCCCTCGTCAAACGCATCTCCGATATCTGTCATGAGCCACCGCAGCAGTTCTACAACACAGAATATAACCTAGATATTTTCTAGGTCAGTCTGGGTTATTTCAAATTTTACATTCTTTGTAGTGCTTCGAGACTAGTATATTTGACTCTTTAAAGGCATGAAAGTACTTACCATAACCCCAATTATCCATAACCTTATCAACCTCAACAACTCCATTATCAGCACCTCCATGACAGAAACGACGACCACCAAAAACATCAATATTCCAAAGAAAGAAGATCTTACTCTTGGATCGGCTGCTTGGAGTCTCAGTGGTTCGAGGAAGGTCTGAAGCACGAATTTGAGAAGCCAGAATGGCGTCCAGAGCTCCATTGGAGTGCTGTTCTCTTCTGCAATGAAAGTCTCTAATGAATAACAACATGAGATGGTTATAAGGGAGTTGGATTCACGTTATGTGTAGCTATAGTAGATCTAAAGCTAACCTTGGTATCTTCATCCTGAACTCATTTACAATCTCGAATTTTCTTTTGATTCGTCGGCGAGTCACAAGTGGCTGTTGATGATGTCCACAACTATCACTTATTAGCAAGGTTCTTTGAACAGGTACTAAGGAATACTCACAGGCAGGCTTTAATGAAGCGCCTCCAACCAAGAATCCATCAATATCAGCCTGCTTGGCCAAGTCCTTGCAGTTCTTCTCGCTAACGGAACCTCCGTAGAGAATTCTGGTCTCCTCAGCAGCCTTTTCAGAGACCTCTTTCTTCAACCAAGAGCGGATAGAAGCGTGCACCTCTTGTGCCTGCTCGGTAGTAGCAACCTTGCCAGTACCAATAGCCCAGATAGGCTCGTAAGCAATAACAATCTTGCTCCAATCCTTAACCTTATCAGCAACCGCCTTCAATTGCTTGGTAACAACGTCAACAGTTGTTCCTGCCTCCCTCTCCTCAAGAGACTCTCCACAGCAGAGAATAACACTGAGGCCTCCATCAAGCGCAGCCTTGGTCTTAGACGCGACAAAGTCATCATCTTCTCTAAGGATCACGCGGCGTTCAGAGTGTCCGAGCAAAGCCCAGGTGACACCAGAGTCCTTCAGTTGATTCACAGAGATCTCGCCAGTGAAAGCTCCCTCGGGCTTGTCATATACATTTTGGGCAGCGACTTCGAGGCCGGACTTGAGATGCTCGCGGGCCAAGAGGAGGTAAAGGGATGGGGGTGCAATGACGACCTCTATACGTTTGGGGCATATATTAGCTAATGATTGGTAAAGAGGTAGAGAGCAAAAGCGACATATGGAAATAGCAAAGCGGGAAGTTGAGGTGAGGGTGTTGACAAACCAGTGTTAGGGTCGAGCTTAGCTTCGTTCAGATTGCTGATAATCTTCTTGATGGACTCAATAGAGCCGTTCCTATATGCAAGTCAGCACCGGCTCTTATCGTGACAACTGCCATTGTTGCAATGCCGAACAGCTCATTGTTACCCCTCCATCCAGCCGTTGAGAAGCTGTTGAGAAGGGGTAGCTCACTTACATCTTGAAGTTACCACCTACGAAGAATTGGCGAGGCATGATGAATATTGTGATTGAATTAGCTTATGTGTGTGAATTTGTTTGAATAGGAAGTAGAATGAAGGAGTTGTCAAGGAGAGAGATCTTGGATGTTTTGGAGTCGGACAGACTCGGGCACTTGGTGGGGTTGAGAAAGCCCCTCCAAAGCCTTGGCAAGCTTTTCACCAAAAAATGACGACTCTTGATACATGTACGGTGATAAAATGATATGATTGGCAATGTGAATTCTGCCATGGTCGAATCGAGCTCACTTGATTGAAATAGTTGACTTATGGTAAACTCATCGACTTGAGTGACCTACTTCATTAGAGTAGGTATCCAACTTAATATCGACTCAACTATGTCACTTCCTTAATATACCTTACAGCACCTACCTACCTAAGTAACATAACCGCGTATAACCTACCCTCACCTTCCAAAGCGGTAAGCTCAAAGAGGCATACAAGCCTGTAACAAATATCAACCGAAGCACCGTACACCTATCAAGAATCCACATTAGACAGCTCACTCGACAGCTGATGTACTGCTCTCCTTTCCCTCATCCAATCCTCATCCAATCCTCATCCTAAAATCAGCCCAAAAAAAAGAGAGAAGTCATTTAAACAAAACCTGAGTTTTCCAGAAAAGAGTTTTTATTTCTTCTTCTTCTTCTTCTTCTTCTTCTTCAAATTCAATGAATACCCCATAAGTCATCCATCAAGCAATATCTATCTTTCCCATCACAAGTACTGTACAGTAGTACACACCATCTACAAAGCTACCAACCGAGTCAGAAGGACATATCCATCCTCTCAGAAGCCTCCATCCATATTCACATTCACATGAGACAAACCCCCATCTCATAAGTAGCAACAATACTAATTCTAAGACATCACAAATAAGAGCCACTCAAACACCAGTCCTATTCCCATCCCCATCCCCATCCCTATAAATTAAACACACTCCTCCCCTCCCCGCTCCCTCATAGGTACTGCTACTACATTCAAAAACCTCCTCCACTGCCCCAGCCAGCCTCATCAGGCAGCAAAAAAAAAAAAATGAGCAAACCACAGCCTAATTAATACCACACAGCCAGCCCATTCACAGTTTTTTTTTACTCACATCCCTTTCATCCTCATCCTCATCTTAATTTATAAAAGACGATTCATCATTTCTCAATTCTTACCTACCTACCTAGTCCAGACCAATCCAAAACATCACATCACCCATCAATACCGCTCCCTCCCCGCAATGCAGCACCAACAAGGTGCTGCTTCTCTAACTCTAAAGCAGTGAGCTGCATCTCCACATCCTCATGATTCGAGACAACCTATCAATCGGAATTCATTCCTACGAAACCCCCATGCAGATTTGGGCATCAAAAGCGAATCAATCCAGCAAACCAGCCACCATGTCAGACGAACTCAACCAAATGAGATCGGTATATTAGTAGGGTGTCGCCACTTTCAATTCTGAACAGGAGTATGTAGATTCAGATTGCTTTTTTTTGAAGTCATTATTATTCTTACAGGAAGTGTTTGCTGTTTCATGAGAGTCATCATTCGTGACACATTTCTCATCCACCTTTTGTTCTTCGTTACCCTGAACAAGTCGCTCAAAAACAAAAGAGGAAATAAATACAGTGGATTAAACCGTGGGATATCAACTAAATCCGAAATATGCAACGCCTTCCTGTCCCGCTGTTCCAATTCGAATTGGACGAAATAAAGCTAAGCTAATTGATAGAAATAGAAACAGACTCGACCCAAACGTTACGTTGAGACAAAAAGAAAAGGCCACCTTTTTATAGCCCGCATTGATGAGAATGACGATGAGAAAAGATCAATTTAAGGCCCAGCTATCAACTGAACTCGGAGCGTATCGACGCCGTGGCTCATGACGGTATATTCGCTCATCATAGTAGCTTTCCCCTCCTCTTGGTCGTCGGTACTCAACGTAGTCCTCTGCTGCACGTTCACGAGCACGATAAAATTCTTCGGTCCTGGGTGACGGCGGTGCGTATCTGACATATTCCTCTCGCACCATCTCTCTTCTCGGTTCCTCAAACCTGTCGTCGTATCGTGCACGCATAGGTAGAGGATCTTGATATCTCGTGACCGGAGCTGCGTAAGTAACGACAGCCGTCGGTTGTAGGCGAGGGTCAACAACGCGCATTGGTTCAGGAGAATACCGTCGCTCAGGTTCTCTTGGGTAGCGGTCGGCGAGGCCATATCGCTCGGCCTCAGCATCTACTCTGCCTGCTTTATAGGCAGCAGCGACGGGGTCGGTTGGCATAGTAGCTGGCATATGAAGCTGCCGCGGAACATCTGGAACGTATGGTCGTGTTGGTGGTGGTGGCGCTGGTCTCTCAGGTGAGTCAATTCGACCATAAGCAATGCGATGTTGTTTAGGTTCTGGCCGGTGCCTGCTAAAGCTGCGACCATGCGATGGTTTACGTCCCCGATGCCGATCATTGGAGCGGGAGCTAATGCTTGTGGCTTGCGTTGAGCTAGCAAAGGAGCTTCGGCTGTCGTCGCTTTCGTAGAATGAGTCTGACTCACTTTCTTCATCGGAATGATCATGGCGACGTGGTCTGCCCCGGTCCTTTCCTCCCTTTCCGCCCTTTCCGCCCTTTCCGCCCATCTTATCACCCATCTTACCCAAGTTCACGATTTTCGGCTGCCCGTGGCCATCATCATGGCCAGGTAGCGGTCCATGATGTTGTGGCATTGGCTGTTGTTGTTGGTGTTGGTGTTGCTGTGGCTGTGGACCTCTTATCAATACCTCCTCTCGTCTCTTGTTTTCTCTATCAATTGCAGTATAAAGGGCAACACAGCTGATATCTCTGATAGGCTCCTTCTTCAAATAGACACAGATGACGAGTGTTTCACGTTTTCCTTGTTTGTTGACTTTCTCATCCCGGTCCAGTTGTGCCAGCGACCATTGAAAGTTCTGGTCTGTCTCTTGGCTTATTTGTCCATCCAGCAACTTAGTGACCTGTTGCTGTTGGAAGGGGAACAATTTTGCTTTCTTCTCGGCAACCGACTTCGTGTTCTCATTCAAACGTTTTACGCCTTTGGCGATGTCTTCTTGAGCCAAGGACTCATTGGTGAACTGAACCTTCGCCCAAGTTCCAATACTGTCCTTTTTCATATCTGGCTGTTTTCGGATGTGGAAAAGCATATAAGTTGTAAGCTTCTTCCGACAGTCTTCTTCTGTGATGGGCTTTCGCGGTGTGATATCGGAGTACTGAATCGAGTTATGAACTCGACGCTGCTGTTGTTGCTGCTGTGGCATCACTTGTGGTGGTGGACCTTGATGTCCATGAGCTGGACCTGGCATTGGGCCGTGTGCACCAACGCGGGCACCTGCTGGAAGAGGTGGAGGACCGCCTCGGTTGCCTCCGCCCAGAACAACAAAGTCGTTCCCAGGTCCGCCGCCTCGCGCACCGGGCGGCGGGGGAGGAGGAGGAGGCGGTCCAGCTCGTTGACCCATGTTGGCCATGGAGTAGATCGTATAAGGCGATGAAGTAAGTGACAGGCAAAAACGAGGACGAAGGTATTCGGGCGAGGTACTTGAGTACGTTGAAATTGATCCTGAGACTTGAGGAAGAAAGTGCAAGGTGGCGGAGGCAGAAACTTAAGAAGGCCAGAGCCAGTTGCACGAAACCAATTGCAGAGGTCTCGATAAGGTTGTTATCGGTGAACTGATCAAGAAAAAAAGGGTATTCGGTAAGAGAGCAGGGCGCAGCGCAGCTTTATTGAAGGTGGGTGGGTAGGTAGGTTTTGTTGCATGCAGGACAACTCGACCCCAGTTTAAACTACTCGGTCGCTTCTTTCGGTGCCTACTTCCTCTCGAAAGGAGGGACGAGGAGGAGGAGGGGTTCTGCGTAGAGAGGTAGCTTTTTTTCTTTCTCACTTTCTCAGCCGGCCCAAGGCGGGGTCGTACAGTTTTGATTACTGTTCGAGTAAACGCTGACAACCGCTCCGCACGCACTTGCGGCCAGCGAGTAGACTCGTCTTCTCTGCTGTTCTTTGCATGCATTCGAAGGCCCAGACCAGACCTTGTCTTATCTTTTGTCGCGACAAAACAAACAAATTTCGAGTCACCTTCTTTCTTGACAAATATGTGCGGCCATACTAGAGAATAGACCCAAGGCTGAAGCATCGCCCAGCGGGGCGCATCTTGTGATGCAGACTGTATCTGTCCTGCATCCTTATGCAAAAACCGTATGCGCCCTCCTCTGTAACCAATGAGGCAGTGCGCGACGGCTGAATCGGCCAACCTACAACAGGCAACTATAGGTGGCAGCCCCGATTAATTGAGGCTCTACAACATATTTGCTCCAAGCGTTACCTGGCCGCTCGACAAGGCAGAATTTCGCAAATCAGCACTAAGGGGACTAGTGATGTAGACACTGTTAAGCTTCCTGGTTGCTGCCTTCAGCTCGTGCATGAAGGATTCGCACCATAATCGCAAAGGGAGTTGCAGTATTCTGGCGAACGACGACGAGGCGGGTCGGTCCTTGCCAAAGCCACTCCACTGGAGTGAACATGAACATGAACATGAACATGAACACGTATATCATGCCGTACCACAGTCAGATAATGGCATTTTCCACTATAATGTGGATGTTGTTGGGATTGATATTATTGAATGTAGTCGAAATAGAGCTTGCCTTGCTCTAGGCTTTGTCTTTGTCTTCGTTGTTGTCGCACTTTCCAGGTTAACGCGACAGACGGTCGTTCGTTCGGCGCCTGCACCGGGACCCATTTAATCATGTGACACAGATTGGACGACATCCATCCCGTCCAATCCATCGATACTTCGTATGCCATGTTCATGTCTTCCCACAGCACAGCACCTCCTACAGTCCTACAGTCCTACAGTCTTACAGATCAGTATAGTAGAACTTCGTCTCATCTCCATCTGATTCTCTCATGTCGAGCATCTCCAGTTCTGGAAATCACCCTTGCAGCATCACACCGTACGTACATACATGACCTTTCGTTGTCGCCACCGTTATGCCTGTGTGACAGATGACGCTCTTCCCAACAGAATGAGGCAGAAAGTACTGAATGCGAACCATTTCCAAACCACATCAACCACCTCAACCTCTCGAACGGCAAACATCACCAGACCACCAGAACCTTGACGCCCCCTAACCCCTTCTCAATTGGCCAATTTATCTCGTCTGCTCAGATATTCACTTCTGCCGATTTTACCCAACGTGTTGCCCCAGCTTGGGGACGACATTGGTCCTGTGGCGCCTGCTCACCGAGTATGGCGGACGCACCTCAGTATTCTATCAATCAACGAAAACCACTCACGAACTCCAATTGATGGCCAACACTTTTGTTTTTTTTTTTTGGAAACTCAATCAGACAATTTCTTGATGCTATTCCAGTCTAGATCAAAGCTAGCAGACTCGCGTCTTCTTTTCTTATTTCTTCTATGCAGGCCTATTCATCTGGCGCGCATCGTGCCGACGCTACAAGACGGAAGGACCCTTTGACAGTATCGTGGCTGTACCGATGGCGACTGTCAGCCCTCTCGTCATACGTGCCTTTCCTACCTGCATCTGCTACTTTGCAAAACATAAGTACATGCATATGTACTCTTCCGGCTTCCCTTGCTCTTACCGACTGGGCCTTACCACCTCCATGGTGTATTCTTTCTGCAAGAACTCAATTATAGATACCCAAGCCGAGTACGAATATCTTCAAATCCCATTTCCAGCCTTGTGTAGAACAGTCTGCAGGATCGAGATTGCTAAACATGACCAGTCTTGCAAAGGCGCGGAGGCGGGATCAGCATCGCATGTAGATATGAATGATATTTGCGTAGTAGTACCAGCAGGGCGTTGAGAAATTTTCTTCAAGCCACTATTTCTATATTCCCACATGAATTTGGCAAACAACACATCGATTGTCCACCAGGTCGTGCTTTAAGCGCAACACCGATTACGAATGGACTATTCGCATCACAATAATTTACCCCGCCAACCCTCCAGCAATCAATCTCATACCAATGCTCGCCTCCGCGTTGTCTTGTTCCCTGCCGTCCATCCGTTGGAGTCTCCCGCAATTCGCCAAACATCCCGAAGATCTTTCAACTCATTGTCCAAACCCCCAATCAAGAAGCATCACCAGCTGTTTGGTTCCAGCAATAGCAATACACATGGTGTCGTCGCCGATCGCCTGACAAGCTTGCTAATTGCTTAAGTCTACCTGATTCGAGTTCCTGGCTGCCACGAGGCACCTTGGTCAGTTATCACATGTGTCAAGTCAACAACCAGATTGTCTCTCTCTTATGCCGTGTACAGCATCGTCCGCCTCACTTCCCATCAACTTCTGCTTGCTCATATCTCACCAAGCGACGATCGCCGGGACGTTTTGTCTGCTGTCCAATAGCATAACTCAGAGCATCTATCACAAGTTGGCGATCCCTATCTATCATCAAATAACCAGAACAAGCTTGGCAACTTGAATGGTACGAAAGTAGCACTGAGATGCTGCGAGCGGCCTGATCGGCAACGGTACAGTGCGTATCCGTATGTATCTTCTTTGCTGGAAAAAAAGCCCGAGGGACATTATGTTGTGCGATGCCACCACGAACCTAATTGTCGCAACCATCTTCTCGTTCAGAGGGATCATCTCTTCTAGACCGCCTTTGGAAACTATGTAGGCGGCTGGCTTGCTCCTATGCATTGCTGCCATGTAATCGAGAAGCATGCATTGCACGGTCAGTCGATGTTTCGATTTCCTATTCCAGACCGTCCAACCGTGGTGAAAGGTCTCTCGATGCTGTGCTTGCAACATCCCACGATAGCACGCGAGAACCACATTAACTTTCAACCATCAGGCCGACATCCTAATGTTGTGTAAGTCTAACCCCCAAACCTAAATCCAATTTTATACATGAGAACGTGGGGCGAGGTGGCGTTCTTCAGTACATCGACCCACTATAACCTTTCAATATCTGCTGTGTAGCTAGCTACTCGGTGATGTTAAAAGCACGCGACAACGTGGGGTGTAAAGTCGATGTTGGCGAATGTCGAAGAAGAAACTGACTGCACAATATCCCCTTTCTCTTCTCGATCAGCTCATATTTCTTGTCTACCAAAGAACAATACTGTATAGATTAATAGAATCACAAGAGCTAAGTTATATTTGCCCACGAGTTAGAGGTTATCAACCAGTGTAGTAAAATCGCCCGTGACATTTATTTTGGTCATCAAGTACCTATACC
This sequence comes from Pezicula neosporulosa, assembly GCA_009805495.1. Taxonomy (NCBI): domain Eukaryota; kingdom Fungi; phylum Ascomycota; class Leotiomycetes; order Helotiales; family Dermateaceae; genus Pezicula; species Pezicula neosporulosa. The sequence goes on from SELE01000021.1 coordinate 416,789, forward strand.
TTAATCGTACGGAGAAATATTCTTTCTCTACTACATATAGAAACCGTGATAGTAGACAATAAAAATACAGTGCAACTACTGTACGACATGGTTTACAAGAGACCATTTTAAGTAGTTGTCTATTCAGATACGAAGGATAAGAGATAGACCTGAGCAATCAATCTACTACTTGATCTAATAACTAACTCACTTGCCCCAAAATAATCCCTTCCCCTATCTTTCTACCCACTCACTCGTCTCGTCGCTGTCTAAAAACCCAACCCCTATAATTAGGCGAGCCATGGATTATCATACAGTATTAAGAATGCCACTATTGGTTGGAAAACGATGATAGAGCAGCTACTTGAATATCAAACCGTGAATCCAAAATCACATCACTTGAACCACAAAAAGACCCACACAATTTAGAGAAAAGCCAGTTTTCCATTTCTGCTATCTCTCACCACCTCACTCCTCCCACTCACAACAATCTAAGCCCGACAAGCAACGTTATCAAACAGCAACCCTCTTCTCTATGAGGTAGAGTAGAGATAAATATGACGTTGCAACTCCCGTCCCTCATCCTAATCATCATCCCACAATATCTATAACATACTCCGACACTATTCCATACCGATCCCAAGCAATCAATAGCTCCGTCATCCCCAGCCAGTTTCGTCCCAAGGCCATCATCAATGGAATAGCCCAGTATTAAAGATTATTAATATTAAAGGTCTCTCGACCAGCGGACCGCACCGAATGCCCGTCCAGACCCATGCGCCTTCAAGAAACACAGAGAGAGGAGGCAGCAACTGAGAGCCTTCAAAGCACGCACACAAAGAAAAGGAGAAAAGGCAGAAACGCCATAGCTATGAGTTCAATTCCGTGACTCTAACAGCTAATGAAAATGATCCTCGCGGAACAAAAAGGTAAACAGGCAACAGCAAGGGTATTTTGTGCGTTGTGTCGCCAAATCAAGCGAGTGACAATGAAGAGGTAATGTACATAATGGCTGATCGTAAGCTCGTTGGAGCGGCTCTCGCGAGTGGCTCACTCGGTACCAAACCATGTGCTCGCCCGAGACATAATGTCTCAAACTGGCCCAGCAGTCTGGAACCAAAATACAAGGCGGCCAGGCTTGGTCCGACAGCCTTGTCAAGGCTGGGGAAGCTGATTACCGGAGTGGTAGCTTTACATCCTGGACGCCATTTGCGATGACTTCCCGGAGTGTCCAACGTGGAGGCTTGACGGCACCTTGTAGTCCATTTGCTTTGAGCCATTCCTTCTCCATCTCGGGGGTTACACCATCAGGGAGAGGTTCAGCGCCACCTGCAATTCCCGTAGAGAACTTGAGCTGCAGTACGTCGCCGATCTCGTCACATGCAGACAATAACCGGTCCATGTCGTCCTTGTTGTGGGCCGCTGAGACGCAGAAACGGGCGCGGGAGGAGATGAGGGGTGTGGCGGGGTAGCCAACAATGACAACTGAGATCTTACGACGAAGCATCTCATGAGAGAAAGCAGGCATTTTTGCTGGATTGTAGAGAACAACGGGAATGATAGGAGAGTCGTCGTGACCGTAAACGATGAAGCCAAGGCGCTTCAATCCAAGACGGAGGTAGCGAGAGTTGAATGCAATACGCTGTAGACGTTCCTCTCCCTGGCCTGGGCAAAGCTCACCAGTAATGATCTTTAAAGCGCTAAGAATTTGCATAAGTACAGGTGGAGTAGGTGATTCGCCATAGATGGTTGCAGCGTTGGTGACTCGAAGTTTGTCAATAATGTGCTTCTCAGCTGCAACGTAACCTCCGTTGGCACCGAAAGACTTCGTCAATGTACCCATTAGGATGTCGACTTCCGCAGGATCAATGCCAAAGTAATCACAGACACCACGACCCTTGGGTCCAAGAGCACCAATTGAGTGAGCTTCGTCAACGAACAGAGAGAACTTGTACTTGGACTTCAATCTGAGGAGGCCTGGAAGATCACACATTGTTCCTTCCATTGAGTACAGACCTTCAACCACAACCAAAATCTTCTTCCATGGCCGGTGAGTGCGGGGTTGTCCTTGAGAGATAACTTCGCGTAGTTTCCTCTCCAGAGCATTCATATCGTTATGCTTGAATGATTCAATCATAGCTCCAGAAAGACGGGCTCCAATTCGGATTGATGCGTGGTTCAGTTCGTCCGAGATGATCAGAGAACCCTTGCCAACTAAGGCGGGGAAAGAGGTAGCGTTCGTGCTGAAACCCATAGAGAATACCATCGCGGCTGGCTTTCCAACAAACTTTGCGACCTCACGCTCCACCTCAACAGCCAGATCGTTGGTACCAGCATCTGCGCGCGGGGACTGGCGTTGCTGATACCGTATTTCTTGATGGACTCTTCAACTGCATCGGCACATGGGCCTTCCGACTGAGCAAAACCAAGGTAGTTGTAAGAGCTCATGTTCAGTGTCTCTGTGTGCGTTCCAGTGAACTGAAAGTTCTCGTTGAAATCTTCGGTCTTGCGGTCCATGAGGGTAACGTAACGACCAGGAACACCGGTGATTGGTCTGGCAAAGCAGTCGTTAATTCTCAGCTTTAACCTGCGTACGTAGAAGTTGTCGAAATCACTGTTGAGAGCAGCATATCCATTGGCTGGCATAAGATGCTTGTACTTTTCAGCCTTGAATCGCTTTCCAAAGAAGTCTCTGACATGGCCGAAAATAATCAAGACGAGGTAGCTGATGTAGGTGGTGAGAACATAATAGAAAGGGGGTTCATCCATAACTGGCTCCTCAAGTTCTCCGCCCATGTGCTTGCTCACATATCGATGTTGCTGGCTGCCAAGAGGTCCGAACTGGGCGTCGAACCGAGCTTGTCTGTTGGCCTCTTCGGGTGAAGGGGGTGAGAAGAGGGTGGTTGGAGGTTCGTCCATATTGGCTTGGCCGGCTTTGGCTGTTGACAGAGAGATAGTGGGAAGAGACAAGGAGGGGGCACTAATTTGTGGAGAGGGGTTGTTGAGGAGATGCGCCTGTTGCTTAAGGATGGCGTCTTGCAGAGCAGCTTGCGCGGTCTGTTGTTCCTTGCTCTTTGGGGAAGAAGAGAAGAATTGAGTCAATCGGTTTGGCTTCGAGAAAGACCCTCGCTGGGTTCGGTCTGAAGATGGTGTAGCAACCGCTTGAGAAGGAGTACTGGCAAACGGATTTCTAGGGAGTCTTTGCGGCATTGTGGTAAGTGGAAAAAACCTGGTTGGTGTTGGTCGTGGAAGGTCGAGTTCCTTTACGTTTTCGCTTTCTAAGTTAATAGAGGCGGTTGTGGTGGTTTGAGATAACTCAATGAAGGTATCGCTTGTCGAGGAAATATGTCGGATATCAGGAAGGGATGATCTCGTCTCACTGGAGCGCAGCGGTGTAGCTTTCCTTGGGGCTATGTCTGCCAGCATGATCCTGTCAGCTTGTATGTCTTTATGATTGAATGCAGGCGCAGAGCCAGCTCGCTCAACGAGCTGCGCCATGAGGGGTGCGAAACGTCTAACGATCGACAAGAGGTAGTGTGCGCGTCTGCACCCAAGGCAGTCAAAGGAGACACACGCCTTTGATGCTGCAATGAAGGGTCTTTGCGAGAGGAACAATGCCCACTCGTAAGAAGTAGGGAATATAGGAAATCGTGTAGTTTGTTGAACGTACCAAGAGTTAAGCTCCAATTGACCGTAGGAGGGGTCCTAGGAGCTTGACCGTCGTGATTTCTGGTCGCAAAGGAAGGCGCGACTCTCGAGTTAGCGCCACAGAAGACAGCGGCGGACTCGATGCCCTGATCGCAACGGCTCGATTCACTCAACGGCGGAAGTCGTGGATGAGTGGATTGTTGGTGAAGGTCGAAAAGGGTGAAAAGTAGTAGAGGAGGAGGAGGAAGAAGTAGGAGAAAGGGAGAGGAGCAGATCGGAGCAACAAAGTAGATGAGGTGTGGATATGCGATCGGAGCTTGGATGTCGAAAAAAAGTCGAGTTGTGCTCCCCAGCCGAGCATCCGGTTGCTGCTGAATGGAAATTGCGATGCCCGCTCGAAGCGAAAACGAGCTGGACCTTGAAACTGGCCAGGGGGCGGAGCAGAGCCAAATCTTAATATGTAGGGCTGATTTTGATTAATTCTTGTGGTCGTGGCAATGGCAATATTGCAATGGGGATTTGCAATTGAGTGCTGTGTTATTGTTATTATGGGCACGCAGACGCCTCAATTTCAATTGTGGCACAACAATCATAATAATAAACACAGTAGGTAGCTCAATAATGGTACACTACTATTCTTACAATACAGTAATACTCGAACATGGTGCGTACGACTAATAAAAAGTACCGAAAGCTAAGCTACGTGCAGTCAAGTGCTGAAAGTGCTTCAAACGCAAAATTTGGTTCCTGGGGTTTGCGGACCAGCATGATCTCATGGTTCCTTTTCACCAACTCTAGCGGCGGCACGGTGGGCAACGGCGTGCATTTGATGAACCAGATGTGGCCTGACTAATTCCCTTCCGATCGTTGATTCGATGAATTGTGCAAGTTTTACGGCGATTGCACCGAGCAGCCGCACCCAGCATCAGTCATCCATTCACTGATTCTGAACGCCGGCATTCGCTGCTTCGGAAAATGCGGCGGACAACTTGGTCAGCCGTGTCAGCTTGCTGCGGACAGTCGGACTCTGAGGATGGAAATAAGAAAAGGAGCGTGGCACGGCACGGTGTTTGATGGTGAAAGTATCTGAAACGCAAAGCCCTTCTTTCATAAGTTTCATTCGCCGGAATGGAATCGTAAGGTGATGTTTGAGCCGCGAGGTAAGAGACTAATGAGACCACGAACATGGGCCGTACATATGTCATTGTGAAATCGTGGAGCCCCCAGTTTCTCTCTTGTACACCTCGCATCGCATCTGCCCCGGGGTCGTGAATCAGGTGGGACAGAGTTTACTTGTACAGTACAGTACTGTAGGTACGAAAGTACGGAGGTACAAACCGTACCTATCGGGTCGCCGAGGAGAGAACAATGGTTGGTACTACCTTGACTAGCTCGCAAATACAACAACAAGTACTTCCCTAGTTACTGCACCTTCTAGCTTCAAGGGCGCATTCAGTTGTTGAGAACTTTGGATAATTGAGGAAATAAATATCCTCGAAGCATGTAAAATAAGTCCATCTCATCACTGCGTCTACAGTAACTCAATTCGCTTCTCCCCCAGGGAAAGTCCCCGGGCCAAAATAAGTGATTGAGGGCAAGTATCGGTTCCCTTTCTTAGTGGTTAGTCACCTTTAAGCTCCAAGCCCAAGCCCAGCGCAAAACCACTTCCAGAATGCCCCAACGTCTTCCAACCTCATATCTTCAATCAATATTCTAAAAACCAATACGAAGTCCCGAACAGCAAATCGAGATCGCAATGGGCTCTATCGAACAACCCCAGCATGCCACTGACGATGCAATTGAGCTTTGGCGTCACTCCGATCCGCAGTCGACTCGGATGTGGGCGTTCAAGGACCATGTCAACAAAGCGTATAACCAGAATCTAAACACCTATGACGAGTTGCATCGCTGGTCAATTGACAACATTGGCAAGTTCTGGGAAGAGACATGGTACTTTACCGGGATTAAAGCTGAAAAATCTTTTGATAAGGTGAGCTTCTTCTCCTGGGGAGTTTACTGGGTGTCCACGTGATGTGATACCCCTTTTCCATTGAGGTAGTAGTCTACCGTTGAAATCCCTAGTAATCGGTTTTTATTTTCGGATATACTTTTCTTTTGGGATGTTTCTTGTAATGCATTTTTTCTCTCTGGGTCTCTTTTATTGAGTCTTTTTCATTTGAGGACTGGCGTATATTGTGTAACTCCAAGCGGAGAGCCTCCCCGTAGTTCTGTAGCATCCGCATGTAACTTGCCTGAATCACCATGTTAGCATGAGTAACGAATAGGGCCACTATTTTAAAGACCTGTTACTCTACAATATGGCCTGGAGATCCGTAATGGGGTATAGTTTCTTGAGTCGCCTCTTACGTTCAGTCAACTTCTCCATCCCCACTCTCAAATTATATGGCTTGGCGTATTGCTCTAAATTACCTTCTTTTCTCCTATTTCTTGAGTGCTTGCTCTACAAACATTATCATATTTCCATATGCCGTCTCAGAGGATTCTTTATAGAATCCCTTATAGCTTTTTTAGCCTTGCTAAAATTCTTCTCAGGTTGTCGATGACGATGCCCCAATATTTCCACGTCCCGATTTCTTTACTGGCTCACTTCTCAACTTCGCCGAAAACCACCTTTATCCAGCATCTTGTGAAATTTCTCCAGACTCGCCTGCTATAATTTCCGCCACCGAATCAACTCGCTCTAGCACAACCTGGGCAGAACTTCGTGAAGCCGTCCGAAAATGTTCAAATGCACTCCGAAGTCTAGGCGTGAAACCTCACGACCGTGTAGCTGGTTTTCTCGGAAATCATACTAAACACGGTCGTGGCGATGCTTGCAGTTACTTCCATCGGAGCTATTTGGACAGGTGTCTCTCCGGACACTGGCGTGACTGCCGTTCTAGACAGACTTGTGCAAATAGAACCTGTAGTTTTGTTCGCGGATAATGCTGTCGAGTACAATGGCAAGTTTCACGAGAGTTTGAGCAAGACCAAGGAAATTGTGAAGGAATTGAAAGAGCTGAAGGCGGTAGTGGTGTTTGCAACTGTTGCAGCAATTGAGACGAGCACTGAAGGACTAGAGGTCGCTAAAGGAAAAGCATGGGTATATGCAGACTTTCTAGCGAGGTATGTTCACTGACTCTTTTCATTGCCCAATTCGATATCACGAGGCATAGCACTTCTTTCCTGAGAGATATAATTCTTTCTTGTCGTCATAAGTTCACAACTTACTATTATTCTATAGTGCAACCGATCTTTCAGCTCCCCTAATTTTTGAACAGCTGCCACCCAGCCACCCAGTCTATATCCTCTATTCCTCAGGAACAACAGGCAAACCAAAGTGCATCGTTCATTCTGCAATAGGGACCCTGATACAGCACAAAAAAGAACATATTTTACACTGCGACATCCGACCCTCGGACCGGCTTTTTTACTTCACGACCTGCACTTGGATGATGTGGCATTGGTTAATTTCAGGCCTTGCATCAGGAGCGACACTAATCCTCTATGATGGGTCACCGTTCAAACCACATGGCAATCTTAGCATGCCAAAATTGATTCAAGAGCTAAAAATAACACATTTCGGGACCTCAGCAAAGTATCTTAGTATCTTGGAACAAAACAACGTCTTTCCAATGAATGAAGGCATAGATCTCAGCACCCTGAGAGCAATCTACTCAACAGGCTCTCCGTTAGCGCCAAGCACCTTCAAATATGTCTACTCTGCCTTCCCACCTACCATAAACCTCGGATCTATCACTGGCGGCACAGACATCATCTCACTCTTCGGAGCACCTTCGCCACTATCTCCTGTCTACCAAGGCGAAATCCAAGTCTCGGGTCTCGGCATGGCAATTACAGCCTTCTCTCCAGACGGCACGCTAAGCCCTCCCGGTGAAGCAGGTGATCTCGTCTGCACCAAACCCTTTCCCTGTCAACCAGTTGGTTTCTTTGGCGCCGACGGCGAATCTAAGTACAAAAGCAGTTATTTCGAGACTTTCCCTGGTGTATGGCACCATGGAGATTTCATCCGCTTCAATCCCAAGACAGGAGGACTCGTCATGTTGGGCCGTTCGGACGGCATCTTAAAGCCATCAGGCGTCCGATTCGGATCTGCAGAGATCTATAACGTACTGCTCAAGCATTTTTCGAAGGAGGTTGAAGATGCATTGTGTATTGGACGGAGGAGAGAAACTGATACTGATGAGACTGTCGTTTTGTTCTTGAAGATGGCTGATGGTCATAGCTGTTCTGAGGATCTCAAGACGAGTTTGAGGGACGTGATTAGGAGAGAATTAAGTGCTCGTCACGTCCCTGGGGTTGTGGAACAGTGTTTTGAGATTCCGGTTACCACCAATGGCAAAAAGTAAGTTGAATTTGCTATTTTGCCCCTTATTCACCCTTTCTCTTTTCTTTGTGGTTTATTTGAGAATTATGGAATTGTACTAATTCTATATGAAACAGGGTTGAGGTAGCTGTTAAGCAGATCCTCTGCGGCATGAACGTTAAGACTTCGGCTAGCGTGGCTAATGCCGAGTGTCTGGACTGGTATCGAGCATGGGCTGATAAAGCATTGGACTTAGAATCGAAGGAAATTGATGAGCCGGTGAAGAAGAGACAGAAGACTAATTGAGAATGTTGGGAGGGATTAGAAGGGGTGTAAGAATAGTTGTTGTATTGCTATAGATGCTTCTGTCCTGGGCATAGATAAATGGGTCACGAAACGAGAACCAACTACGAGCTTTAATTTGAGTTACAAGAATGCTCTCTTTGAAAGTATAGTTGATATTTACTATATGAAACTGTGTCTGTTCCTATGCTAGAAATGAAACGTATTAACTAAACTACACACTATGTACCGTTAAAGAGAAGATAGACTCTATAAGCACGTTTTTATATAATAGTTGTAGTTACATCTAATTAAGATACTTAAGTCCCTTCTCTTCAACAATGGAAATCACCGAGATTAAGGGGATAAAGGAAGGTTATGGTTTCTTTTCTTTTACGATGAATTTTAGCAGTACTTGGGGAAAGGAAAGGTTCTCAATTAATATTTCTTATAATTAAGCTCGCAGGGGCTCATTTTTCCCTCTGTAAGTTTTCACGTAAGGTGATCATTATGTATTTATTCTTAGCTTTTACTAGAAAGTTTCTAATAATGATATTACTCTCTTTTCCCACCTTTTTGTTCCCGTGATTCAACCCTCAAAGAACTTGTATATTGGGTGATTATAATGTAACAACAGAACGGCTTTTAACAACAAAGTATATATATAATTCTTCTCAACTTTTTACCTCTATACTAGTCTAGTCTTTCTAGAAAAAGTTTATCTTTACTTTATTAGTTTGCTGCTAAATTCCTTCTAGGTATTATCTATCACTCCCTAAAACAGCATAAAAGCCATCGTCTAATTCAGTATACTCTTAATACTAGTAACTACGGGTTAAGAGAATTTTACGTCTCTTTTAACATTTCTACTTCTTCCTTTCTAATAAATAGTATTTAGGTAGCACAGCCTTGGTTATTTACCTACCTACCTAGGTACTAGGTAACAACTTCCCTTCCCGAAGAAGATGATTTCTGAAACTTAGGAGCTCGAAGAAGTATACTAATAGAAAAAGCTATAAATACTATTAATCTATCAGTCTCCCCTTTCAGAGGATCTAGGTCTAGGCGTTGCTAGAGGTAAATCCAGGGACTGCATTTTTCTTTTTCTTTTTTCTTTTAGAGTCTATCTATAGCCAAGCTGTATTGTAAGGTTTCCTAAGAATAGTAGTGTATAAAAAGCATAGATAGCAGGTATCCGTGGGAACTACGGAGCTAGGTAGATACACATGGAGCTGCCACCTCACGCCACAGATACATATTTCATTCTCAGTTTTCACCGGGGGCTTCTAATAATAACATCACACTTTTTGCCCACATTTCACTCCCCGAAGTTCTCGTGACCCGACATTCTTCCCTGCTTTTACTAGAGTAGATACGTAGCCTTAGACCTCATCGGTCCGGTCAATACTGTCTGATACCCTTTTACTTACTTCCTCTCTTTGAGTTCATGTATTGATGTTGTGTTTCTCGTACCCTGCGTACTTGCACAGCTGTAATAGTTAATCAATGATACGGCGCTTTTGTCATTAGAAGCATAGTTGTCGATGTAAATGAGGTAAAAAGTCGAAGAGAAGAGAGATGTAATAATTACCTAGTTTCTGTAGATAAAATAGAACCGGTGTCTGAAAGTAAGAACGATTTAAGAAAAGAGATGTAACTTAGTATAGTAACTTCTGTTAGAAATTATATATACTATATTGTGTAGTTATCTCGAGGTTTAGTAATGTCCGAATTAAGTTTATAATCGGAGTTGGACTCTTGTCTCTAGGGGAGCACAGGTAAGTTTTGTTGGTAGCAATCGCTTTAAACATATCCAGATCTGTGTCCAACTATATCTCATGGAACTCTAGATCGAGAACTCTTATAAACCTCTCTTATATATCCATTGTAGAATTTAAGATAAGCTGTTACAACTAACTATATTCCTCATCGTACCTTGTGACCAGAAATTTTCTTCTTGCAAGTTCTCTTAAAGTAGGCGTGTATTGTTCGCATAAGGTAACAGGAGGCTGAAAGTTAACAACAGGACTTATTTACTATTATTTCTTCTTACAAACTTCTGTAAGCTTCATTCTCGTAAGAGGGAGTGGTGGATTCGATGTTAAATCTCTATGGAATTTTATACGGCGCTTGTTCATTAGCATTATATATATAATCTCTTCGGCGACCAATAACTTCTTCTGATGATCGAGCTGTAGCTATCCTAACCTTCAGGTTTATATCAGGGAAACTTGTAACTTGTCATTAGAGCCAACTTATATATGGTCTTGGATTGTTATAATACAATATGCACCGCCAATACTAAATCTTGTCCTGAACTTGTGATAACCATCGTTAAATCATAGAACTATCAAATTTGTGAGTTGCCTGTTCAGCGAGCGAGCACTTACAGATGGGTTACATCTAAGGAAGCGTAACTAGTTTGACCTTAGTTATTCCAGATACTATGCTTGAGATTAGCTAGTTTAGAAGAGCTCCTTGAGTGTGAGTGTTTTGCATTTAGAAGAGTGGCAACCTAATAAGTCAGGAATGTAAGTTTTGATATTAGTTCCTGTGTGCATACACAATGGTGTATTGAGACGTGAATTTAGATGACTATATTACCACTATCTCGATTCGACCCTCCTCCGTTTATTCTCTCTTCTTGGTGATCGAGATCGAGAGCGGGATCGTGATATTGACCTCCTGTCACTCGGCCTATACGTGTCCCCACGATTCCTATCCCTATCATCTCTTCTTGACCGATCGCTTCCATTACGCATTGCCTTTGGACCCTCTGGTGCACCAGAAACCACTGGTTTTCGCTCAGCGACAGGCATACTGTTTGCGCCGCTCGCTCCTCCGCGATCCCTATCAGGCATAAACCGCTCATCCGCATTGAAGTCGCCCCCTTTCCGAGGTCCTCGACGATCATCAAATTGACCCCATCTTCCAGTATCTTCGCTCTTGAGATCTTTGTACTTGGTTGCCCCCTTTTTGCCTAATTTGGTCATATCCCTCATTTGTAGAGCCTGTGGTAATAACTCGCGGTTTTGAACATCGTCTGCGAACCTTGAACCCATGATATCTCTCCTGTCCAAACCTTCGGCATCATCTAAGAAAGTCCAAACCTTCGGCATCATCTAAGAAAAAAGCTCCCTTGTGATGGTATTTCTGCATATAAGACATTTTGCCTTTGCCCTCTTTCTCCTCCTTCTGCTTGGCAATATGCTCCTCATCCTCGGCTTTGCGCTCCTCCTCGGTGAGATTCTTCCTCCTTTCGATCTCTTCCCGTTCCTTTTCTGCTTCTTCAATCAAGGTCCTCTCACGCTTAATTCGCATCAACTCCCGTAACTTCCACGCTGCATATTCGGCTTCGGGGTCCAGATCATCGGTATCGTCCACATCGTCTGCATCTTCTTCCTCATCGTCCCAATTCTTCTTCCCAGCTTCTTTCGCAGCTATATCCTTTCGTATTTGTTCTTCAACAATCTCATCCGCTGCCGCCTTTTTTCTTGCTTCTTCAGCGGCTGCCAGTTCCTCCTCGGTCCGTTTGTCTGTAGGTCCATTGCCATTATTTCTTTTGTCTTTTTTGATAAAGGTCGGTCGCATCATAATCCTCCTCGGCGCTTCTTCTTCACTCTCAGACTCATCTTCGCTCTCTCCTCCTCACTGCCCTCTTCACTTTCTTCCTCCTCACTCTCCTCTTCGGTTACAAAGCCCTCTTCCTCCTTCAACCTCAATGCCTTCTCAGCTTCTATCCTCGCAGCTTCCTTCTCCGCTGCAAGCTTTCTTCTTTCCTCAAGTGAGACTTTGCTTAAATTACTTGTGATGCCTCCTGCGGTAGATGCTTTTGGTGGTGGGGCGATGGTCTTCTGCTCTGGGACTTGGTCGTCGCTAGCTTCTGAATCGGATGATGATGCTTCTTCGACCACTTTTCCAGGCCTATACCGAGGCGCCTTCACAGGGTTGGCAGTCATACGTTTAGGTGGCATTTTGATGGTGGTACGTAGAGATTTGTAGTTGAAAGAGGTTGTCGCGTTCGCGAAGCCGAGTTAGAATTTGGCAAGGCTGAGATGAACCATATCGTGCCGCGCACGGACTCTTGGCACTCAGTAAATTATCATTATCGTTCAGAATGAAACGGTTCTAAGCAATGTTGGCTACACTTAAGATGGAACTAATCATGACTACCTCAAGAAATTTACTTTTGATGGCACTACAAGGTAGATATCTATTACGGTAGGAACATGGAAATGTATCATCCATTTTGACTGAAACCAAGCAATCTAAAGTCATAATTTCGTGGTATCTCAATTTTTTTTGTCAAAACTCCACCAACGCCGATTTTCCAGCAAATCCCAATTCTCAGCCTCGTCTAGAATGTTTCATAGAATTTCCTCGTCTTCCTGTACTGGCTCAGGCAGAGGAATAAAAGATGCTGCGGTCTTGGTTTCCGTGACCGCTGGCGCATCCTCGACCTGGATGTCTTCCTGCATCACCTCAGCAGCATCATCATCATCCTCATCCTCATCCACCCAGTTTTCTTTCTCAATTGCCTCCTGGAGCAGCTTTTTTGCAGCCATCTTCTTATTCAAGTCCTCCCATCCCTTCGCTCTTTCCTGAACTGTCCTCGCCCTTGATTTGCTTTTTTCAATCTTCGTCTCTTTCTTTCTTGTCCATCACAGCTTCAGCACGATCCATGCCTTTATCTTGACGTCGCTTAGCCTTCGCACTCAGCACTGATTTCCTGCCATTCTTGGACTTCTTTGATACACCTGCTCCTTGATGAACTGCCAATACTGATGGGCGTTGATCTTTTGTCTCCACGGGTGGTTTTATATTTTTTAAGTGATTTGTCGGTGTCGATACTTGGAGAAGCTGCCCGTCTGTTTTCGCGCGAACGCACAGAAGTCGCTGAGAAAATGATTAGCAGGGGCAGCTTATGCACGGAATCAGAATATACTTACAACCCTTCTTTTTGAGGGCGGCTGTTTTGGCCATTTTTGATTTTATTTTGGTTTTTGGTTGTTGTGTTGTAACCTCGAAGTTGACTCGAGTGTGGGGCACGACGACTTGCAGCCAAAATTCTTTGATCCCGACGAGGCGGCGCGGCGGCCTCGTTCCTTGCGCTAAAATGCTCGGCGAGGCGGACTTCGAGACCCGGTACATCAGAGGTGCCACTTCACAACCTAATAGCAAACAGCAAGACTCGACGCTACACTTTAGGTCCGCCATACCACTACGCAACCCCTTAAGGTTGTCAGCGATTCATTTGGCAACAACGACCTTCTCAAAGAGGCCGCAACTCCATGCCTCACGATGAATCGCCCAGATCAGCGCTTTCAGGACCTCTTCCACGGTGATCCTTATTACGAACAAGATTACCATCAAGATTATCGCGAGCCATACTGGGAGTCCTTTACGCAACCAGGCTTCGTAATTACGCTATTGCTTGGTCTTGTTGGCGTTGTATATCATATCTTCCGGCTCCTCGATTACGACCTCTTGCCACTTCCCGAACTGATGTGGAACGTGCTGGTCTATTTGACACCCTGTAGGCTTCTAGAATTCGTCGAAACATATACAGACCCATTACGGAATCCGGGGATAGGGAAGAGGAGGTGGAATCATTCAGCCAAGAGCCAAGCGATGCGACAAATAATAGGGCTGGATGCCCCTGGAGGAATTATCAGCACTGTTGCGCAGGCAGGGAGAAGGCGATTGTCAAGCATTTCGGGGATATCGATGGTCGCGCAGGCAGGAGAAGGGCAGCCCGCCGGGCTGGGAAATTGGGATAATTCATGTTATCAGAACAGCGTCCTCCAAGGGCTGGCGACGCTGGATCCGTTAACAGAATATCTTACACGGCCTCAGATCGACGAGAAATTATTCGATGAAGAAACGAAACCAGATATGGAAATGGCGGAGGCGTTGCGTGAGTTGATTGAGACGTTAAAGGATCCTTCAAATAATGGGAGGAGGGTATGGACACCGGCGGCTTTGAAAAATATGAGTAGTTGGCAACAGCAAGATGCACAGGAGTACTTTTCAAAGGTCCTCGATGAAATTGATAAGGAAGTTGCCAAGGCGGCAAAATCGATCAAAAAGTACCCAGGCTTGGAATCTCAGCAAAAGTCAACACTCAGTCTCAGTAATCCTCCGCCTATGTCGACTTTCCGGAACCCGCTGGAGGGGCTGATTGCACAGAGAGTTGGCTGCACGAAGTGTGGATATTCTGAGGGTCTATCCATGATACCATTCAACTGCCTAACGGTACCCCTAGGGAAAGCATGGGAGCATGACATCTCGGAGTGCCTCGACGAGTATACTAAACTCGAACCAATTGAAGGAGTTGAATGTGGGAAGTGTACTCTCCTTAAACATCAGCGCCTGCTCTCGACAATCTTGGAACGAGTCAAGGATAGCCCAGAAGATAACCCCGTGCGTGTACAAACAACTGAGCGATTAGAAGCTGTAAATCTTGCCTTGGAGGAAGACGACTATGAGGATAAAACACTCTTGCAAAAGTGTAAAATTTCAGCGAAGAATCGCGTTTCCACTACCAAATCTCGTCAAGCGGTTGTCGCAAGACCTCCCAAATCTCTCGTCGTACATTTCAACCGTAGCCTTTTCGATGAGATGACTGGAGAGTTGAGAAAAAACCACTCGCAGGTCAGATTTCCGAAAGTACTCGACTTAGGACCTTGGTGTCTTGGCAGCTCAGGTAAATCCTCGACCGCGGCAATGGAGGAGTGGCTTCTTAATCCCGAACAGTCTATGATAGCCAGCACCGAAAAATCTTCAAGGCTACATGGTCCACTGTATGAATTGCGAGCTGTCGTGACACATTATGGAAGACATGAAAACGGCCATTACATATGCTACAAGAAACACCCAAAAACTGCTGTGGATGAGAAGGGATCTGTGGATGAGGATTGGTGGCGTCTAAGTGATGATGAGGTCTCGAAAGTTAGTGAAGAAAATGTCTTGAGTCAAGGAGGCGTCTTCATGCTATTTTTCGACTGCATTGAGCCAGCAATCACTGTCTTGCAAACAGCAGAACAACCTCAACCCACGATTGTACCCGAACTGATAGCACATGTCGAAACTGTGCAGGCAGCCGAGGTTTCTAGCCCTGAGCCTGCCCATAACAATAAGGAAGCAAATGGCCCAAGTGCACCTTCTGACTCTTTGAGGATGCTACCCCTGACCACAATGACTCGGATGCATACCGATGAAGAGAGTATTGCGGCTAGCGTGTCTGATGATGAAGACCCAAGCGAAAAGGAACAAGAGCAGCAGGACTACGAACCAACGAAGGCCATCGTACTTCCAAAATATGTTCCAACTCCGGGTGTCGAGAATGAGGAACCAGGTCAGAAGGAGATACGGCCTCCTGTACGATTTGTAATGGTATAGGGCTTGGGTTATTGGTTATGGGAACGGTAGCGTAATATGGGTTTTTTAAGCATAGCGAGGCGTTAGGGGGGGTATAAGCATGCATCAGGAGCCACGGATGGCTATCTACGAATTGGTTTACAAGGCAACGATGTTTTTGAAGAGTGATGGGATTAGATCTAACAAATGATCAATCAAGTGAGTTACTCAAATCAAGTGAGATGGTAATGTCAACTAAGATACTCGAGTCTATCTCCTCTGTCTTGATAAATAGCCATTCTTACAAAGTTATAAAGGTACTTGAATTCTGAAGTGAGACAGTTTGTCTGCATGTGATCAATGAATAGGTGCGTCGGGTTTTCATCCAAGGCTGTCAGGCGAGTTCTTAGTGCTCGTTATAAGGCTTCTCGAAGTATATCCTTCCAAACTTTCATAACATATCGTAGCACGCTACGACCTTGCAGATCTAATATTCGAACTTAAACAAGCTCCATCAGAAGTTAGAAGTACGAGTACGGTCCTGTCTCCTATCCGCATCCGAGCTAGTCGTTGTTATGGTCACGTGCCAATGCGTTTCAGTCCACCTCACCTCATTCAGCCTTGCCTTGGTTGTCTCGTACCTCACATATACGGCCGAGCCTCATTTCGTCGTCATCAATACCTAGTTTCCCCTCGAAAACCTTCAACAATCACGAACCTCACCGTCATATTAGGCTACGTTGATAGCACAATTTTGAGTAAACAACCCTTATTCTGTGCCCAACTTCTCCGGCTTCTTCGGACTCTTTAGCTTTGCTTAGGACTCGGATTGATTCCACACCCGAAACCCGTACCAACGGCGGTCGAATTGAGCAGCACCACGCGTTTACACACGCGCGCAAAAGACCCCGAGAAACCCAGCTTTCACTAATCTACCTTGCAAACGCTTCGACTTATTATTCCCACATGGAATGTAACAGGTCATGGCTGATGCTCTGCCGAAGATTCAGGTCACCGATGCACAGAATTTAGAAGGAGGTCCACTTGGCACAACCAGCTCGCTCGCCGACTATAGATGGAGCACCTGGAAGGCCAAGGTCTGCTACCTCGTCTGAAGGTATGTTGATGAGCTATTTTATATGGAGGCTATCACCAGTGATAGTGAACCATAAGCCCGCCAAAGATGATCCAATGCTCATTGTCTGCGCCTTTGCGCTCATCTTGCTGACAGGAGCGGCAATCGCAGGAACCAACGCTGTACAAAATGGAAGGAAATCACCGATTAGGCTGATGCGCAACACTTCGAGCAAAGACACGAATGGCGCTGAAATCAAGGCACAACCACCTGCTCGAGCGGCTACAACTCCATCAATTTCCACATCCATCGACCCTCTTTCTCATGTGCGTTTCCTCCTCAACCCCGCGATACGTCGTATATCGTATAATCGGCCGAATATAGTATTTACACGTATATTTTTTGACTAACAATACATAGCATATTCTGAACCGTACGAATACGGAGAATACGATACCCCAAAAATTGCGAGGTACAGCTACACCGGAAAGTCCCACCGTAGATTTGGCAAGCCCAGGCAGTGTTGAAAATGGAGCACCTGGGAAGAATGTCCAACCTGAGTTCCTTCGATCTGACTCCAATCCTCTCAAAGAGAAAAAGTAGGCTATATATTTCATCACAAGACAATGTTACTGCCTTTGCTCAGGCTTGTCGAGCTTACTGTATTAAGCGGCTTGCTTACCCCTAAGCATGACATAAAATATCGTCTTTGCTTTTGATTTTAATTTTCATCCTCTAAACAATTACTGATAATGTTATTTTTTGCAGGAAAGGTGTCTCATTTCTCAGTCGGTTCAGCATCATTGGTGGAAAGAAAAAGGATCAAATGGACGATGTCGATGACAATGAATCGGAATTCGGAGACCAGCAACGGACTGAAGGGACGAACGCACATGTATTCTCTTCGTCGATTGGCGCCAATGGATACATACCTCAGCACAAGGAACCACCGAGATACATCAAGGTTCGGGCGCATAATAAGAAAACGAGGGAATTTAATCGCATGTTTCTCGCGCAGGAGTTGAGTGGTACAAAGCATGAAGTAAGCGACGATAAAGTTCCAGGTTTAACTACTACGGAAGAGGTCCATCCGCACAAATTGTCAAAGTCGCCGAAGAAAAGTGGTGCAGTATGGACAGCAGACTTTAGTAGAGATGGGAAGTATCTTGCTGCTGCTGGTCGTGACCAAGTTGTGCGGGTGTGGGCGGTCATATCAACACCGGAGGAAAGGCGTGCTCACGAATATGATGAGGACGTAAGCTCATCTACTGAAGGAGGCGAGCGACTTAGTGCACCCGTATTCAGGTCCAAACCAGTACGAGAGTTCGAGGGCCATACTGGGGATATTCTCGACTTGAGCTGGAGTAAGAATAACTTTCTGCTGTCATCATCAATGGATAAGACGGTTCGCCTATGGCATATTAGCAGACAAGAGTGTCTTTGCACCTTCAAACACAAAGATTTTGTGACATCGATTGCTTTCCACCCTCGCGACGACCGATTTTTCTTGGCAGGCTCCCTTGACTGTGTCCTTCGGCTGTGGAGCATTCCAGACAAGAGTGTAGCATTTTGGAATCAGTTGCCAGACCTCATAACAGCTGTAGCGTTCACACCAGATGGCAAAACCGCAATGGCCGGTGTTCTTAGTGGGTTATGTCTATTCTATGATACAGAAGGTCTGAAGTATAATACACAGATTCATGTCAGGTCGTCACGCGGGAAGAATGCCAAAGGGAGCAAAATTACCGGTATCAGATGTATGTCTTTACCTCCTGATGCACCCGAGGGCGAAGCGGAGATGAAGATCTTGATAACGAGTAACGATTCTCGTGTGCGAATGTACAGTCTCCGTGATAAGAGCCTGGAGATGAAGTTTAGAGGGCACGAGAATATGAGTAGCCAAATTAGCGCCAGCTTCAGCAGCGACGATGGGAAGTACATTATTTGTGGGAGTGAGGACCACAAAGCATATATTTGGTCGACAGGACCAACTGAAGCCGAGAATAAAGACAAACGACCTTTAGAATTTTTCGAGGCACACACAGATATGGTTACGGCAGCGATCATTGCGCCCACGAAAGCGCGACAACTATTAAGTGCGTCTCTAGACCCGGTCTACGACTTATGCAACCCACCGCCAGTGACCTTATTGAGTAGAGAAGAGTCAAACGCGTCTTCGATGCCACCGACTACCAATACTTCGGACAAACGAAACTCAGATACTATCAGCGAGAAGCCAGAGGCGTCCCCCGCATATCTCGCTAGGTCTATGCATGCAGATGGTTTAATACTTGTGACGGCAGACTACCTTGGGAATATTAAAGTATTCCGGCAAGATTGTGCGTACCAGAAGCGTCGGCAGGAAAACTGGGAGACAGGTTCCAACTTCTCCAAGAAGATGCTCGGTCGTAGTAACAGTATCATGACACGGCATAGTACTGGCTCTCATTCGCGTCGGGCCTCAATATCTCAAGGCACCAACGCGAGTCCTCAGATGCCGTCGGATCATATATTTTGTCTTGGCGAAACGACATCACAACAAGCAACAGTCGTGAAAATAGTATTAGGAATGTTAGCCTTAGACACGATAGCTTAAAAAGCACCCGAGATGACCGCAGTATATCACCAGGAAAGAAATCTCGGCCCGCTACAGCTCAAAATAATCTGGCGAGTTCCGCGCGGCAAAATCCATATATCAACTCATCACCGGTGAATGCAACATCTAGTATGTCCGTATCTACGACAAGTCCGCCACAGAGTCTTTACAAATCAAAGGGAAGCTCTAGCAATCCTGTCAACCAACCGCCAATGCCTAGCTTCACTTTGCAAAGCGCAAACGACGATACGGGGAAGAGCTTCTGGAACATGCAGTCGTGGAAAAAGCCCTCTGTTTCTTCGACTGATTCTGGGTTGAAGCCACCATTACAGAGGGGAGGCAGTGTTGCAAGTAACCTCACTAGCGAGAGCAGTGAGCCCGGAGACGAAAGTGAGGGTGAGGCGCTGTCATGCAAGAAGTGTGGCGGGAAGGATTTCAGGGCTAAGAAATCTTCTGGCAAAGGGCAGAAGCTGGTGTGCACGAAGTGTGGCACAACAGCAGAGTAGATATCGACAAGGAGTATTGGATAGGAGGATTGTATATACGATATGGTTGGGTAACGATTATTGAATAATGAGGTGTTTGGGTAGCGTAGCGTAGATGGGTTTTGGACATTAGCGAAACAATTGGGAAAGATACCTTCCTCCACGGAGGATACTAGTAAGAAGAATACATATGATTTCGAAAAGGATCGGACCCGGTATATGCCATCTTACGACTGAGGAGCGTATATATCCGTATAGGAAGTACAGTACAGGTTCAAAAAGTTGGCTTACGGATGCTCAGAGTTGTCCCGCTGTCGCCGCCTGAAACTCGGTGGAAAATTTTGATACTCAGCAGACCTGGTGGGCTAAACTTGACAACATACGATGTTCCGTTTTATGCGCCCGGCATTTCTAATATGATTGCTTACAATTCACGAACCTTCCTACCAATCTGTTCGTACTTGTTATTAATATCGTCTCCACGACTGACTGGCTTATGCGAAGCCCCTGCGGCCGGCTGAAGCCGGAGCTTATGCCTTCCTGAAAACTCCACTGATTCGTCCCCAAACCCTCATACGAGCGAAATCATCCACATTTACAAGGGGAATACCTTGTCGGCTCGCGAGATTCAACATCGCTTGTTTGTAACTGTTTATCTTTCTCCGTCTTCTCCATGGAAATGCCCTATGAATTGGCCATTCTGTGTATTCGAAACTGGCTTCAAGTGAATCTGTATCTCTTTATAAAAAGCCTCACAGGTCAAGGTCTGTCTTGCTGTATCTCAAGTCATCATTGTCTTTGTAATTTCTAGAGCAAATAAAGAACTAGTGGTTCATTCCAACATATAGCTACTTCTCTTATCTTGTACACTTGAGCCTCAAATATGACGCCAAAGATGCAACATATTGAGTCCTCCTCACTCGAGGATCTCCCCTCCAGAATCACCTACCTCTCTTCCTTCATCGGTCTCGATGAATTAGACGGCGAAGCTCTTCGCGCTTCCAAGCCCCTAGTCGCTCCACTCGTCCCTACCATTCTCGATGCAGTCTATTCAAAGCTTCTCTCATATGATATCACCGCAAAGGCTTTCGTGCCGAAGAATACGGATTATGAAGGAGAAGTAGTGAAAGATGTTCAGGAGTTGACACTAGACCATCCTCAAATTGCGTTAAGGAAGGATTTCTTAAAGGTATGTACTCTTCTTATATGCGTTCCATGTTGGGAATTCCAGATTAACATTTTTATTTGGTATAGAATTATCTTGTTAGACTCGTATCCACTAGTGATCTCTCACCCAGCTCTTCCTTCGTAAGCAACATATCTGTTTGTTCTCAGTAGTCCCTTCAAACACTGTCTCACGGCTCTGAGAGCATGTTCAAGCCTCTTACTCCTTCTCTTTGAGAAAAGTAAAGCACTAATTCGTTGCAGTGGACCTACCTCAACAATGTCGGAATAATGCATACCGGTCGTCCTGGCTTCAAACACCGTGAACACAAGCCAGAACTCCGCGTGGAATATATCCACATGAATATCCTGCTCGGATATGTAATCGATATTGTTATCGGGGCTGTGATGGCCATGACGGAGATCGATAATGAAATGAAGACGAAGGTCTTGAGGGCTTTTAATAAGGTTCTTTGGATTCAGAATGATCTTTTTGCTAGGCATTACTTACCCGTTGATGGATCGGAAGAGAGTGTGAGGTTGAGTAATGGTGTTGCGGATGAGGGAGGGAGTGCTGGTTGTCCTTTTAAGAATTAATTGTGTGTTTAGGTAGGTTATTAGTGCTGTTTTTTTTTTGGTGGATGGGTTTGTTGCTTGGGATTATGGAGTAGATAGATGTACTTTATACCCTAAGTTAAAGACTTGTTTTCTCTCCTCTATTCAATAAAAGTATATAGACAGACAACTTCTTTCATTTAGCGTGATGTTTAATGGCTTAAAAGTTTTGGTATTGTTGGAACAAGCCGGTGTTGGCTCCTTACTTTCTAAATCTAGTATAAAGTGTCCTCGTATATTACCTAACCTACTTGCTACTAGCTCACACATTCAACTTCTCATTATCTAGTGCTCACACCCCATGTAGTAAGACCTACTAAGTTATCTAGCTAAAATATTTATTAAAACTTGCTTGCTAGTGCTATACTAACTAAATAAAACAACCTCATCCTTACTTAGCGGGCCAAATCTAAACATTACTTTTTTGCACTTAAACTCATCTACTATGTAGAAAGGGCTTTGCGCCACTTGACTATCTTAAGCACTAGAACACCCTCTGATTTGACATAGTAATCTATTTTTGTATAGGTGCTGAAGACAATTTGCTCCCACATTCCCAGGCTTCAGCAATTTCAGAGAGAACCCGGAGACAGAAACATCAAAGCTGGAGACGCGAATGCAACATCCACAACTGACTTTGAGCAATTGCATGCTACAATTGCTGAAGTGGAAGTCAATGACCTACAAAGTAGAATTTGGAATTCTTGACAGTAACAAGCCTTGATCATATGACAACACTAAACTGTGTGGCGCAATTACCGATCAGATTCGTCGCCGAACAAAGGCAGAGGAAAGAACTTAACGAGAAAGAAACGAGGTAGGTTGCCTGTAAAGTTCCTTACGTATTAGCTGACATCCTCTCCTATAATCTCATCAAACTTTGCACCTCTGAGTCTAGTTCACCTTTCTGATTGCTCAAATGTTGTCTTTTGAAACTCGTTCTCGTTCATGTCTTTAACAAGTCAGTTGTCAATATTTCTATTAAAATCAATTACAAACCAGAAACACCCAAATTAAAGTCTTACTATCAACTGGCTTGCTTTGCTTGGTCGTACTAGGTACAGCAATTCAAATCGGGGCATGTGAGCAGTGCCTGAAATAATAAGGACTACACAACCTATAAGATTCTCAAGGTTCGCGAATCTCTAGGAGGAACTGCATGCCACAATATTTGCCTTCCTCTCCTCCACCCCACTTAAACGCTATGAGCGTTGCAAAAAAGAAACCCCATAGCCAAGCAACTAGCAAATAAAGAAAACGGGATTCCAAGTATTCGAGTGGGACATAGGGCTATGCGAGGCCATTCCAGGCCAGTTCCGAGTCGGAATGAATGCAATGTAACTTGATTACTCTGCATTGCAGTAAGTGAGAATTTGTGGAGTTCTGTGGAGTTCCACTTACTACCTACCCCATTTATGCCACTGTATGTATATGTGCTTACTTACATAACAAGTTCTCAAAGTGGTTAAGATATTCTTTTGTCCTATCTTGCTCTGCATCCCTATAGGGCATATCATTTTTTTTTGTTGCTTTGGCTCTCTGTGCACGTAGGCTTGGGTTAATCTGCTTCTATTCACTAATAGTGCTGGTACCAAATCTATCTTTCAAATATATCACATCAACAGCTGATCGGCTATAACCTTAAAGAATCTGATTCAATCTGGATTGTATGCGACTAGAGTGTAGACTGCCATACATTTGTCTCAAGTTGCGGCTCAGGTAGAGTGGATTTCCAGCGAATTCTGTGAGAGTAGTAGGTGATCTATATGACATTTGTACCTAATGTAGTTACAATACCGGAAAGATAAGCACGTAAGTCGAGTGAAAGAAAGATTTTCTATTATCATATAGTAATGCTGTCATTCTGGATAATGATATCAAGAAGAAATAGCGTTACAGTAGACAAGTAGTAATCACGAGCAAAGATGACCACATTGGAAGAATCCATCGTTTATGAGACATGTAGCTATTGTAAACATCTCATATTTTGTATTGATATCTGAGAATTAGATGTTTGATGCTACTTAGTATGTCTCTCTCGTTGTATAAGAGTGCGTAAAATATTCCATTTTCTCTAAGATTCTTTGATGTCTTGGTGTAGATAATTTCAGGAGCTAGAAGCTGTTGGTTTAAAATTAAAGGAACGGTTGTATAAGGTATACAGCTAGGCTGTAGTATTGCACTAAGAAAGAGGATATAAATGCTTAGTAATCACTTTCAAATAAATCACTTGCGAAACTTTCCTTGTTCTAGTTGACACTTGATCAGTAGAGCTGGGCTACGAGAGGATATATATAGGAGGATCAGCACTGTTCTTGGTGCTCTAAGCAGACTTAGTTCAAACTGAGTCCTTTTCTACATATCATCACCCGCCAAGAGTAGGATTGGATACCAAGTACTGATATTTATCTTTTAGTCTATCGAATTCAATAATTAAAATCTTCAGAAAGTGATAAGTATCTTCTTTATGATTTGACCTTTGGAACCAAACTCAGCCCTCTCTCTTATCATCTAAAAACGCTGCTGTTGACTTGGGTGGCATTATCAAGGTAAAGGACCTTTTTGGGCGGATTTCCACCGACAGTCTTCAAAATTATCATGAGCTGTCCTCCTTTCTCTATTTAGAAATTTAGTGTCCTAACTCTAGCAATTTATGCTCAGATAGCTGTGTTACCTTGCCATTTTTAAAACCAATGAAGTCGAATTTGTTGAGTCGTCTCCACCAGAGATCTACATACTTCTCCCGAATCTCAAAACGTGGTAATGCCCAGATCAAAACACGATACAAAATTGTGACTTGTTCTGAATTTGTAGCTGCTGTACATACATGCTGCTGAAGTGTACGAAGAGCAATTTCCTGTCTGAGGAGCTTGCATGGAGATTTTATGTATGTTATGTTGGGCCTCCATGACACTACGCTTAAAGTAGACAATGATGTAGCCAATGATAACATGAGACTGAAAGCTGTCTGTATGCCATATACGTACTGAAAACTTGAATATGCAAGGCTCCGAAAACTTGTGTTTGCCATGTCGATCTGTATTTCCCTATGCATTGCTGCACACTCTGACTTTCTTATGGGCTTCATAAACAGCTGAGGAGTTGGGTTGCCATGAAGTGAGCTTCAAGAGTGTGGTCATAAGATAAGTTGATTACAGCTTCTAGACCTATGGAATGGATTTGAGCCCAAGATCTCACTGCCCGTGCGAGTTGGCTTGCTTACTCATTACTATGGGGCGTTCCGCTTGACCAGTTCGCGAGACCTAGTCAGACGGCAGGGCTACCGTACGAAAGATACTATCCATAACTTCTGTCATTTTTGATAGGATATTCTCTAGCGTTCTGGAGTGGTGGATGGTTCATTAACCTAACATGGAATGCCGTGGATGATAACATACGTCCAACTATGGTCATATCTTGCGATGTCTTCCGTAAGCACCTAATCGGTATCGAAACGGCCTAGATATCGTTAGCTGGACTGTCTACATGGTCTTGAATTTGGTGTTATTTTGTATGTTCTTGATAGGCTACGGAAGTGGCCGAATGAATAGGCTATACTTGATCCAGACTTTATAATAATTACCCGCCGTTATCTCATAGTCGGGAACTGAATGGCTTTTTCAAAAATCATGAAAGTAACTTTTTGAGAAAATTGACTGGTGCTCAAGTGGACTATCTATCGTTAACAGTCTGGCGATGTTGACATACGGACGTATCCTAGGAGCGTCTGCTTACTTCTCGGCAGGGAGTTAACGAATAGGGGATTACCACACCACGCTGGTTACCTCTAGCCTAATGATCAATCGCAGCAGAGCTTCTCCCATCCGCATCTTAATATTAAGAGCACTTATAGTAAGGCTGACTAAGTAAAACGCTTACGTGTTTAGCGATGCAAATACACGACAGCGGCATAATCATTTGCTGCATTACCGGGGAATCAGCAATGCATGCACAAAGATCTTCCATATTGAATATCGGTTCGGGTGCAAAATAAAGGTTACTTCCACATGAAATAGCGTCCGGATCTACGTGGTGTTTTAAGCCTGTTAATCCATCTTAATAAGCCTTCAAGAGCTACCAAATCATGTCAAGTTCGACGAATGGGCACACACACCTTCAACAAACACAGCTTGGTACATCAACAGTTGCCTTACTGAATGGATTTGGGGACTGGTTGCAGACTGCTCAGTTTGAGGACGTTGGAGGTGGATCGAAGAGGTGTGTGGATAGAGGAGTGAGGAGGAATGTTGATGCTTTGTTGGTAGATTTGGGGATTGCCACTATGGTACGTGACCTGCAGTTTTCACTGTGTATCCCAACTCTTTCCCCTCAATGCCAAGTCTTTTGTTTCTTTTCCCCGTTGATTATGCAGCATTTCCTACCTTGCTGCCATTTTACCGAGCGTTTAACCACGCTCTATGTTATGGGTGTCTCTCTGGCTACATCTATTTCAAACAGAAACATACTAGAGATGAATCAGAGATGAAGACATTCAAAATTAAAGATGTGGAAACTAAAAATGATCTAGTTCGGCTCAAAACCATGGGGTTATACCATCTGGCGCATCTCTGGGCCCTCAGCAGCAAGATTCAAGAACTCAAAGGGTGCTGCCTACCTATACCCTATACGTCTTTATTCTGATTCTGAGCCTACTATTTCGGGTTCACCATTACGTATTGGTGAAGTTACTTGTATTGAGGAAGAAGTGTTGGTTTCATCAGTATTGGACTGTCTTTTTGTTGTTGCTTTGTGAGATGGAGAGATTGAAGATTGAAAGGCTTATCTGTGAAACTTGGTGGGTATGAATGGAGGAGTATGGGCCTTTTGAGGAGGGGGGAAGGTTGGTAGTATACATGAGAATGGATTCTTGATAATTTTACATATCTGACAAATAATTAATAGTAGTCAGTATTGGGACGTCAAGATGATGGGTATTGAAAACATTGCCTTCAATCATGGATAGTTTATTAATATTTCGCTGTTTGTTGGTATATTCTAATGTCTTATCTAGAACATAGTTATGCTAAAGTACCTATGCTAAGGAGGTAACTTACAAAAGGGAGCCTACGGGAGATACTTGCGAGTATTCCATACCCCTAAAATGGGTGAATTAGATGACAATATGTAGCAGTATCTCTAGTGTTCGTATAGCATCCATGAACTCTTTAGTAGGTGTTATGAAACTTGCAGGTTGTGTTGGAAAAGTAGTCACAAACTGATTCTTCCACGCCTTCAAGTAGCCAGATGGGTAGTCGTTGAAAATAGCCCTAAAAATCAAATAGAAAGATTGATGTACTTGGCTAATATGTATGGATGTTATGATACGAGTGATATCAGCTATCGAATACTTACATGTTGTGTAAGATTTCGAAGCATGGAACATCATGGACGGGCACGTTGGAAATTCTGAACCGAAGCGCACCGCGGCACGTATTTGGTCGTGGTGTTCACAGACAAATTGAAGGCGGGTGGCTTTTGGGCATATGACGAAGCCCCAGTGCTTGCTAGGTAAATATCTATGAGAACTATTAATTCAGACGCCATGGGCAACACTCTAAACTTGAATTGGTTCTGCCCCTCGAAAATAGATGTTTCTTCCAGCTTGCATTTTTTTCTCTTCTTATCTTGTTCTCTGGAGGGTTGGAATTGGGATCACTGTCTTCGAGTAAGACACCAAAGAGGTTACTCTTTTGTTCCTCGAGTTTTCTTTCTTGCCATTCTAGCTAGAATCCTTCCTTCTCTTCTTCTAGCATTTTTAAACCTATCCGCTGCTTCTTCTCATAGCGTTCGTCGAAATATATTGTACGACAACTCTATGAGGATGGGAAATGTTTCTCACGCGATAAGTCTCTCTCTGGTTTCTCTATTCTTCCTTTTAGTCTTTTGACTTTCTCTTTATCTTGCATTAGGATTAGGATTTATTCCTCTATCATCGATCCTGCCTGTCGTCTCTTCTTTCGGAAACGTTTGTCGAAGCAGATGTTTTCTGATGCCTTGATCCGCCAATTCGGAAACCGCTTCATCCTGCATAATTCTTCTTCTTGCCTTATTATTTTTTTTCTTCAATTTTTTTTTTTTTTTTTTTTTGATTTTCCGCTTTATGCTGCTCTATGTCTTCTTCTGTGCCTGTCCTTCACTGGTCGGTTCCACATATTCGGCGCTCTAGCTTTCAGTTTTCCTCTTGAAACTTTTCATACATGTTATGCATTTGTTCTTTCAGGGCCTTTAGCACTTGTGATATATCCGCCATTTCAATATTTGGTATCTGCGTGTTGAATTTGATTTGATTATGAAGGTACTGAGGTTCCAACTTTTCGACCGTCTCCTTTGTAAATCGTTTAAAGTTTAGGGTGTGTCGCTTAAAGGGTCTGCAATGACTTAGCTAACATGATTTGTGACGGCTAGGTCTCTTTAAAGATAAAACTCTCAAATCGAAGTCTAGGTACCATTCCCTGCGAATCCTATCTTTGTGGCATGTGTTAGTGTTATTGCTACAAGTATCCTTGTTACTGTTGTCACATTACAGTACAGCATCAAGTCTTCATGAAAAACCATCGTATTTAGACCTATCTGATCTACTAATCCACTATCTTAAAATGTCCCCTATCTATGATCAAAAACATCGCCAAATTCCCCTTCACCTCGCCGAACCTTTAAGGCCTAATAGATCCTCCTCCCGCCACCAAGATTACTACCAATGTTTGGTTCCATTGCTCCTCGATTGGGACCGAGTATAAATGCATCGTATAGGTTTCGACCACGCATGGGTGCAAGCGTATTAGCAGGGTTGTAGGGACCTTGGTAGCCTATCTGCGAGGATACTTTTGTTAGCTTGTTGTGTATGGGGGTGTTAATGAATAGGAGGAGACTTGAAGTATTCTACTTACTCTGGGTGGGATTACATAGTCCCTCGGGTCTTGGCCCCAGATGGTGTTTCCTCTGAACATTATTAATTAGTTGGTGGGTTGCTTGGCCTTATGTTTTGGTGTTTAGTTTCTTAGTTGATTTGATTTGATTTATTCTTGAAGTTGTGGATGGTTGGAGAGTTGGACCTGCAAGGAAAATTTTGGGCTTTTTATAATTAGGTAGACCTTAGTTGTTAATCAATACATGATATTATGAATAGGAAGTTTATTGTCTTTTCAAGTCATGCCTCGATAGCTAAGAACCTAATTAGGAATCAACAGTCATCGAGTGATCTAATAGCTTGAAGAATGATTAAAATCTTGCAAGTTGACGGCAAAAAGAAAGATTCAATATATATTCACAGAGGATTTCTTGACTGATTCATCGCTTGATTCTTATCTACCAAGATCATCTCGAATTCAACTAATGAGTCACCGAAAGATATGAAAGCAGCTCTAATAACAGGACTCTTCTTAATTAAATAAGTTATTTTTGTTGTTGATTCACTAAATTGCAACTTTCCGCACAAGTGAAGTCAAAGAACAAATATAAAAAGCCTAGGTCATTCCTTCCTCTTCCTTTATCAAACAAAAACAACATCCAAAACCCTTCAGCAAAGACAAATTCACAAGTCACTCAAAACACCTACGAAATGTCATCGAACGAAACCTATGCGAAACCACATTCCCTATCAAATACAGACACCAACAACACACTTGATCCAAATCCTCGCTTCGAAAGTCAAAGTGATGCCGAAATAGCTGATTCCCGAGTTATTGAATCCCGAGTTACTGAAGAAGCCTTAGCAGGAAGCTACACACCAAAAGGTTCGGAAGGAGATACGTTGGACCTTGGAGCTGTGGTTTTAAGAAAGCTTTTGGAAGCCCTGGAGAAACTTATGGAAGCGAGTAGGGCCATGGAGGAGTTGGTAAATGAACGCGGGTTGGTGGATAGGAGAGATATAAAAGGGAAGGACTGAGATGGTTGTAAGGGAGAAACTGAGTACAAGCCTGGAGTAAAATGGAAGAGGCGTTGGATAGTTGGAGTTAAGAAGTGTTGAGTTTCTTCCGTACGGTAACGGTGCTGTGAACCACTAAGTATATTAGTTTGAGAAGCGACGATGTTCTGCCTTGTACAACTGCTCTAGATAACCTCTTGATTTGAATGATTAGGTCAATTTATGTAATTCGAAAATGAAAGAAAGATCTAAAAGTCACCTCAGATTTGGATTTATCCTTAACAGCATATTCGGCTTTCTTAACCCTCGAGGGTTCTGATTCAAATTACTAACTTAGTTTAACTCATTAAAAACTTAACATCGGCCTCGGCTAGCTTGGTAATTAAGTTGGTTTGAGGCACTCAAACAGAACCAATGAATCCATGAGGGCGGGACTAACGATAGTGAATCTAGGTCAGGTAGATATTTGATAAATTTAGTGAGAAATGACTAAAGTTGTGCCGTAAAATAACTTCATTGGATAGTGAGACCCCCCAAAAGATAACGGATGATCATTGAGATACGAGGCGATCAGTTCTCTACATACGCGACCTTATCATCTTCTACACTATTCGGATACCTCTGGGGTACAAACCGGGCATCTCGTGTACCCAAGGATTTGAAAAAATTGCGGGGACCTATGAGAGAGTATTATTTAGAAGATTACAAGCTGCAAGGTGAGCTTTAGACTGCTGCGCCACTGTGCCACATCCGTCCCGCTTCCATATCAATTTATTGTGCCTTCCAAAATATTCTTATTGGACATCGCTAAGCACTTTAACCTCGAGAAAACTACCACCTGCCTCTTCTTTTCGTGAATGTCTACGTCGTTGTACTTTGAAGTGATATCACAATGTAACACAACTTCTAGCTATGAGCATGCATATGTACTGTAAGCTGACCTCAGATGGCAAGAGCACAAGTATAAATACCCTCCGAACTTTTCTCAAAGAAAAGCTTCAAGAAAGTCTTTCAGTCTCAAAAAGACAATTCCATACTTCCAAAACCCCTCGCTTTTCAATTCTTCTACTAGAGAGCAATTCAAGATGCAAATCTCTTCAGTGAAGATCTTCTCCACCGCCCTCCTATTCCTCTCCATCAACGGCCTTGTTGCAGCAAGCCCAGCTGAGACCGATGAGATGCAACTTGCCAAGCGTTGGCCAGAGATCTATAAGCGCGTCTGTTGCGGTAGCTCAACTAATTGTCCTACTGATTGCGGAGAGGTAAGTGTTCTCGAATCTCAAAAGTATCTTCTTACTTTGATGGTTTCAGTAACTAATTATTGTACCTTTATAGTGCTTCTTCTGCTAGACAATAATGTTTGGAGTGTTGATGGTACGGGAAGGCTTTGTTGAAGTTCTCTGGGATGCGTCTGAATGATCAATACATAGTGACTTAGGGCAATTTTTTGAGAAGAGGATTCTGTTCCGTTACACCTACTGTGCATTTACCAAGTCCTCATTATATTCAGGTGACTGGTGAGTTGGTTAGAAAATTTGAGATGCTGTTCGAAAAGAAATTACCTACCTGAGAGTGAACTCAATTGGTGCTGGGTAGAAGTTGCCCCTTCCCCTTTATTTAGCGAGGTCTTAGCGGTCCCGGAAGGGTTGAAGCCGTTCCGAGAGCTTTGACACTCCACCCCGCATCGTCGAACTCCCTCAACTTCCCTGATTCTACACCTATTCCCAAAGCTTCTCTCTTGTGCGTTATTTGATCTATACGAAGGCAGCATTGAAGCTGCCCAGAACCAATCAAAGTGACTTCGTGTAGAGTTATCTACTTCGGTGATACTTTCTCAGTTTGTAGAATACGCGACGCGACGCGATATACCCTAGGATTCAACAGCCCCCAGATAAATCTAGCAGCATGGAATATCAAGCTACGTCTAGAAAACGGAATCGCGCAGCTCTCGAGGAAGATAGCCCGGATTCTGCTGCAGAGGTTATGGCCAGTATCGAACCTGCAAGGAAATCTACAAGAATCAGATGCCCCGATGGAGCAGATCTTCCTTTCATCTCGTAAGCGGTCTTCCCTTGTATCACGCTCTATATAGCTAATTTTTCCGCAGGAGTTTGGGATCTGATATGGTCGACATCTTTGTTGGTCCTCAAAAACAGCTTTTCAGGATACATAAACAGACGCTCTGCAACAAAATCCCCTACTTCGAAAAGATGTTCAACGGCGGGTTTAAGGAAGCCGCGGAGAGCTGTGCTGCTCTACCGGAGGACAGTACAGAGTCATTTGATGTGTTGATGGAGTGGGTGTACAGGTCTAGACTTAGAGACCTACAGCGTCAAGACCACAAGTGGAATTACGGCCCTTTCCAGTTCTACATTCTAGCAGAACGGTTGTGCATTACAGAGTTACTGAATGATTTCATGGATATGTTCAGAAAAGGATATGCAGACAATCATTTGGTCCCGGATGACGAGAAAATCATTCTCTCATACTCGAACTGCCATGAACGATCGCCTTTGCGAAAGTTTGGTGTTCACATGCTATACTACAAATACACCTCTAATAAAATAACAAGGCAGACTTCGAAATTGCACGAGCTTTTAAAGCGGAACGACGACTTAATGCGAGACTACCTCGACATAGCAAGGTCACAGAGTTTGGCTGTAAAAATGTTGGATCCTTCCCGTGCTCCGAATAGCGATTATCACATCCCCCAGGAAGATGATAATCTGTCGCAACAACAATAAAAAAAAGATAACGACAACTACAGCGAACTAGGATTGAGATGCCTCGAATTTGAAGATAGTCTCTTGAGAAGACTGTACTCATAAGGTTGCAGCTAGGTGGTTGGGCCAAATCCCAAAGTAGAGTTTACTATAAAATCGCCATGGAAAAAATAATGTAAGATATGCCATCCTAAATTTGATAATATCTATACTCACATTTTGTGTTAAAGAATTATAAACACGATCACAGCACCACTAGAGCAAACCAAACAACAATCTTGCGAGCATTTACTTTAACCAACGTGCAGCGCCTGAAACCGATCACATCTTGAGCTCTTGAAAGTTCGACCAGCAATTAAACCATTAACAAATAGAATGCCTTTACTGCCAGATCATCATTTTCTCATCGCTGATACGAAGCTGGGTTCCTGAAGCTAAGCTAACATCGACCTTGAGGGATTCTTTCGACTTGGCGAAGGATTGAGACGGTAGAATACAAGTTTCTCGGCATTTAATCGAACTTAAGTGCATTGATACAAACATAAACAATGGGTTAGATCTCATCCTATCCTTAAGTAAATAACTTCACTATGTCACGCAAGCACTCAAATTTAGGCCCAGGAGCTTGCGAACCTCGTATTCCTGTTTCGGCGTGACATTCCACTTTCTGCCCTTTCTCCGAAACGAGCAGACCTTTTCACTAGGCTTTAGAGTTGTGATCTACTTTAATCTTTGGATGATTCTGTAGGTATTTTGGAGGCGAAAGTGAAGACTTACAATCACCGGCTACGAACTCCCTATTCCCTCCTCGCTTCTCGCTTAATTTCCAACTAAAAAGACAATAATACAGTATCACTTAAAAGAAAGCTGTTCCAAAAACACCAAAAGAAAAAGCAGTAAAACTATAGGACCGAGTTTCCTCGATCCTCTAGAACACAGCATTACCTGTGTTTTTGTCGTTAGGTAAGATGGTAGGGGGGATGAACCCACACCCGACCCATCCACCTATTTCTTGTAGGGAGGGTAGTCTGGTACCTGGTTATGCGTTTGCGTTTGCGGGATTGGCGAACCTTAGTGATTTTATCCTCCTCTTGAAACAGAATTTGACCCGAGCCACTTACCACTGCGACACGCCTGTTCTGTTTGTTGAAGTTATTTCGCTTATTTTGGTTTATGTTGGTTAGTGGGAGCGGGGAGTGAAGTGTAGGGAGTTTGTTTATTTGTTTACTGTGGGGGTTGGCTCTTGGTGGGATTCGCTAAGTGTATTTGACAAGATTTAAGACTTTGAAAATACTCTGATCATGACGCGTTGAAGATTTCTCTTCTATGCAGTTACCGATCGTTCAATAACGTTCCAATACACCGTAGCAAATATGCAGTATTATCATCTCCAAACCATCTAGCCTAGGCGCCTTCATGTAGCACCATGTTCATCCTCAACTCTCATTACAAACTCCCTACCTATCTTTCGACCTCTAGAACTTTGCTTCCGTGCTAATTCTAACTTCGTTCACAAGATGAATTTCACTACTACACTTCTTTACTGGCCGAGCGGCTTTAAGGGCGAGGTGACTAGACGTGCGACAATGTTAAGTATCGGATTGCATGTCATCCTCCTAGATATTTTTCTTGGGATAGTGAACGATTGAATCTTTAGTGTTCATCTCAAGAACTGTCTCAAGTCCCCTCAGAACTATCATTGATGTCCTTCCTACCTATTCCGCATAATAATTCATTAATATAGGTAGATGCCGCCCCCAAATTATCTAAATAGACATCCATTCGAATTAATCTCTTACAACCCCAATATGTACAGTATCCCAACAACCTTTAACTCGACCATCACCTCACGACCATAAAAACCATCTCACATGACCTAACCATAAAAACCATCATGCACCATCTAAAAAAAAAAGATCAAAAGATCAAATTTCAAAAACATCCCTCTGATCGGTTCAACCGGCACAAATTTTAAGCGATTCGCCCCCCCTTTCTTGACCCACGCGTAGCTTCACTTCATGCACGATTCGGCGAATCCAACACGTGACCAAAATACATCTTCGGCGAAGCTTTTCATTGCCTCTCGATGACGAATACTGCGAATACTTTGAGCTTCCTTCAAAATAAGGTTAGTTATGTAGAATTTTTGGAATTGTATAAGTAGAGTGGATTTCTCTCTCTACTTTCTTGGATACTATTCTCGACAAGTTCAAAGTAACACACATTCAATTCTCAGTAAACTTCACTTAATATTCAGAGACCTAGGTCACTTAGTACGAGTACACTTTAGTCAACATGTCTTCATCAATCATGGGAAAGATAGACGTACACAACCATTTTGTACCGCCCTTCTATGCCAAAGGTAACATTTGTTCCAGCTTCCATATCAATCTATTCGTTGCTAACAACGATCCCAGCCGTCGAAGAATCAGGTGGCGATCCTGCGGGATGGCCAACACCAGCCTGGACAATCACTTCGGCTCAAGATATCATGCAAAAAGCCGGAATATCAACCGCTATTCTCTCCCTCACAGCACCTGGTGTAGAAGTCATCAAAGAGCCCAAAGCCCAAGCAGAACTAGCTCGTAAAGTCAATGAATATGCCGCTTCCATCCGAGATGAATACCCTAGCAAGTTTGGGTTCTTCGCTGCGGTTCCTTCCCTCATCAATACCGATGCAGCTCTTGCTGAAATCACTTATGCCCTCGATGTCTTGCATGCTGATGGTATAACGTTGTTGACTCGGTACGGGTCAGCAAACCATTACCTCGGCCATGCAGACTTCAAGCCGATCTGGGACGCGCTGAATAAGAGGAAGGCAGTCGTCTTCATCCATCCTACCCACCCTGTGGATACCAATCTCGCCAACAGAGCATTACCGCAACCAGTGCTCGACTATCCGCATGAGACGACAAGGACGGCCTTCGATCTCATCCTGAGTGGCACGAAGCGAGCTTTCCCAGACTGCAAAATCATTCTCTCTCATGGCGGAGGAACGGTACCATTTCTTCTAACGAGAGCTGCGCAATTGGTAACGCATTTGCCTGATAGCTTTGGGGTGGCCAAGACGAGCGAGGAGATTGTTGAGGATGCTAAGAGTTTTTATGTTGATTTGGCATTGGCAACTTCACCACAGATCTTGGATTTGTTGTTGAAGTATTTTCCTACTGACAGGATCCTCTTTGGTAGCGACACTCCTTACGCTCAAGAAGGGACAGTGCTGGCTTACAATGAGTTCTTGAATGAGTACCCTCTTGGTGAAGAACTCAGGAAGAAGTTGGCGTTTGGAAATGCAATGGAAATCTTCCCTAGATTGAAGAAAGAGAGTCAGTAGAAGCTCTAGAATTTTGATATAGCTTTCACAGTACACATAGAATACAAGATATGCATGAATACTCACCGCTATTTAGTTAGTACTTACCTAAATTGTCAGAGCAAATTTGCCTCTTTTAGGCCTATTACTCCATCTCGTTCTGAGTGGCTCTTGTTTCAAGGAACCCTCCTGTTTTGAATAGCTTACTCCTGAATCATGTCCAACTTCCTACCGATATTATCTAAAACAATTAGACCAAGTCCGAGTCTCTGAATGGATAGGTCTTTCTTCATTACGTTATCAATCAATCAAAACGGCTAGTCTTCGAGCGTAATCCAGCTTAATTCCACCAGTTCGAGTCTAGCTCAATTTGATTATCTGCTGCATTATCCATGAAACTGTCCATAGTCATCAAGGGTGTGTGAAAATCCAAAGGCAGAAGAAAGTCATCCGGAGGATTATAGGTAATCTCGTCGGTGATCCCAGGCAGTTGGTATTGGAGAGCGCTCTCTACATTCAATGTTGGAGTGTCTTGAAATTTCTCACCGCTCAGAAGTTGCGGCTGCATATTTTTGTCCGTTGCTGTTCGAGCCGCTGCCCTAGCCTTTTCTAAGAGGTTGCCCAGAGGTCGCCAGATAGCTTTGTTCTCAGAGGGCTCAAGCCCATGCGGATCGGACGTGGCCATATCAACAGCTCTCCAACTACGACTTCCTAAATTCTGATCTGGGTTTCGACAAAGCTCGCTCAGAAGATAAGCCACAGGATGCCAATGAACATAACTTTGTAATAACCAGCTCCAGGCACTGGTATCCGGATCATGAATTAAGTCGTGGCTCGATTCGATAATGTCGCAACTTACTCTAGACAGGAATTCTCTGACCTCTACTGAGATGGTACTATATTCTGGACTGGAGCGGAAGTATGGATAATAAACAACCAAAGAGAGCTTCCGAAGCATGATCTGGCCAATCTTAAGTGCAGTTCTTTGAAGCGGACTTGCTAGCGAGCAGAATTTGAAGATTCGACTTTCAAGAAAAATCCTGCAATCGTCGAGTGATTTGCTCTGTGCTTTGATCTGTTGTTGATCGCCGGTAAAGATGCCCATGGACGGTTTACCGTCATGAGTACGAAAGCCATGAAGACGGCTGCAGATTTCAAACTGAGACCATGGTGTTAGGTACGTAGAGAAAGACCTTCCGCATTTTGACTTACCCTTATCAGTGATAATGTCATCTCTGTAAATTCCTCTCTTTCCACAGGCCATTTGTCGTCCTCAGATTTGATATCAGTGTCATGAATGTTAAGGGGAAGACAAGTGTCCTCCCCATAAACATAAGTAGGAAGAAATCCACAATCTTCAGCACATGCAACATCAAGCATTCTAAGCTGCCACCACAGACGCCGTCGAAGCTCGGTGGAAAGAATCGGGAGCCTCATAAAGGTACCATCCCGATGCAATCCAATTGATTGGGCCATTCGCAAGGCAACACCGCTGGAGATCCACATAGCCCTTGGTATTTCGTGACGACGATTACAGACCTGTTATCATTAATTTAAGGGCAGTTCAACTTATGCAAGCACCATGCTTACTAGAAAAATGACAAAAGCCTGTAGGCTAGTCAAGTCATGAGACGTGAGAAATCTACTGTCATTAAGTGCTGTATGTACTTCGTGTTTGAATATCTGCAACAAATGTTGTCTGGGTGAATTAAGAGCCCTTAGACACTGGTCATCTGTCAAGCTTGTGACTGCTGCAAACTTGATAGCAGCAATGAGGCAATCGTTATCTCTTGTGTCATGATCTGACTCAAGCGCTGACTCAATGACCTTCTTCATTGACGGCACATGAAGGATTTTCATGACAGGATCAATATTCTCAATATAAGTTTGCCACAAAAATCCCAGATGCGTAGACCCTGAAAAGGTTGCCTCACTTGATGCTAGGCGAGGAAGGAATATTCCATCTGATAGATACTGATGGCTCATATCCGATAGAGCCTCGTTATTATTGCTATCATCATGAAGGAGTAGCTTCAGATCACGGACCTACAAATACCATCAGTTCTTATGAGCTTGTCTTTTATCCATCCCTGTAAATGCTATCGAAGTAGAAATGCAGGAAATGCAAATTATATGAAGGTACGAGAAGGATGAAAGCGATGCTAGGAAGTGAGTTGCATTGGTCAGGTGAATTACCCAAACCCATGTGCTAATAGGCACTTAATCAAAAAATAGCATCTACAGGTACTTTCACATACCTCATCAGCGAGATTAGCCCAAGAGCTACCAGAAATATAGCGGCTCTTGTCCTCATCAATAATCAACCTCCCCAACGACACTTCCCCATTAAACTCATCATGACCTCTGTTGCCCTGGAACTGAGCCTCTCGAGCCCTCACAGAACTAGAAATATCATTTCCTTCATTCCGTACAACAAGATTTCTCATATCCTCCAAACTCTTCTCGAGCTGTTTAACTCGCTCAAGGACAGCGTCATCCCTAGGCCCTCGCCGGGACCGTCTTGGAGGTCGCTGAGCTGCTGGTTGCTGACATTCTTGGCCATGTGTGAGACACCGGCTACAAGGAAGTTTTCTGTCGCACTTTATCTTGCGCTGTTGGCAAGAGATGCATGGATGCCTAGAAGCTATTAGAGCTGACTCAGTCGAGTTGTGATTTTTTGAGGCTTCCATGGCTTCGTTTAGAGAAAAGTAAAGTGATTTTCAGGATCTTTTTCTAGAACTGCTTTTTTGCTTGCCTGTGGGTAATTAAAGAAAATTAACATTACGAGATGTGAGGGTAATGACATGAGATAGAGCAGAGCATCTTCAGAGCTCTAGTTTTATAAATGACGAATGATTTGTCAGCATGCATGTGGTCGGATATCAAGATGTTCTATTGGTACTGCATGTACTGCAAGGTACAGTACCTATCTACCTACGGTCACGGTCACTTGTAGCTTGGTAGACAAGGAAGGCTATTCTGTCAGATGCTAAAGGCACATCTTAGGAGAA
Organism: Pezicula neosporulosa; assembly: GCA_009805495.1. NCBI lineage: Eukaryota > Fungi > Ascomycota > Leotiomycetes > Helotiales > Dermateaceae > Pezicula > Pezicula neosporulosa. The sequence continues at coordinate 455,230 of SELE01000021.1, forward strand.
CTTCCAGGCAGCAACCTTGATTTGATAGATGTGTATTGTTCGCTGTCTATGCTAGTCAAACATATAGGGAACATCGGCCATGAATATGAAAAGCGTGGTATCATGCAAAGGCTCGCTAGGCCCCCCAGTCCAAGGACCATTCATTACAGGCAAATAGTCCCGAACTCCAATTCAATATCCCTTTCCCGAACGCCACGCTGTGTATGAATGCAATGCAAATATGTTCTCCTATAACTCCTTGTTCCTACATGCTGCGTGCCCGTGCACAATGTCGAGCACTTCGAAACCATCCAGGCTCAAGCATGAAGTCCTTCGCCAAGTTAATTTAACCAGCAGAAAGAGACACTGAAGGAGTAATGAACCACTATAGGCCACTGTAGGCAGCCATCGGTGAGGTGGCATCCAAAGCAAAGATTCGAGGGATGACAATCATAGAAATACGCCAACCCATTTGTCCTTGTTAGTGACATCGGACTCGCAGTCCTCCACCGTACATATGACCGTCTTCTTGGTACCTTTGCCCCCGGATTTCTTTTCCTCAAAAGATGTATTGATAGGTGACTTGGAAGGGTTAGACCGATGCTGATAGCAGGTGTTGCAAAAGACCTGTTATATGATGTACTTAGTTTATATACCAGACACCCGTAGGAAAACCAAACTTACGTGACCACACTCCCTGACAACCCAAAAAGGATGCTCCTCTCTTTCCTTCTTTGTTGGTGCCTTGCCTGACTTCTTTACAACTGGCTCTTCAATGTCCTTTCTGTGCACCAGTTCCAATTCACAGCTCGGACATATGACTGTGTCTTTTTCCGTTGGGGATCTTGTAAAGCCAGATCGTGCGGCAGTTGGAGGTTTGTGGTCTGGTTTCATATTCCGTTCTTGTCGATTGGGAAAAGCAGGCTGGCGGTAGTCCATCCTTCCAGGCATAGGTTGCATTGGAGGAGGGTGTTCTTCAAGATCGAAAACGAAATGAGGGTGAGGTTGATGTTGAGGACCACCTCCCAGAAATATCCGATTAACATTTGCAAAACCGCCCGCGAAACCACCTGCTAAAGCCCGAAACATATTACGGTTTGGACCACGATCTAGGGGAGCTGGGTTATTTCGTATCGGCGGAAGTCGTAGGTGATTGAGGTCCTGCGGAAATTGTATAGGACCGTTTCGCTGAGCCTCTGGCGCTGCGGCAGGTTGTGGTAGTTCGCGAGCGTGAGTGAATTGAACTTCTGGAGACGGCGGTTCTTCCTCAGTCAAATCTACAAAGTCCACCAGCTCTAACGCATCACTTCTTCCCAGTTGCGGTGGTCTATGTGCGTGAGCAGCACCACTTTGTCCTCGACTCCTCACAGGCGCAGGTCGGTCCTCAGGGTCATCCGTAAGATCGATGATTGTTTGTGAGGCGCGGTGCTCAAGACGTGGCCGCTGCTGTGACTGAGATCGGTCTGGCATTTCTTCAGAGGCTCTAGAGAGGAAGTTATGAGGGTGCGATGTTCTCCGCCTGAATTCGCTTGTAGTCGCTGGAGCAAAGTGATGATGGTTGCTAGAAAGGCTGGAAATCGCTGGCTCGCGGAATATTATGGGTGAAGGTGAGAGAGTTGCCTGCTGTGACATTTCTGCAAAGGACCTCTGTTATTGTTAGCAAAAGGCAAGCCCGACTCTGCGTGGTGGACCCATCCAAAATACCTTGTGGCGTTGGGATGGCTCCCACTCGTCCATCACATTCACTATTGAGGGGTTCAAATTTAGGGATTTGTTGAGGGAAAGGGGAGGAGCGAGGAGTGCTTTCGCTCAGAGCCGCCACTGAGACCGTGGCGATTGTAGCTGTTGTTGTTGTGTCTACTGATTATGAGGTCCTGCGAAACCAGAACCTCGACTTTACGGTCCCCGAACCGCAGGCGCGTGCTTGGGGCAAAGGCGGGAGGAAGGTGTGTCGAGTAAAATGGGAGGCGTCAAGTTAACAATAACGAACGAGAAATGGATGAATCATGAACAGTAAGTCCATGTCCTTCTTTTGTACAAAGAATGTGAGAATAGAGAGACAGCCTCAAGATGTCAGAGTCACTTTTGCTATTGAATTGGTGTCCTCTTATGAGGATTGATGACTGGGATGTTCAGCGCGGGGTGCAGAACTATCTACCTACCAATGTCAATCGCATCATGCCTGTGGCCAAAGTAGGAAACATCCTAACTACACCACCGTGCCACAAAGGACGAATAGAGAAAGTATTTCCGTGGATGAGAGAGTAGCACAAGAAACTGTCCTGAGCTCATTCACTGTCCTAAGTTCTTATGTCTTCTTTGACTACTTCATGCAATTAAATTTCTGACTTGAACTAATTTTGGTCGGTGAAAGGGGTGGGTGTCCTGATGAACGGTGAATTAAACAGAGTGAATGTCTTTACAGTATCCCAATAACACGAATAGTTCAAAAGAGGGTTGTTGGTGTGTGAATAGTTCAGGTAGGATTAGCAATGCTTTGTGCTGTGATTTCGACTAAGATCTATATTTACAAGTTCCATCCTCTTCGTAGGTGGTGCACATAGTGGGAGTATAAACATAAACAAACATGCATCAGTTCTAGTTCACAGAGCTAGTTTGAGTCGCTCAAAACATAGGCAAGCAATTTATTTTGCCATCATCTAGTAGTACATTTTTGCTTTTATGGCAACCCTTATGCACGATATCTTTCCTAAACTCCTTATTAACCTGACTTATATAGAACCCAGCACTGTCACAATCCCGTCAGCATTGACAGTAATCAAGCTCAAGGCCTCTGGTCCCCACGCAACAGCAGTGGCAGGCACAGCTGTTCTGAGCGGCTCCGACCATGCCTTCGACGACTTGGTGTATTGCGAGATTGTGAGGCCACTAGGTCCAGAAGCAGCCAGGAACTGGCCAGTGTAGTCCCATCGGATGCTGTTCACTGCTCCACCAACTTCCAACACCTTTGCTTCGGCAGCTTTGCCCTGTTTCCGTAGGTCGAAAACGGTAACACTCTGAGAGTCCTTTGCTACAGCTGCAAACCAATAACCGTTCTCCGAAAAGGAAACATCCTGTGCTGAACCGCCTAACTCGAAGTTTGCGACGTTCTCGCCAGTAGCAACACTGAAGAATTTGATTTGCCCGTCAACACCGCCGGCAGCAAATAGATGGCCGTCAGGCGAGAATGCTGCGGTAGTCAATTCTGAAGAAGCCATGTTAGCTGAAATATCTCCAAATACAGGTAAGAACTTCGTACCTGAGTCAGTGTAAATCTGGGACACAGCCTTTCCACCAGAGAGATCGTAAAATACAAGGCTCTTGTCAACACCAACAGAAGCAAGAATCTCTCCACTTGGGTGAAGCGCTACCGCATTAGCAGCTCCTGCATGCGATGTAAAAGTGGTCTCCGTTTCACCAAAGACTTTAACAGCCCCGGAAGACGAAGAAGAGACTACTGGATGGCTACCAGCCCATACTGCGTCTGTGACAGTACCCCCGACCTGCAGTGTTTGTTGCACTTTGTTCTCTGCAATTGAGTAAACTCCAGCCACCCCTGTCGAACCTCCAGTAATAGCCAGCGCTCCATTAGCATCCACTGAAATAAAAGATGATCCAGGGTAAAGAGCATCCGAAGTTGAAGTAATCGCAAACTTTTCAATTGTATCCGAAGTCGCCCACTCCTTTGGTACTTGTCTCTTCTTGCGAGTCTTGGAAAGCCTAACGAAAATTAGCTCTGGGGCGTAGTAGAATTTTTGACGGTGAAGGTAGGAACTCCATCTATCCTCCCGTAACCCAGAATACCAACAGGATACAAAGGATTGGTGGGCAAGGAAGCAACTTACTGTGCTTGCGTAGCCTCGACCTTGGCCACAAGGTCTTCTGGAAGACCTTCACTATCTATCTGCATAGCATCCCCATTTCCAGCTCCAGCACCTCCAGCACTAATGGTAACCTTTGATAGAGCATCTCGCGCCTCGTCGCGCTCCTTTGTCAAGCGTGTAATGACTCGGACGGCAGCATCGTGGTTGTAAAGCGCAGTTGCGAGCTCTTGTCTCGTCTGGTTCAATTGCTGTCTGATAGTGTACGACTCGAGCGCCAGAGCATCCCATTCATTTTGGAAGGTAGAGAGGAGCGAAGGAATAGAGGTGAGGGTAGGAGGTCGGGGCGCAACGATTCGGGCGGATTTGAGGTCAATGAGGTCTGCTGTCTCAAGCTCTTCGCCGTTTACTGGATCCTTGTGGTTTTCCGCGATATACGCTTCGATCAGGCGCTTTTCGTAGACATTTCCTGGGCGCAGTCAATAAGCTGTTCCTGAGGAGAAAGATGAGCTTGAGACTAATCTCTTCTTACCTGACTTTGACGATGCTACAGGGTGTTGTGGAGCCTCTCCTGATACTGTGGGAAAGTCAGTCACGTCCCATTTATGACACCTAAACAGGTAAAATACACTTACTTGAACAGAGCATCTTGAATGAAATTGGTATGCGGAGTATGAGCTTTGGCGCATTCAACTGCTCTATAAACATGAATTATCGCGAGAAACTAAAAGAGCCAAGCGGTCCTCGAAGCTAGTCCGCATATGGAAATAGCAGTAGCACACGAAAAGCAGCACCTTAAACCCCAGATATAAAGCTCATAAATCGAGACAATGTTCGAAGTCATTCGTTGAAAATGAACCTCACAATGAGAATCATTTTCAATTATTTCAAGCCATTATTTGAAACCCGAAAGAAATTCGAGAAATTGGTATAAAGGGGACTTCAAAACTTGAACCAACTTTAAGAGTGCTGCTTTTGCTAGTGCGGGAGCCTGCTCAATGACATAGACTCTCCCACGATAGCCCACGACAACTCATGATTTCTCTATCACAAAATTCACATCATTGCAAATACTACAAAAGGCCGTCTCCTTTCACCCAAACAATTCAGTAGTTTAACTGTGGTTATCTTTGCAAGCTTTTTCAAACTGTTCCAAAATTCCACAGCACCTTCCAAGTCAAGCAATACTTTAGCACTGGAATCTACACCAAGAGATCATCATTCAGAGCAAGAAAGCACCCACTACCAGCTAAAATATGTCAAGCTACAATCTTCCACCCATTAATGGTCTCCCCAGCCTCACAACCACCGAAAGAGCTGGCGTTCTAGACGCTCTCTTCGAGCCGTGCACAGCGCTGCACACTCTTTCCATCTCGATCCTCCAAACTGAGACCTTCGTCTCCTACAACGACCTTATAGCTAGTATCGGAGTTCAACTTACAGATCTCTCTGAAAGCCCTTCAACATCAGACACTGAGTGGCTAGACAAGATTCTAGGAGCTCATCCAAGGTTGGGTGAGAAGAAAGTTGAGAGTGCACAGTCACAAGCTGAGCAGGCCCAGTTAAATACTGGCGGCGAAGAGGAAGCGAAGAAGCTGAGGGATTTGAATGAGGAGTATGAGAGGGCTTTCCCTGGACTGAGATATGTGTACGTGAGGGGAGAACCATGTGATGATTGAGTACTAACGTGGGTATCAGTGTCTTCGTGAATGGTCGTTCTCGTCCGGTGATCATGGAGAACATGCGCCAGAGGATAGATAGAGGGGATATCAAGCTCGAAAGGGCTGAAGCAATCAAGGTGAGATGCCAAAGAAGTATACGATATGGTTTGTATGTAGACTAATTCACGTGCAGGCCATGTGTGAAATCGCAGCGGACCGGGCCGTCAAACTCCAAGCTGCTTAATGTAATAAACTCCAACGTGCTCCGGACAAATATTTTGTTACAGATTATCCACCATGCATTTTTCGAGATGCAACCTACTCCCCTGCAAATGCCAAATGCTCATGTCGCCTTTCTGCCATCTTCGCTTGCTACTTCTTATCCACCTACTTGAACAAAATAGCCTTGCCCGGGCTGCTTCTCTTTCTCCCTCAACATCTCCAGAATGCTCTCTTCCGGTGGAGGTGGGGGGATTTCCTGCAGGTCTTCCGGCTGAATGCCGTCAAGCGCGTCGAGATAATCATAGTCATCCTCATCAGCCGTATCCGGATTCATGATGTTAAAGTCGCTGTAAATAGCCGATGTCCGGTCAATACCAACACCCTCTTCGTTCTGTTCTTCGTCCAGTTCGTCCTCCAGGTCAAATGCATCATAGTTTGAAAGACCTAATGGCGACGGCGGCAAAGGCATCTCATGCCATCTCGGCTTCTGTACAATGTTGCGCAGCGACGCCAATGTTCCCCTACTTCGCTCATGCTCCTGATGCATGTATGCCTTCGCCGCATCCATGCGCATCCATGCTTAATCGAACCCGATTCATAATAGCCGCCTTCCTCAATTCATTTTTACCAACAGCCCTATTCCTTGCCCAGGCCGCAATCTTAGAGCTGCCACGATTTACAATATTGGTAGCAGGTTGGGAGTAAGGCCTACTGAGACGAGACGTAATAAGATCTAATCGCAGCCGTCTCTTCTTCCTCCCCTCGTTTCCATCTCCATCCACATCAGATAGTGCCCGGCGACGCTTGAGTGGCACTGGTAGTGAGGCAGGTTGGTCAAATGAAAATTTGAGGGCGGGTAGTGCGGTAAATGTAAAGGCGAAAGTGTCCGTCGTCGACAATCCTCTATCGGACCAGAAATGTACCATGCTCACGTGTGTCGTGGTGGCATTTGAGACTGAACTGATGATCGCAACACCAAGCACAAAGTAGTGTGATGTGCTCGTGTCCAGAGTCTTCAAAGCCTATTAATGGGGCGACTTCATCTCCTCCACAAAGAACAGTACTTGAAAACACTCGCTCATCGGTAATAATGTCGGACCAGAACCTCGCAACTCTGGCCCTCGAAGATGGATAGTAGTATAGAAGAATATATATATTATATGTATATGTGGAGAGAGATGATGAGTGAATGATGGGGGGAGGCTTTAAGATACAGGAAGAAAGAAGAGGTGAGGTGAGGTGAGGTGAGGTGGTGCGAAAGAGAGAGAGAGAGAGAGAGAGAGAGAGAGAGAGAATGAGCGCAAGACGCTTACGAGTTATTAGGAGACTACCTACGGACTACGGCATGCTGAAGGGCCCAGAAGAAGAAGGCTCGTATCCCGCCCGCACTTTCCATCGCCACGGTATTTTGCGGGGAAGCCAGTTGTGCATGAGACTAACAAGCTCAGGCCTTGAAAGCCAATGGGACCCCTGTTGATGGTCACGAGCTGCCCTGAATGGTATGTGTGTGATTGGCCCGGGGAGTCAGCCTGGACGCCTCTGGGAAATGTGGGAAATGTACTCCATACCGCTTGCGCTTGGAGATACTACCTTTGGAGATGATAATTGCTTATTTCATTCACCTAAGAGAAAAAAAATTAAAATTTGCTGGATTCTATTTCGCTGAAAGATTGGTTGCGCTTTAAGGCTGAGGGAGGGGGATGGATCCCCTTCCTGCAGTAGTAGTAGCGAGCCCATTATAGCATGTTTCAAGAGACAATTAATAAACGTAAGAAATACTTATTTACTACTATTGCTGCAATGCTCCGATATCTATCTACCTTACTCACTAATGCTTCTCCAAGCTATACCTACCTTACTGTATGCGTGCTACCGGAATGCCCTAATTGGCGCTTGTGTAAAAATCCGGGGAAGGATGTACAGTACAGAAAAAAAAAACTCTCAGCCCTAGACCCTTGCATAAATTTTTTTAAAAAAAAAGCAAACTCCTAGATTCGCAACAAAAAAAAAGTTTCCTTCTTCTGTTTGTTCCCGTCCGAATCCGACCTCTTTTTTAGTGTAAAAAGAAAGAGAGAGAGAAAAATCAAGAAGTACCCCAGGGTAGTTTCAGAACAAATCCTTATTACCTACCTACCTAGAGAGTGAGGGTGGCAGCGCTCTATCCTTCACACTAACAGTAAAGGATCTAAGCGATCCATTCGATCGATGCATTCGACGCATTCATTCATTCATAATCCGGAAAGAGGAATCCGATTACTACCTTACTAATTAGGTACTGTATGTAGGCTCTCATTACATTACACATTACTTCCATTCGTACCTACTTCGTCACTTGACACATTATTTTGACAACAAACCAATATTTTAAAATCTTGCAATAAATTTTTCACTACTGTACGGTAGGTATAATCAATGCAGTGCAATGCAATGCAATGCAATGCAGTAACATAGAATAAATCTATCTAGAAATGTTTCGTTCTCTCTCTCTCTATTGCACTATGCACCAATATACAGTATTACGCCGAGATCTATCTATACGCAGTAAGCAGCACTCTGTACTGTACAGTAAGTGGGTGGGTACGTAACGGGACTCAGCTTTTGCTATCGCGTGAACAGATTCCCCGTTCCATATAACGTCAGATCTTTACATAAGTACAGTAGTCGTCTTTCTTTTCTCGTACTTTCCTTTTTGCGTCTACAGTAGTTAGTACTTTGTTGGTGATTTGAAATATATTTTTCGTTGTCGGGATGAAAATGTCCCGGTTGGTTGGATGTTCTAGTGTGTTGTTTAACTGAACTCATTTAATTCGGGTGGCTTAGGTACTTGGTCTACATATCTCAATTGATTTGAGTGCACAAGTTGAGTGGCTTTAGTTGACTTTGGTAGTCCACTTGACTTGGATAGCTCAGTTAATTAGGTAACTTATCTGGGTAACTCACTTGTGTTCTCGTAACTCGCCTAACTTGGCTACTTATTGCATCTAGGTAACTTACTTGACGTAGAAACCTCAGCTGACTTGAGCAACTCACTCGGTTAGGGTATAACTTCAATTTTGTGTAGAAGGTCTAGCTGTTGCCTATACACTGATCGTCTTGAAGACATTAAAATCTTTTCCTGTTCCAACCAGGCACCCCGGTATTTGCGGATGCCAATGAACCTCCTTGCCATTTTGCATATAGTGCACAAAGAGTAATTGTGGAGGCACCTCAGTAACACCACCTGTATCCTTACTTTCCTCGTCGTCTAACTCCACTGCCAAATCCCACAGCGACAAGGTATCATCACCGGCTGCAACGGCGACTATACTATCATCTGTAGGATGCCATTCCACGCTTGTTATCTGTTCCTTGTGGAAGTTGAAGCTGGCAACTGGTGTTGGTTTGGAGGGCTTTGACGCATTGCTTGGCTTCCACTGCCGCAAATCCCAGACGGCCCAAACACCGTCATCTGCTCCCGATGCAAGCAGATGGGACGTTTGGTGAGACCAAGACATCACATTGACATCTGTATCGCTTACTTGGACAGTTACTGCTGCTTGCCTACTTTTACTGCGAACATCCCAGACTTTGATAGTGCCATCGCTGGACGCCGAAGCAAACACGGTCTCTTCTTTAGGACTCCATTGTAATTCCTCGACACTACCCGTATGACCTAGGAAAGGTCTCGAGTCAGTAGCCCATCCTCCACCTCCCGTTCGAGTAGTAACAAAGATACTGCCGTCATTATCACCAGTAAGGAGTTTTCCAGTCGAGATCAGAGGTGACCAGTCAACGGCGTAACCTTCTGACTTGTGCATACGGAGTGTAGATATCGGTTTGTTTTGCTGGGGAGTAATGATCGTGCCGGGGTTATCGAAGGAAGCTAGATGAGGAGTCACATCATGAATTAGAACTTGGCCTGCTTCTGTCATAGAAGCTGTGAGGGTGTGAGGGTAGTAGGCGGCCGTGAAGAATCTGATGCTGGTATCTGATGCGCTCGTATCCGATTTGTGGTTGAGGTCATAGGTATTGATGTAGATTCGAGTATGGGATCAGCATCCTCGTCCTCGTCATCCGACGAATCGTCTGCATCCTGATCTCTCTCCATTCTGCTGAGCCCGCTAAACTTCATAACCATGAGTTGATTCTCTTTCTCCCTCTTACTCTCAGCTTGAGTTCCTGCGACTGCGTACATTGTCGCCGGATATGTCTTTCGGTTGTCACCCAAACTATCTTTTATGATATCAAAAGACAGACATGGCCAAGGAGTGCTAAGTGCATGCAGCATTTCGTATGTAGTAAGATCAGGAGATAGTGTCTGGCCAGGTTCGAGTTTATTCCTTCCCACAATGAAAGTCTGCTGGTCGACATCCATAGCTTCTATCTAATATTCAGCATACCTGCATTACTAGACCAGAGCAATATTGTGCTTCTTCCTTTTTTTTCACGTACCTCCTTTTTCTTCTGCTTCTCGTTCTGCATCCGGTCTGCCATCTACACCCGCTTCTAAGATCTCGTCCTCGCTTTCAAATTCGTCCTCGAATTCATCTTCAAATTCTCCAATTTCATTGTCCAGCTCCGGCTTTTCCTGGCGTTCTCCTCCCTTTAGCGACACACCGCCATTCTCATAGTCTTCTGCTGGGCGTTTGGACATAGTTGCGTAGAAGCTGCAGTATTCAAAGAGGAAAGGGAGGGGAGGAGGGGTTGCAACCTGCGCAGTTTTGTTCAGTGCACCAATTTTTCTTATCGATGCGCGATTGTGAACTTTTTGGTTTTAAAAGTGGGTCGCCCCGGCAGGGATTATTGTAGCGCGCGACGTTCCGTCCGATTTCTCAGGTCTCGCCAGCAGCAACAGCAGGAGAAGCATTGAATGCAGAGCCAGAAATGTTGTATGAGCTCATCGCAATTGTAAGTCTACTGATGCCATTCTGAGCATCTTGTATTGACAACTGTATAGGTTCGGCCGGGCAACCTCGCCGAGGTCAAAGAGTACGATCATCCTTCGAGCCTCTGTGCCACAGCTCCCAGCTCTCTATACTAACACCATCCTTTCAGAATTGCTCGTACAGCCGGATCCCTCGTCCTTCAGTCAGGCGGGACCATCCGTGGTATCACGAATTGGGGCATTTCTAGTCTTCCAAAGCGGACGCGCAAACATCAGGCCCTCTACAACAATGGACACTACTTTGTCATGAGATATGATGCATCCAGCAAAACACAAGATGATGTCAGAAAGACCTTGGGATTGGATCCGCGAATGATCAAGTTCAGCTCAGTCAAGTTGGGTGGGACACTGGAGGAGTTGAGTAAGATAGGGGGCGAGATCCCATGGGAAAAGCGGGAGACATAAAAGGGGCGGACCACGTCTGGATTGTATCATATGGGCATTGCAAGGCGAAACGGAATCGAAGTACAAGAGGCATTTGCCTCAATGTTTATTTCACATGCTTGCTCCGAAGTGAAGCTCCATTATTCCCCATACGCCATGCAGACTGAAAATGCTACTCCCTCCCAAGGCCCAAATAAAAAGTCGAAATGTTTGCTTGGATAGTCACATTAGCTTGGGCGACTCTAGTTTTGAGTATCTGACTTACAAAACTCATCTAGTCGATTTCCATAGTCTCAGGCGAACCTCGCTTTTGTTTGGCATAGACCACGAAATCATCAATAACTCCTGGCCAAGCACCATTTTCATCCCAGAAACTCAAAGTCTCGTCCTTCATACTCTTATTTGCGAACTCAAGTGTCATGTTCCACATGTCCTTATTGACGCTCTTGTTCCACTTCGCTCGTAAGTACTCGATCCACAACTCCAACCAATTTGTCGTTGCAGTAACCCAAGGCTGTCCACCCGGCGAGAATAACATCTCCCAATACACAATAGCCGCATCCACAGCAAGAGCTTTAGCACCAGACTCCCTAGCACAGACCCATGTGTATCTATAGACACGTTTAAATAGTGCTGGATCATTGGGGAGCTGCTTGACAAGTTTGGTGACATGGTCCTTTTGCTTCGCAACAGTATCCAGGCCAAGAGCCTTCCATCCGTCCACAAAACCCTGTTTTGTCATCTCTCCAATGACTGGGGCCTGGACAATCTCCAAAGGAACTAGTACATCTACACTTTCGATGTCGACTCCTATAGCCTCAAGGTACGACATAGTGCCATTAACGCCAGTAGTGTCCTTCTCGTCTTCTTCGGCATTTCGGTACTGCTCGAAAATCTTCGTTAAGGCTGCAGTAGTATCCTTTGTGGGAGCACCGGTGGAACCACCTTGTGAATAATAACTATAATGCTCAAGATAGTCAGCCTCAGCCATCCTATGACATGCCATCCAGGCTACCCAGGGAACAAATGTGGGGGAAGCAGAAGTGGGCAGTTGAGTGGTTCAGACGATAGAGTGTCTGGGCTTAGCTTGAGTCGCTTCGCTCCATCTTCCGACATAATTGTTGGGATTATATAGTTGCAAGAATAACTTGAATAACCCAAGTTGACCTGATAGTTGGTGGAGATATGACAGAGCCAAAGTGATGAATACGACTGGCGAAGGTGAGAGGCCAGCGAAAAATATGGGGGGTTTTTCCTGGGACTTTCTTCGTTCTGAGCAACTGCTCGTACTCTGATATCTTCCTATTCTTAGAAAGCTTGTTGAATTATTGAAGTCAACTCAGCAACTAAAAACAGTTTCATTGACCATTTATTTAGATCGGCTAAATAGAGCAAATGGTGGGAATAGGAAGTCACAGCCTGCAACTCGTCCATTCTTCTTGCTCGTTGTTCGACAAAGACTTGTCGTGCAATCTCCCCAAACTCTGACTGTGACTTCCTGTCTTACTCTGGTAGAGGTAATTCATTTGGCGCGGTTTGATAGTTCCCATAGATGGAGGAAAAGTCCGGGGAGAGTCATATTCGAAGGATTATAGAACGCTGTCGGCTCGTGGAGATCCGTGGACATTGCAAAGATGATCTTCTGCCATGGCGGCCCTCGCAAAAGAAATGCCTTCACCTACCTGTCAATAGCAACATCTGACTTCCATCCAGCAGCCTTAAGGTACTGTAGTAGAAGCCATTAGTCAGTAATGCTTGCCAAAGTATAAAAATTTGGTGATGAACTCACTCTCGAAGCAATTCTCTCAGAGGCTCCCGTGAGTTGCATGAACTGCTGGGTGTCACTGCGCTGCTTCGCTGTGGGAGGCATAGTGACTAGATTTCAGCCTGTGTGTTGTTATTAGGCAGGTGGAAGTTATGGTAGGAGAATCCAGATATTAGGAGAATTAGGAATGAGGGGAGGATGGGGGGGTAATGCAGGACTGACGACGTGCGATTGATCTCCCGCTAATAAATGGCTATCAGCTTTATCAGACAAGGCTGGCAACAATGCATGCATGCCTAGAGTGCCAGGCACTCAAATTCACACAAGGCTGAGATGCGAATTTGGCGACCTAGGTAGGTAGTTAAAAGGGAGATAGGTACCTAGTAGACTGAGTTTCTAATAATTCTCTTTTTATCTATGAGATAAGTACAAAAGTACTATGAAACATTTCGTGGGATCTAACACCGGTACTTGACTACGGTAGTAACTAACTTGATTCAAGTGACCTGCCTTACTCATATTAAGTAAGTCACTTGTTTTGAGCAACTTATATTGAGGAACTCACTTTCTAGGCTATTACCTTCATCTCAGTTGCTCACTTGAGCAACTCACCTCTTTTGAGTAACTCACTTGACCTATGTATTCAATTTAAAAGCTTGTATTAATCCTCATAGTCGGGGCAATGTACTGTACATATGGAAGGGCAACTAGGCAAACTCGCAAGTTCGCAAATCCTTACAAAAGAGTCTGCACCATTTATCCGCTCGTGTCTGCCCTGGGTACTGAATCATTATGTTTACAAGCGCTGATGCTAGGGGAAAATTGCCTCCCTCAAATCGAATGCAGCAAAGGTATATAAACTCCCAAAAAAAACTTAAGAGAACCCTTGTGCAGGATAACAACCAAGGAAAGTCTTAAAATGCGTCATTATCCGATTGGCATGCTCTCTAGTTCCTCGTGCAACTGCTTCCAGTTATCTGCTTGGAGTTCAGAGTACTTTACACGCTCCTGTGCCCAATCCTGATTCCAACGGCTAACATGAAATTGAGACTGTTGGAAAAATACGAGTTCATCTCTGATGCACTCTTTGACAAAGACTCCCCGAGCATGCTGCGCAACGATTGACTCTTTGTCCTAAATGGTTGTTAGCATAATCAGATAAACGAAAAGTAGGGAAGCTTACCCTGATTATGGCTTCGGTAACCTTCTCAATTTCTCCAGGCTTGATTAGACCTTCGGGCTTCCCTCGTATTGTAATGAGTTTTTGTTCGTTGTTCTGAATTCTTCGCTCGAGTTGCGGAATGTTGTCCCTGTCATATCTGTCGCGGCGTTCAAACATCTCTCTCATACTAACCAAGGTATCTCGTTGCCTCTTCAAATCTTCGAGCACACCTTGATCCCAAGCTCTAGCCTCGTCTTCAAGAAGGCTCTGGCTATTGGATACATGTTTTGCGGTGGCTATGAGTCCCTCGTTGAGAAGTGGAACATCATTCGTATCGGTTGCGTATGTGTCGTTAGAAGAATCAGTCAAAGACTGCAAGGAAAGGGACAATCGCAGGTGATCTGCGGCAAGTCCTTCATTGCGTTTGGAAAGTCGGTCCATAAGATTACAAAGGTTGATATAAATTTCCGCAGACCGACGAATTCCAGTACGTGTAGTATTGAATAGATCATTTAAGGTTGGCGGCAGAGAATCTTCAAGTCCTGGAGGTAACGGCTTGCCGACAAATTCTTCTTGCACTGAAATAGTCGCTTGCTTTCGCCATACGGCAAGTTCCTGGTGCTAATTAGCATGCGCTTAGTAAAAGAAAGATGTCTCCATGGTGAAGCAGCTTACTGTTGGTACAGTCAAGAACATGATCACTAGTTGCTCCTGGCTCAGAACTGGGTGTCGAACAAGAGCATTCGAAAATCGTGCTAGTCCTCGTCGTCGTTTCTCAATAAACGTGCTGTCAGCAGCCAGGTGGTTACCGTTCACTAGTTTCTGTCAAAATTTATTCTATGATTATTAAACGTTCAACTCACCTCCAACTCTCTTTGGTGGTAGCAGTGGTAGCTGGCGGAAAGGATAACGCTTCTGTAGGCAGTCTAGCAGCCAAACGAAATCGCTGTATCTTCTCACCACCTTGCTATTTCTCCGTGGGCTAGCTACCTGATAGTTGTGATGCTGGAACATGAACATCCCCTCTTTCTCGGGTAAAAGAGTGATTATCACATTTTCCTCGGGGCCACCTGGGGCTTGTCCGCCACCAAAAGATCTTCTTGGGGGTTCTGGCGCAGGTCGGTCTCGATCACCTCCTGAATCACCAAAGCCACCTCCACCAATTGTAGATTCTCCCTGGTTGTTGAATGGAGCGTTAGAGCTGCCATCATAAGAACCCCAGACACCAGCTGCGGGCGTTGTAGGCGCGTCTGAGTTTCGATGTGAGGACCCATTTGATTGATCTGCAGATGTCGTTGTAAAATTGCTTGTCGTTCTTACTGGCACGTGCACGCCATTGCTTGCTGGATTCGATACGCCATTCGTCTTTGGAATGAGAGATTCATGTTCATGTCCCCTGTGCAAGGCTGGACTTCCCCATGGATCAGCCTCAGGAAAATCCATTGAAGCTTTCCGCACCGCTCGCGTTTTCTGAGGGGTAACAGTTGTTGCAGAGGGAGGCGATTCTGGTCGTTGAGGGGGTTTGGCTGCTAGCTCAGACGTGTCTGGCAATGTCGCTGATGTTGTTGAAATGCTTGGAAGCTTTGGTATGGGAAGATCTACACTTATCAGCTCGAATTCCTAGCCAAGCAAGCTTAAGATAAGATGTTACTAACTCCTCCGCCTCTCGTCTACTCCATCTAAAGTGATATCCTCTCGTTCTTGCGCTAAACCAATTAATGCCAACAGCACATTGAACTCATTTCGTCCCAAATCCTTTGACTCCCCACCGGGCGCAACGATGTTCATGATACGAGTCTGCTCATCAGCACCTAAATTCCCTGCGCTCAGCACCTTTGTCACACCTGCAGGGCCTATCTTGCCACCCGCATTATTCTCATCCTTAAGTACGGTATCGAAGGTGTCAATATAGCTGTCGGGCACATCAGAAGCGGGCAAAAGCCGTTTTATCAATTCAGCACGAGGCGCCTTCTTTGGAGTTGGCATCCCCCAACCCGGACTATTATCATCTTCCCCGAAAATGGATGACTTGGATCCAAGACCTGGACTGGGTTCCTCGTCGTCGTCGAAGAGGGAAATTCGCGATTTAGTTGCCGCTGCGGACTCGTCCGGCGATGTGCCAAATAACGACATTATCGAGATGATCTTGGGCAGAACTCCAATTCCTGTATATGCAGAAAAATAAACAATAACAAGAACTGATCGCAAACAGCAGCAGTGGCGTTATCAAGAGATGATGAAGCTGTTTCCAGCGTTCCAAGAAGCTGTACTGTACTAGCGGGCCCGCGTCGACAAGGATCAGCGGCAACCAAACATGGTGAACTGGGGCGCGCGTCAAGTGCGGTCTTGCGACGGGGTGCGACTTCTGAACTTACAATACTACAGTACAGATGGAATTCTAACCTGGAGCCACCGACTATAATTTAAAAGATCACTTTTGGCAATTTTGGATGGAAATTATTGCTCTGTAGTGGATTTCCCACAGTTGCTACCGTGAGCGCTCCATTGCAGCTAACAAGGATTCATGTAGAGATGTCTTGCAGTCACAAGAAATTCAAGAGACGAGCTTGGATTCAGACTGAACCCAGTCCAAAGTCCTGGCTCTTTTGACATCATCTGCAGCCCGAAGAGTAAGACATGTGAAGCTCTTTGTTGCCTTGTACTACAATTTAGCACAGACTCGCTCCAACTTCCAGGACTATTTTGAAACTGCAGAGGAAGTTTGGTCCTCGAACGCCAGATTTTTGCCAATTCGAAAGCGTCATAAATTCCGACAGTGTGGTACATATTATACACAAGGCTACACGGCCTACCATATCTTGTTCTCGCCTTTTGCGACCACCTGTCCTCCAGTCTTCTTCGTTTTCCGTCGTCCACTTCCAGCTCCAGGAGTCTTAAAGAACAAACTAGGACCTTGTCCTTCCTCAACTAGGTGACTCAAGTACCCTCTGTGTGCCGGGTCTCGGTAGTACTCCATATCTTTACGGCTGGTAGGATCTGGTAGGCGATATGAGAAGGGTGAAGCTGATGGTGATGTCGCAGCAAGTATGGGTGATCCGCTCTCTGTTGGTGGTATCATAGCCAGCGGAGTGAAACTCGACTCCGACTCGCCCTTTAATAGTCTCTTTATGGCCGGCTTGGTATAAAATCTCGTGGTGACTTTCCCCCCTACTGCCTCGATAGCCTCAATTGCTTGTGCCGAAGCCCTCGATACGAGAATATTGATTGGAGTCTTTAGCTGTTCCTTTCCTCGCGCCAAGAGCTTTACGCCGTCCTTGATTCCGTGTAGGCATCGCGATTCGCAAAGTTCTTTAAGAGTGATTGGGCGAGTGGGATCAAGCCGTCCTTGATCGATCCATGACTGTATACGATCCAGGTTTACGGGGGACATTTCGACAGAGAAACTACGTGCAATCAGCGTATGATCCAAACAATTGTAAGTGGGTGATTCCATACAGATTCTCAAACCCTCTCTCGCCGTGTACAACATGCTGCGGTGTCTGACCACCTTGGAATCTGGCTGGCACTTTCCCATGCTGCTTCTGACCCTTATGACCTCTTCCTGATGTCTTTCCCTTGCCTGATGATGGACCGCGACCTTTTCGCATACGTTTGTTGTAAGCTCCTGGGTTGTCGGCCAAGCTTGCAAGGACGGAGGCATTCCGGGCCTGAAATAAGGGCAACAGGAACGAGGCCAGCGACACTGAACTCGGGGGCGCCGGGCGGCAGTACGCCGTGAGCGCTGAGAGTCGTGGAGGCATGATGTTGTTGAGGAAGGTTGATGGCTCAATGCTTCATCAGTTGTCTCGTCGTCTTCAAGCGAATAATCCTCATCTGAATTTAGAATCTAAAATTTGACAGGGTTAGGGTCATCCTATCTCCACGGCCCACACCGTGCCCACACCCCTTTCGGGCAACGTACCGTAAAAAGCTCTAGAATTCTTGGCATTTCCAAATCATGCAGGCCTTGGGTTGAAAGTGGCATTGTGTGGCCAATTTGCTTCTTATATTTCCTCAACCACCCCCAGACGACGACTCTCACGACGAGGTCACGCTGATGGATTGTTGTGCGCGAGCTTCCATGCCTCGATGACCCTCGCCCTAAGATCCTTTTGCGCCAGCCTTACCCAGCCTTATACAACTAACTGACTCTTCACGAAATCAGAACCTCGCAGTGATGGTTAGCTTCGATCGAGGGAGGCGGCGCCTTTTTCTCCTTTTGGCGGCCGTGGGCCTTGTGTTTTTACTCGTGAACCTTTCCATGCTCTGGGGATCAGATGTGCGGTCCAAAATCAGTAACATACCAATCCCAGGCCTGCCAAAGCCAGCAAAGGACAAACCTACGCATCCAGATGTAAGTCAGCCCCCGTAAACTTGCTCACAGAGGCCTAAGCATACGCGCTCTACTTCGGTCAACAGATGTGACAAACTGACTCTCTACAGGTTCCCAAGGTCCCATCATGGTACGATGATAATGCTGTCTTTGACGAACATGCCAACGTACGCGACCAGCACCCGATTGCTGAGCTCATGAAGAAGGCCGATAAAGCTTGGAACGACTACGAAGAAAGCAGATCTACGACCTTCAGAGAGACGGTAGCCAAATATAGGCGCAAATACGGAAGGCATCCGCCGCCGGGTTTCAGAGATTGGTATAAGTTTGCGCGAGACAAGAATGTCCACAATATCGACGACTTCGAGCAGGTCATGGACGACCTACGACCTTTCTGGGGTGTGGAGCCCCTCTGTTATACGATCTTTAGCAGCCCACATGCATGAGAATGAACGGGAGGGTATTTCGGGCATCCACATAAGAGACAAGAAGATCTGGAAGTTGACCAATTTCAATTGGCGTGCTGAGACCATGGCAACCATGATTGAGCCTTTTATTAAATATCTACCAGACATGGATATTGCGATGAATCGGCTAGACCAACCTCGAATCGTTGTTCCATGGGATGATATGCAGAAGCTCCTTGCTGCAGAAGAAGCCAGCAGGCGAATAGTTCCTGACACCGTTCCCGAGTTCTCAAAAAACATCTCTGGCCTATACAAAGAAGATGACCCGGCCGCTCTTATAACAGATGCACAATGGTTTTCAGCACCTGGCCAGCAGTATATGATAATTGCTAAGGAGGCGTGTCCACCTGATTCCCACGCAAGAGATCCACAGTCTTCCTTAGCTTCAGCTGAAGCTTTGTACAAGGATGCTCGTGGTGGCTTTGTTAACGACTTTAATCGTTCATCTGACCTTTGCACTATTGGCCCAGAAATTGAGAACAAGCACGGGTTCCTATTTGCTCCTAGCACGATAGTAGCGAGCAAGCGCCTTCTGCCAGTCTTTGGGGAATGCAAAGTGAATGTCAATAGCGACATCCTATTCCCTGCCAACATGTATTACAAGAACGATGAACGCTATGCCTATGACCCCACATACGACTATGACTGGGACGACAAACAGGACAACATGATCTGGAGAGGTGTCACTTCTGGTGGAACTAACACTGCTGATAACTGGATGAATATGCACCGCCAACGGCTTGCGTTAATGACGAATGGGACCGTCATGGCTGACAAAGAAGTTCGCATCATGAGCGAGAGCCCCGAAAAGTCAGGAACATATGAGAATTTCGACCAGTTCCGCGCCGGTGATTTTGCCAATCAGTATACCGATGTTGGTTTTACTGAACCCTTTGCTTGTGTGCCTGATTGCAGTTTTTACGACGGGGTCTGGACGTATAAGAACATGACCACTCTAAGCGAGCAGTTCAAATCTAAGTTCGTAGTTGATGTTGATGGCCATTCGTTTTCAGGGCGATGGCATGCGTTCCTTCATAGTAAGAGCCTTGGAATCAAGAGTACGATCTTCCGAGAATGGCATGACTCGAGACTCTTCGCTTGGAGGCATTTTGTACCATTGGATAACCGGTATGATGAGATTTACAGCATCTTGACATACTTTATCGGCCTAGGAAAGCCTCCGAGCACAAGCACCAGTCCCTATGTCCAAAGACATGACTTTGAAGGTCGTAAATTAGGACGGCAAGGAAGAGAATGGGCTGCGAAAGTACTCAGAAGAGAGGATCTTGAGGTATGGCTGACTATATTATTGATACGAGAGCTTTTTACTGACAGCAATTTAGATATATACCTTCCGTTTATTGATTGAGTATGCCCGAATCGTCGATGATAATCGAGACCGTATTGGCTACTCAGGAGATGGAAGTGAATTGGACAAGTACGATAGCAAGAACCCGCTGAGCCCAGCAAACGGCGCACACGGATGATGATTAATGTGGCTCCAGGGGGTTGGTGGACGTGGGCATAAGCGATGGTGTTTGGGCGTTTCCTGTTGGCGATATGGTGGATTTGCATATTTGTATGTATAATGGCCTGGACAAAGGCTGAAGCTTGTATGTATTATTTAAACCAAGAACCAATAATGTTGACAAAATCACCTCAGCATTCTACTTAGCTATAATTTTGTATTAGAATTGACTATGTTGTTTATTGCACATGGATATCGTTCTGAGACTGCTAGAGAACAAGACATACTTGAAGTCTTGCCTCCTTCGGGAAATGAAATAGATCAAGACGTACAGTACATAGTACATAGGTGGAGATATCTCTAGGACATATACCATTGAGGCATTAAAGTTTCTCGGATTCTTAAAGCTTCTTTAATCAATATATCTTAATTATAGTAAGACAATCGCTCTGCATCACATAGCATTCGTGGAACCAAACATGATTACACCCAATGAATCCATAAATACAAATCTACAGGCTCAAAGCCTGCCTGTCTCATTATGAAGGTGTGGTAAGCTAGCACAGAGAGCATAAAGACTCCAGTTCGAAAATAAATCATGAGCCGCTCAAAAGCCCCCAATGCAGAAAACTGTAGCAAAGGCTTACAAGGAACGAAGAATGAGTTGCTTCAGTCAAAATCCTCTTTTGTTTGGATGATCATCCACTTTTACGCCACGGGATTTAATCGTAGTACAAATACTTTTTGGCGTAGCAAGTGTATACCTAGTCAATTTTTCTGTTCAATTAAGTTCGTCATCAGAGATACACCAGCAAATGGTTTACACTTGATACACCATTTCTTCCCATAACTCAATTTCTTAGAAGACTAACAGCAAAACTATCTCGATCTACCAACACTATTACTCAGCTACAAGCCAGCAAACCCACCAGTTCTTTCCTTCACATCACTTCCAAGCAACCCCAATCCAAGCAACCATCCCAATCTTAGCAAAGCCTTCCCCCTCCTCAAAGGCATCCAACTTCCTTAACTCCTCAGTCAAAATCCCCGGCAACATCGCCGCCTCCTCCTCACTATAGCCCTTGAAAAACATATCTTTAAACAGCAACATATTATCTACCAGCTGATCGAGAGTCGGCGCTTCGGCTGCTGTTTTCATGGATTTAATGGTGATCTGGCTGCCGAATCCTGAGTCTTCAAGTTGGCGAACTAGCCAGGATCCGCGTTCCCAATCGCCTGGGGAGATCCATTGGAATGGTTGTTCTGTAGGTCGGATTCTAAGGGATGTGGCATTAAATGCTGCTGTGAAGTTGCGTTCTGAGAGGAATGTTAGTTTGATTTCTTGTTTTAATAGGTTAGAATATCGTGGGTGGTTATCTAGATACTGGATGGTGATGGGAGAAGAGTCCAGAGTCACAACATACCATACCAAGTCGTAACAACAACGACACCGCCCGGTTTCAAGACCCTCCACATCTCTTTAGCAGCTTTAACCGGTCCCTCCAAATCAGTTGGATCAGGTGAAAATCCGAAGTTAGTAATAACATGACTGAAAGTCTCATCTTCCAATCCCTTCAAGTCCCTCACATCCAGAACCTTAGTCTCGACATTTTTCCAGTTGAACTTTTCGGCTTTTTGCTTCACGACCTCTAGTACTCCTGGAGCAAGGTCTGCGGCAAGAATTCGTGCTTCTTCGGAGAATGTTAGCGTGGTCTAGAAGTTGATAGGCTTTGTTTGTTCTGAGCTTACCCGGGTGTAGGTCTTTGATGCAACCGGTTACGATGCCCGTCCCGGACGCATTGTCGAGGATGTATGACTCGCTAGTTATCGGAGGAGTGATATCTTTGATGATCGCTTTTGCTACTGTAGTGGTTGTATTGCTAGCCCTGCGTTTCATGTCAGTGATTGCAAGTCAGGAGGATTATAGTGTGTGATTTGAAGCGAGCTCGGTAGTCTATGGCGAGTTTCAAGCAAAGATACCACTTCCAACTTGGAATAAGCTCTTTAGAGGCTTACCCGCCTGTGATGACTTACATGCGATCATAGGTACTCGGATGTTTGTCGTGGAAATTTTTGGATGCCATGATTGCGGTGGTTATTGTACGAAAGAAACTGGAGGATTTGAAAGATGTAAAGAGTTGCATGATATGGAATTCATATTCATTTGTGTGAATCTACTGGACTTTAAATACAGAAACTACAGCGCTATTTCTAATCTGTCTTCTACTAAAAAGTCTCCAAGAAGTCTCCAAGAAGTCTCCAAAAAGTCTCCATATGTCTCCGTGGGACACGTGATGCCGGAAACTTTTCAAAAGAAAGTCTCCGATTGTGACTGTTTGGATATTCGAGAATGTTTTTCACTTTCTTGTTCCGGCTTACTTTAATGGAGAAGTTTCTGGTTACCTACCTCTCAAGGTTGAGTTAGTTTGCGTTAGTCAATTAGATGTTAGGCTCGCTTATTGTATTAACATACATCCCAACGTGAGTGTTTGTAGACTATTACGTGCCATCTCCTCGAGGAAATAACTAAATTATCAGGGCATTTCTTTCCGCAATTTAGGTATGAAGTTTGGATAGTAAGTGAAAAAAATATCTTTTGACTAAAAAAGCTACACTCATCGCTTAGCTGAATAAGTGAAAGCGATGTATATTTAGGCATAGAGGCAGAGGACATCATATAGAGGAAGAAGATCTCTCTGTGCAGTTTTCACCGAATAATAAACTAATTAGGTAAGTAAGTAGGTAGTATAATCACTTTCTTATCTAGTAAGACGGATGGTCTCGTTCTCTTACTAAACTTCTAAAGTGACAATGTACACACACCGATTTCACTCGTCTATATATGTAAAAAGTTATAGAATTCAGGTTCCAAAGTAAAAATCGTAATCGAACCCCTTATCTCTACATAGTATTGCCCCTATGGCTTTATATTATATAGTACAAAACTCTTTCAGATGGCTGTTAACCTCCTCTTTAAAGATATATATATACTAAGTATTATATTTAATATATTTGAATAATTCTAATAGGTCTCTTACAGATCTTTGCTACCACCCGTCTGAGTTACAGGTGAATGGAGTAGATTTAATGGAGTTTAAACCTGGGTATTATTGCGTGGAGACGAAGACTATACGACAATAGGTTAATTGCAATATGTTAAATTTCGAAAGGCTAAAAAAGATCAGAAAGCAGAAATTCGTAGATAACTTTCAGATAAGAGTGTTTCATAGTCGCTGGACTACTTTAGGAATAGATAAATCCTTAGACTTATCTAATACTCTATCTAAAAATGTTATATTTTAAAGAAGCAGTATAAAGGTCAGACATTTGTATAAGTTTAATAGATCTAGCGATAGCCTACTCTCCTTTTGTCAAAAGTACTTTACCTTTATACTTGTTTTTATTCATGTCATCTGTTACAACTACCTGGTTCTTGCCTTCGTTGCCCTACGATTAATCTTCCCGACGCTAACCCTTAGTTTAGACTCTTTGCTCGAGAAACTGGACCTGTAGCTTTGCTTTCTTATTTAGCCAGATTATCCGCCAGGGCCGCCTCCCTCATCCACGAGACTATGTTAAGACTATACACTCTATTTCAGCCAAGGCCATGGAAAATTTGTAGTCGGTCAAGTGTAAAACTAACTTAAAGTACCTATTGACTAACAGAGTAGATAATTTTGGTGGACGTAAAAGAGTACTGAGAATTCGATGATGTACCCGAAATAAATGAAAGAAAAAGGAGGCTGAAAAGATTCTTAAATAGACTTATATGAAAAAGGTTGAGGTAAGTTTATGGATTTTAGAAGAAAAAAGATATCTTGAGCAGTAAGTGCAGAATGGTGTATATATAGCAGAATGAATCCTTTAGCTACGCTAATTCGTATTACTATTTAATTGAACTACATTAACAAATACAACTATTTATAAGACACATTTAAGCTTTAGTTAGCTTAGTCTTGCAGTAGAAAGGCGTCGAGATTCAGCTCTTCGATCTCGCTTCTTTTAAGCGAGCTACAACAATCAAGACGAAAAATGGCCAAGTAAACACTTCTAGAACCTCGCTTTTGAATTGAAGAGGTACAAAATCATAAGAAGAAACAAAGGCCACAAAACAAGCTTATATTCACTGGTAGGGAGAATAATACATAAATACTACAAAGGCCTTTGAAAACTCCTCTTTCTTATTCAAGGATTTCAAATCAAAGCAAAACGAGGACGCAATAGTTATTCTCTTTCTTTCTAAAGTGCCAGCTCTTAAATCTAATAAATATAGACATAGAATATAATCAGCAAATAAACAGAGGTCTCATGCTTACTTAGCGTCTACAATAGTACTTTATAAACTACGTCTAGAACTACAAGTTCCATCCTAAGTAGTATCTAACCAGTAAGCAATAAACTAGCGAAAAGTATGTATCGTGTATTTAACACAGGAGAGACTATTAATTGTAGCTCCTAATATTGTTCAAGCATAACTACTCACGTCATTACAAAATGTACAAAAAGTACTCATCTATTCCTCGCTTGCAGGCCACCCAGTACCTAGGGTTTCCCTCGGAAGAAACGCCTCTATTTTTCATGTCACGTAATGAAGCTCGTAGTAGAAAGTTCTAATTTTCTTTTATTCTACCACCAATTAGGAAGCAAATCCCTTACCCGGTATCTCGAGATCAGATTCTTTCTTATCTAAATTATTCTAGTAGGTAAGCCCGTGGATCCTTTTCTATACTTGCATTTCTATCCTGCTTATTTTATCTTGATTCGCGTAAGATATTTAGTATTTCTTATTGTTTCTTTGTTACCGCAATACTAACAAGATCTATGTTAGACTATGTATAAATATTCGAGTAGCTGTATGCCCCCGTCCTCCGCCTACAAACGTCATGTACTACTAGCAGTATTATGTTATTTGATACAATCTATTTCCCCTTGAAAATAGCTAGGAAACCCCTCGAAGTAGTATATACAAGCAACTTATTCCCCTTTCTAAAACTTATGTCTTATGGAAATAAGAATAATTCTATTATTAAACGACAT
Source organism: Pezicula neosporulosa (assembly GCA_009805495.1). Lineage (NCBI taxonomy): Eukaryota > Fungi > Ascomycota > Leotiomycetes > Helotiales > Dermateaceae > Pezicula > Pezicula neosporulosa. The sequence continues at coordinate 480,453 of SELE01000021.1, forward strand.
TATCTCTCTAGCTAAAGGGATCTCAAGTCTACTAGAGAGAATTCTAGGAATTGTAATAGCCTAGCTAAATTATAGACGCACAATGTTCCAAGTGAGATCTACTTAAGCTTAAACAATAACAAGGCTCTTTGGTATTTCTTTACTGCTTTACAATTACCTATCTTTCCGATGTATATACTACGACTCCAAGTACTATATCCTTATTCTACTATTTACTACACAAGCTCCTTTAAAGGTCTTTACGTGAAAGAGGGCGTAGACGCAGGAAGCTATTTAACTTAAGAAGCGGATGGTTGAACTTAACCCTAACCCTCTAGACCGACAAGTAAGTAAACTTACACCATTGTGCAATACAGTACTATATCACACTATATAAATATCCCAGTTAACTATTCCAAGATAGATCAAAGTAGATATAAAGTACATTTCTACACACTTACCCAAGTCCCAACACCAAATAAACAAAGAAAAAACAAACAAACAACATTCATCATCACTATATAAGTCGCAGTAATCTCCATTTCCAAAAGATGGAAAAAAACCAAGAAAAGAAAAAAGAAAAAGAAATCACTTCTTCCCTCGTCTATATATACAAACCCTACTAACTTAACCCTACCCTACATCCATCCTCATCCCTCCATCCCTAGCGTCATCATGTTTCCCATTCTCCAGAAGTAAGTACAGTAATAGAGAAAAAATAAGGCCGCGTATACTCAGGTACAAGAGTTCCAAACCAATCAATTATTTCACTTCTCCACAGTAAGTAAGTAAAGGAGGGAGAGAGAGAGAGAGAGAGAGAGGCGTCTTACTTCGAAACTAAGTAGGTACCGAACAAATAAGCAAGCAAGCAGGTAAGCAAGCAGGTAACCATCTAAGGAAACTAAGATAAACTAAGGAAGTAAAAACCTACAGTAAACGGAGTAGTCCTCCGATAAATTTCACCCAGTAAATAAGAATTTATTTTTGCATTATAACAATTAAAACGTTTTATTTTACTCAAGTAGTTACTTAATCAAATAGATATATTGTGAGATATATACCTAGTAAAATATGGATCAAATATTCAACAAACTGCACCTAGTACGCAGAAGGCACCAACTATTAAGTAAGTAACTAACGAACTAGGTAGGTACCTAGGTAGCCTCCTTACAAACTACACTACACTACATCGCAATCACAAGACGAGTAAATCCAATAGGAGATCCCTAAAGTTTCAACCAACCAACCAACCAAGCGTTGAGAGATGCGCGCCGCCACAACGTCAACCTGCATCTTTTTTCTTCTATGCTACTGTACTACTGTACTCCCGCAGTAGTACAGTAGTACAGTAGCTTTGCGTTAGGGGCAAAACACCAAAACGAAAACACGCAATGTATGCAGATCTCTATCTCTTTCTTTCTTTTGTTCACTTCCTAGAATTTCTTAATACAGTAAGCAAGTATACAAAAGCGTAGAAATATAACAATAATAGTAGATAGAAATTAAAGTCAAGTCAATTGTATGCGGGAGTCAAATCGTTAGTCAGATACTTAAACGATGAAAATTTTGTTTTTGATTGATTATTCCGCGATTTGAGAATTTTTATTATGAAACTGCTGCACTCACTGTAAAAGATTAGTTGAAACGGAGATTAATTGATTGATTGTGTGTGTGTAGTTAGGAGGTAGAAAGAAAGAAAGAAGCTCGAGGGTCTATTTACTAGTATAGTACAAGTAAGTACCTAGAGATAAAACAAGGAAGGTTTATTTGTTCTTACTTAATACTAAGTAAGGTAGTACGTACCTACCTACCTTACCTACCTATCTACTATACCTAATTGGTAGTGAACGAATGATACCTTAGATGCAGTAGTTTAAGAAGTTTAAGTTAAGGCGTTCTTGGCGTCTGATCTTTTAAACTTGATTACTTTTTTTCATCATCATCATTATTATTATTCTTTGCAGCAGCAGCTAGCTTTTTTGAATTTTTCTTCTTCTTCTTCTTCTTCTTCTGATGTTTTGAGTTTTGAGATTTTGAGTTTTGAGTTATGTACTGCACGGTAGTTCTAGTTTTGGTGTGTGCTATGAATCTTGATCTTACTGTATGTGGGAGGTACTGTAGTGGCTGGTGGGTAGGTGGGTAGGTAGGTAGGTAGGTTTGTCGGCTAAAGTTGTGGTAACTCGCGTGAGATCTTAGGAGACTACTACGTGTCTACGGCCGCTTGACATGACATTTTGCACATCGCATCTATCTACCTATCCCCTTTACTATATTTCTGATGCCGGTGATCAAAAAGCGAGACGGCGGTGGTGTTGGCGGCGGTGGCGACTAATACGAGCTTCTTCGGTCCTACCATACCAGCCCTTTTTAGCGAGAAATGAAAGAAAAATGTTGGAGGACGACAATAATCCGCCGGCGTTGGTTGGTGAAGACTGTGGCTTGCAGACCTTGAGGATATTCGCTCTCATCTCTCAGTGCCGTGCACACAAATTTTACGTGGCTTGTTTTTCTTTTCTTTTCGTACTGGTACAGTAGTTGCAGATTTTCATGAGGACCGGAGAAAAGGTCAGTTGAGGTTGGAGTTTGGTAGATCAGCGATCGACAGTAAACGTGCGCCTGCAAGAAGGGCTGCAGCGTCCAGGCTAAGAAGCAAGGCGTGCAAGGCCCATCGTTAATCGAGAGATGGTGGATCATGGTTGAATGGATAAAAAGGTCTGCTCTAGCGAACGGCTTGGGTCGGAGCTTTTGTTATAGCTATCCTTGCACGCAACTCCCCAAGACCTGATGATAATAGATTAATGTTTGATGAAAGGACTGACATGAGCCAAAGTTTAAGCATCGCTTCGACCGTTTATCGAAGCTTGAGGTAGGTGCTTTACTGTATGGGTTGGGATGAGAGATAATCCCGAGCCAACGTTCTTCGCATACAGCACCAGTATTAACTTCGGCTTCGGGTATTTCTGAGCTTTAAAAGGGGGTCAGTGTGAGGCCTTGCTTTGCTTGGACTACCTTTTTTTATTTATTTATTTTATTTTGAACGCGTTATCAATAAAAGATCAATATACGTAGGTAGATGCGACACTACTAGTAGGTAATCTAATGAGGATAGTGGTGGGCTGGCGGCTCCTTCGGTGGCTGGAAAGTCGGGTTGCCGACGTTGAAGGAGGGTAGGAGGGTAGGGTACAGTAGGGGACCCTGTGTATATGATTCGGTATGCTTCCCCGTTTAAGCAGCAACAAATGATGATGAATGCTGACTTGAGAGACTCTGGGGCGGCTAAATTTCGGAGTGTGAGACAGAGAGAGACAGAGACGAGAGAGAGAGAGAGAGAGAGAGAGAGAGAGAGAGAGAGAGAGAGAGAGAGAGAGAGAGAGAGAGAGAGAGAGCAGCAAGACCACAACCAAGACCAAGAGCAGACAGTGGTGAGCAGTAAGCAAGCAAGCACACGTACACACACACACACACACACACACATCCAGCAGCACCTGGACTTCTGGAGAACGTGCCGCAAATACTACCAGACTGGGCGACAACAGCATATGCGGCCTTACAATAATGTCCGATAGATCATCATACGTAGTCGAGCAGGAACAAGATATCCGAGCCTTCTGATAACTCAAATATCAAGAAATTACTATCCTGATGCTGGAATAACAGCTCATTAATACAGTCGCTATACAGGAATCTAGTAATTTGCTTTTTTTTTTTGTTGAAGAAGTTTAGATGAATTCCAATATCAAGACTGCTGTGACCTTACGATTACGAGCCAGCAGCCTCCGGCGCGTGAGGCATACATGGTAGGTATGTACAACAAACAACCCTTTAACTTCTTACTACTGTACCAGTCCAGTACCGTACTCCTAGTGCTGAATAGAGTATATTGCACCGGCTGCTATTATTGTCGCACTGACAAGAGCAGGCTACTGTACCTCAAGAACTCTAGAACTCTAGAACTCCAACACCTTTGGGTCTAGAACTGCGCTTCAATATTCATAAGGATGAAGTAGGATGTGAGATCGATCCGTTCGGGATGGACTTACAGCTTGGGTCCCTGAGATGCGTGCGAGAGACAAAGAATTCGCGTGGCCCAATGTGTGAAGAGTCGCATTGCGACGTCATGGTTGAAGGCGAAAAGTGACACTTGATGCAAGAGAACATCGGATAAAAAGGCCGCATGCAATCATGAAGGCTTTCGTTCGCATGGTGACCTGATCTGGAGTGTGAGGACCGTTGGACTGCGCTGCAGATACATACAATGCTCTCCATACGATGGTACTGTGCAGCGATAGTATGACCTCAAGATCCGCACAGTGGAGTGCCATCCGGCGGAAGCCATGGAAGGCTGACGCTTCTTTTTTGATTTTTTGATTTTTTTTTGATTTTTTGATTTTAGATTTGGGAATTTGGCCGCAATCAGGTGGCTTGAAGAGAAACCTGGGGAAAGCCAACCCGGGATCAGGGGTCTGGGGTCATGGGCCAGACAAAAGGCGCTGTGCCTTCGGACTGCGGTATGTTTAATGCTACGGCTGTATTGTAAATGTAAGTATTTCTTTCGGAGTTCCTGGTAGGCCAGAGTCCAGACAGGAGCGGTCATCATTAGTACTATACTGAGAGAAAACTGAAAAAAAAAAGAGTGTGGATGAGGACGAAGAAGACAAGGAACTTGTCACAACACCTCGATATCCTTTGTATAGTACTGTATAGCTAGCTCCTCGCAAGGCCAGTGTTGCGATTTACAGTAGCAGCTGCCGGTTACTGTATATTATTGTGCAGTCTTGTCCTGTCCTGTCCTGTACAGTACCATACTGTACCGTACTCTACCATACCCATACCCACACCATACCGTACTGTTGAAGAAAATCATAGTGGCCGGTTTTGCAGGAGGCGTTCGTGGCCTGCAGTCGTCGACTTCGTGAAAGGGAGAGGGCGGGGCGTCAAGGATACCCCAATCCCCCTGGCCTCTCGTGTGTGCACCTGATGTGCTCGATACAGTCTAGCATGCCAAGTCGAGTCTGGGGTTGCTGGTCGTGCAGCGGACGGCGATGGCCCATAAACCCGACGCCTGTTGGATTATCATGCTACGGGATTTGATTGCTCCATGCTGGTCTGAACGGTCATGCTCACCCCAGAATGGCGAATAAGAGAGCTCATGGAGGAACACCCACTGTCCGTGATGCTTTCCAGGTGCGTTATCAACCGTCTCTGTCATCATAAGGTAAGGTACTAAAGACAACTCCAAGAGCTTAAAAAGTCTCTTTTTTTTTTTGGAGACCTGGGACAAGGCCCAGGGGTAGCAAGAGCTTTGATCGCTGGGTGCCGCTGGGTGCCGCTGGGTGCCGCGATGTCAAAGCTAATCAGAGACTTTAAAATAAGCAGACGTGGGGATGGCTGGAGAAGATGGAGTTGAAATTTGTTTTATGTGGAGTGTGGGTACGGTATGAGGATCTTCCAGGGCAGAAAATGGCTCAATTTGTGAAAGTACAGAAACACCTCGATGGCAAAGGAAAGTGACGGCGTCAACAAGGCCCTTTGAAGATGTGTGTTCCTGGAAGACGGTTCTTAAGGTAGGTACACTTACATACAGTATTGATTTCAACGGGGTGGAGTGTGGGGTTGAGACACCACCAATTCAGGGCTTGAAACATGGAAATGAGAGAGAATACAATAATACTACCTCCTCCGCGTACTGGGCAATAACAATAAGAGGCATAATACGAGTAAAACCACAGAGCAGAGTCCGGCCTGCGTGTGCGCTAGACTTGAGGTCGCATTCATTGAATTGTTCATTACAGAAGCCGAGGCGGCCAGAACACTGAGAACAGAAGACCACAGCATAGTTCACTTGTCACTTTTTGTCCAACCTGCCAGCACCCCATTGACAAATGAGAGGGCGCCATCAGTCAGGGCCGGTATCCAGATTATTATTTTCGTTCAGAAAGGCCGGTCATCCGGAAATGCTGCATGAAGGGTGGATGGTGGGGACCGAACGGTGGAAACCTCTCTGAATCAATCGCCTGAGTTGCCTCAAAGCCGCCGCCTGTCTCTCGCCTTCGAGCAAAGCAAGAACACCTCCAGATGCGGCTTTGGCTCTGATACGCTACCAAGACTTTCCTTGGTGCAGTAGGAGGGCCCTGGTTTCTCGGTTTGTTCCTGTCAAGCTGTCATTGACGAGGCATGATGCTCTAGGAATGGTGCGAGGAACATGGACATGATTAATTCTGCGGACAAAGAACTGTGATTTCCCTTGAGTGGTCGTTGTTGGGCGCCTGAAACGGCTGTTTTCGTCCTTTTGCAGAAAGCCCATTGAAAAGTGGATAGACAGAGCGCCTGGGAAAAGTAAACTGTAGCTACCTAGCTAGCGAGCCTAGCTGCTGTGCTGTACCAGTCCAGTCTTAGGAGTTGTGTAACTAGAATAGCAACGAGACGTTAATTAGATTGCGGACGAGAAGAAGAAAGAGAACAAGTCTAGAAAGCGGCATCGACGTTGCCATGCTTTTCCTGCCATGCGCTTTTTTCTGATAGGCATGCCGGATCAACGCTCCTTCACCTCTCTAGTGCGCCGTACAGGCTCAGGATGGCAATAGATATTCCTCGTCATCCCCAGCACTGCAGCGGCAATCTCGATGATCCCCAGGAAATCGAAGTTTTGGGCTCTGACGGTTCGGTACATACAGTTACTGTCGTAGTGTTATTTATTATCTCACACCTCATCAGAGGAATGAAATAAATAATTGCTTTGCTTTGCTTTGCTCTGGTTCGCTTTACTTTGCTTCGTGTGAGGATTCATCGATCACGGTACTTATCAATCACCTATCACCGCTACCTCCCTCTCCAGTAATAATAACAATAATGCAATCATGAGAAATTGGTGGGTGCACACGCTGGCACGACTTTAAGCCTCTCTCTTTCTCGCGCTCACACACACACACATACACATACTCGCTGCCTCTTCTCTGCCTCTCGCTTTTTGTAAAGGAAAAAAAAAATAACTCCCCCCAAGATTTAAAGATCCACAGGCGTGCTCTTGGTTCTCTCTCGTTTCTTCAGAACTATTCCAGACGCAGCCGACTTAGTGCAGTTCCGCCCGTCTCAGAGTGAAGCACCAATTACTTCCCCTGTTCTCCCACTTGGTGCATGCTCTCGCCTTCCGAGTCTTGGTCATCCCAGGCCACCAAGCTTCTCCAGTTTATTTTGTGGACCATTGGACGTGTACGAGCCAATTCACTTCAGTCTCTCGACCTTCTGGCGTCTGCCGCCCGCTGGTCACTGCTCTTCTCCGTACTTTTATTGCTCTCCCAAAGCTCCACAGACTCTCCGAGACGGGCTGACCTTCGAACCTCTGACCTCTGAGCCACGGCCGCTAACCACCGGCTTTGCGAGGGCACTCAGCAGCGAACATCGACGGCCCAGTCTGTGGGAATAATAGGTCACCACGACTACTACGACCAAAAAGTCTACCTGCGACTGCGAAGCACTGCGAACCACCGCGAGCCCCCAAGATACGACAACCTCTTTCGCCCATTGACGCCAACAAAGTGTGCTCATCTATTCTTGTCGCCTGTCGTTGTACCCGGCATCGGTAGACAAAGAACCCATCGTCCTTTCTCTCCGTACCTTGCCAACACATGTAGCCCACCCATCCAATCCAATCCAACCGAACCGGCCAGACGAATTACTCAACTCCTGCTGCGCGCAACAGGGTTGGCAATCGACTTCGGCAAAGCTGCAACGGCGAACTGTGTGTGCAGGCCCATCGACTGCAGGTGCAGCGAACGGGAAGCCATTCAGGATAAGTGTCAATCAAGTCAGGCTCTCCTACACAGTCTGAGGTACTGTACAGCCTGCTTGCTGGTGGATCGGTCATCATCCTCCATTTCACCCTGACGCATCACTCGCTGCAAGTCCCCAGTGTCGGACCCGCCAGCTCTCTCGCCATTGGAAACCTGTAAGTCATACTTCCATCCGCATCAAACCTCTCTACTCGACCTCGACCCTTCCGAAACCACGGCTGAGAGCGAATGGTTTGTTGACTTTCTATAGCATGCCATATCGTCCACCAAACGAGCTTGCACCTTTCTTCTAGCGACGAAGGCTCTCCAAGACGATGATAAGTGAACCAACTAAACTTCAATCGCAACCTCTTGTCATGCCCGCCGCGACGTCATCCACCGCAGCTGCGAATGGTGGGGGGTGAAGAATGGAGAGAGTGGTATGTGAATTTTTCACTTCGAGCGACGTCACATATAATTGCGATGGTGCTTTCTGAAGCTCGACTGTTGCTCCTGCCTCGTCATACAACTAGTCTCGTAGGTACATCTCATAGCTAATAAATCTCTCCCAGGCTCAGCAGCGGCGACCGGCAAGACGCCCAACACCTTCCCCCCACCTAAAACCGACAAACCACGGCCTCATGTCTGTGGTACCTGCCAAAGATCATTTGCCCGACTGGAACATCTGAAGCGTCATGAGCGATCGCATACAAAGGAAAAGCCTTTTGAATGCCCGGAATGTGCGAGATGCTTCGCTCGCCGGGATCTGTTGTTGCGGCATCAGCAGAAGCTTCATATGACCACCACTCCATCCTCCAGACCAAGAAATCGTCGTGAGAGCGCTGCGAGTAGTACCGCGGCCGGGAGAATTAGAAAAGGGTCGGTCAGCAGTGGCAATCCAAATTCTACAATGAGACCAAGAGCCAACACAATTAGCCATGTTGATGGAGCCCATATGCAGTTGATGGCTGCCACAAACCCAGCTGCGGCTGCCCGCAATGGTGGAATGCCTATCCATCCAGGACACAGTCGTCATCCCAGCCTCGCCGGGCTACCAATGCAGAACTACGAAAGTTTTCAAGGCATGTCGGCTGTTCTTGGTCAGCGTGGAGTGAATCACGGTTTGCCAAAGTTGGAAACCCATAACTTCAACAATATTGATTATGGAGGAGGCTTAAGAACTGCCCCAGTAAATGGAGGTTTCAATGCGGACTTTGATTTTGAGGGATTATTATTTGGTCCCGGTTCAACGACCATTAACCCCAATGCTCTGCACTACAGCGACTCACCACGGTCCATGGCCATAGATGCTGCTTCACCATTCCATCAAGGGTTTCCAGACATGTCTGTTAGCCAGACCTTAGATGAGAACTTTGATTGGATGAATGGATTTGAGCAACAAATGTCCTTCAACGGGGCCAACGAGAATGCCATAGACGGATCGTCTCCTTCGGCAATTAGTACTGCCAGCCAAAGTGGCATCAGTGAGGTTATGCTTGATGGCTCAAACAACCCCGCTGCAGCTACTTCCGGATCTATGTGGCAGAATTCAATGATGGCGCCTCCATTAATGACTCCGAATCCTTTCACGCTTGACCTTGGGAACCCCGGTTTTCCGGATTTGATGAATGGAGGTCCAATGTCTCCCCACAGCTTACCTCCTAGAAATGTCAACGACCCTTATTTTTCTACGCCACCTCCATCAATGACTTCTTTGAGCCCTTCCATGATGCCAGGAATTACGACCCAAGGTCTCCATCAACCGATGAATTTTGGACCTGAGACCCCAATTTCCATGAATGGGAGTATGCACAGTAGTAGTACGCCATTAAATACGATCACAGATGCAACAAGACAAGCTCTTCTGGCTGCACTCTCCCAATGTACCCCTTTTGGAGGCCGCAAATACTCTTTCCCAGCCACGAGTTCGCCATTATCTCCACATTTCAATGGTCGCTCGAACAGCGTTTCTGAGGCTACGAGAACGCTTCCAAGTACCTACGATCTGCAACGTTATATTGGCGCATACATTCGATACTTTCATCCTCATCTACCATTTCTGCACATCCCAACTCTTTCATTTGATGTCTCTGCATACAGTGGCAATGGGCAAACCCATGCTGGCTTAGTAGGTGGTCGTGGTTGTCTCATACTTTCCATGGCTGCAATTGGTGCCCTGTATGAACTGGAACAAGTCCAATCAAAGGAACTGTTTGACTCAGCCAAGAAAATGATCCAGTTGTACTTGGAGGAGAGACGCAAGGAGGATGTTCGAAAAGCAGATCACCGTAAAACATCACTTCCCAATCACGGCCCAAAGACCCCTGAAATCTCAGTTCACACCCCAGTTTGGCTCGTGCAGGCAATGTTGCTAAACGTAGTCTATGGACACAATTGTGGTGACAAAACTGCTGGCGATATAGCGAGCACGCATTGTGCTGCTTTAGTTAGTCTCGCGCGCGCTGCGGAACTGCTCAGACCGCAAGCATCGCAAAACTCTCAGCAAGATGTTACTATGACTGACGATGATACGAATATCGAATCATGGGAGAACGGGATCAAACCAGAGGTCCCTGATGATCAACAAGAGTGGTTCAAGTGGAAGACAATGGAAGAGCGCAAGAGGACGCTATACGCTGTCTTCATACTATCAAGTCTTCTGGTTTCCGCGTACAATCACACACCGGCATTGACTAATTCCGAGATCATGTTAGACCTGCCCTGCGACGAGGAGTTCTGGGCTGCGGAAAGTGCGAACAGTTTCCGTGCCAAGGGTGGTGCGAGAGTGGCTGACCATAACCAAATCACTTTTCATGATGCTTTGGGCGAACTCTTGCGGACAAGCGAGAAGCTGCAGCAGCAGCAACAGCAGCATCACATGCATCAGCCTTTTGGTGCTGGTCAAAATCTGCAAGAATTGCCCAAGAGTGACCTAAGACCAAGTACTTTTGGATGCTTAGTCCTAATCAATGCTCTTCACAATTACATCTGGGAGACGAGGCAGAGAGAGACACCACAACAAGATTTGGACAAATGAAGAGACCGAAAAGATGCACAGACATATCGAGCCAGCCCTGAAAGCATGGCAAGCTGCTTGGGCGAGTAATCCACACCACAGCCTCGAGCGACCAAATCCATTTGGACTGGGACCCTTGTCAGCGGATAGTATACCCCTACTAGACCTTGCATACGTTCGACTATTCGTTAATCTATCACGGTCTAAAGAGAAGTTTTGGCAACGCGATTATGATGGCATGGCGGAAGAGCTATCTCGGGGTAGTGAGATTATCCAGCATGCTGAACACTCTCCTGGTTCAGATGAATCATCGACCGATCCATCTTCTGGAACTAGCTCGGTCTTCATTGACACACCTCCATCCAACTCATCACACGATTTCAAGCCGTCAAATACTTCCACCATGAACGGTTCAACCTCTAAGCGTGAACGCCATCTCCGCAAAGCTGCTTTCTATGCTGCAGATTCGCTCTCGATGTCAGACAAGCTGGGAGTAACATTTGCTGATTTCACATCTCGGGAACTTCCATTGCAATCCGCCATGTGTGCGTTCGATTGCGCACAAGTCCTTGCAGAGTGGGTTGCTACGGTTCAAGAACGAGTCGGTCGATATTTGGGTATCCTCGGAAAGGATGATATCGATCTAAGTCAGGTTCCTGGTATTATGTTGCTTGAGGAGGAAGACTGCAAGCTTCTCACCAAGATTCAAGAGGTTCTTAACAGTGCTGAGATCAAAATGAATTATGAGCTTGCTGGCATGGGAGCAGTCGCCCAGATGACCGCTGCGCAACGCCTTCCAGCTGCGGACAACTGTGGATATGGCAGTAAGATATTACGAGTCACAGCTTACATGCTAGATAAAGCTGCAGTCTGGCCTGGTAAGTCAAATGATTGTGATTTAACACGAAATTTACTAATAATAGCAGTCACGCACCTCATGGCTCGTAGTCTCGAAATACAGGCTAGCCATATGCGCGCAAGAGCTGAAGAGTCTGTGGCTCATCGCGAGTAACAGGCGTTCTCTCCTACAAAAAAAGTTTCACAAAAGCGAACATGGAGCTTCAGAAGTTACATATGAAAACTCGGCAGAATTCTTTTCGGGATACACAACGCTTTGTAAAAAGTTGTAAAAAGTACGGCACTCGGCCTTGGCCATTCTCCTTGCTCAGATACACTTTCTTGGCCCGTAAATATGGGACGGTATTAATCGGTTTGGGCGGACACATGATTGTTTTCAGTCTTACCAACCGACGATTTTATGTTTTCTTTTTCTTTCCGATGCCACTCGAAACCTGGGAAGAAAGGACCAGAACGACGACATCAAGAATATCAACTTGCTCTATAGATCTGGGCCACTTGCTTGGATCAATCCTAGAGCTGGGTTGATTGCGACAAATGATACCCTTCCTTTGCATATTGATGGTAGTTGGCTGGGCCTACGCAGTCGAAGACTTGAAATATTCTGCTTCTGGCTTTTATTTTCTACCCCATAATTGCGTCCAGTTCCCTCGGGGTTCTGGTCTTGCTGTTATTTCTTGTTTTAATTGCTTTAAGGTTACGTTTTGGTTTGTTTGGCGGCAAGGGAAGAATTCACTCTCGCAAATGCATGGCCTTGGTTGCGAATTTATTTTGGGTGCTTTTTGCTTGCGCTTTGATTTAGGGACGTGGGATGCTTTTGATGACGACGATGATGATGGAATGGCGGCGAGGCAATGACCTTTTTATTTTCAGTGGATTCAAACGAGCAAATGGACCAGCTAGCTGTCTTGCACCTAGCTTAGGGATTCCCGGAATGAAGTGATATGTGGAAGAGAGCATGGAGATAGGGAAAGATGAATACTGGGAGGAAGGGTTGGAGTCATCTAAAAATTATGGGCGGATGGGTAGGGTTGGAAGGAGTCTTCTTTTTATTTCGAAAGAAGGCTGGATACGGATGGGATAAGGAACAAAGGTTAAGGACAAAAAAAAAGAAAGTCTCAGCTACGGTAGTAGATATTGAGAAACTTCTAAACATTTGAAGTGTTGACTGGATGTGAAATGTGCAAAAGTTTCGTCTCCCTAATCAACGTCACTACACAGATGGTAAGTTGTGGACTTAAGTTTGTTTACTAATTATGTGAAATTTTACAAATTAATAAGATTTTAATTAAAGTTATAATAAGATAACTTCAATTGTATTATTCTTACCTTTTCTTCTCTCTATTATTTATTAAGGTTACTAGTAAGTAGGCTCATTGTAAATATTTTATGAAAATAACTCTTCTTGGTATATATCTGTTAAAATAGGCTCAGAACTATTTATAAAAGATTACTACTCTAGAGAAGAATACTAGAGATATAGAAATATCTTAGTAATAGTAATTTGTTCAAGTATAAGTGTAACTTCAACTTCGATATCTACTAAACTCTAACATCTGTCCAAAAAAGATGCAAGGTATTGTAACTAAATTTGAGAGGATATGTCGGAAGTAAATATCTCTCTTACTTTACAAGTAATGGATGATACAATGGCAAGATAGATAGATGGTGTTAAGGGAGGCGTAGATATAAAAAATAGACGAGGTGGTGGTGTTGTGTTGTATTTTCGGAATATGCGAGGAAGGTATATACACTATATACACTAGTTTGCATCAAGCAGTGTGATGTGACGTGCAAGAAATTTGAGAAGGTAGGTGTAGGTGTGTATGTATGTGTATATGTGTGAGAGAGAGAGAGGTACGCAAGAGGTGTAACGCAATCTAACTTGAGTATCGATCGGGTAAGGAGCTAGCTTCCTTTACCTGACAGTAACAGTAACACTAATTCCAGCCTCTCGAGTAATTGTGTTACTCGAGGAAGGAAAGTATGGGCGCTCGTTGCCTGCTGGTTATCTACCTAGGTAGTTTTTGGCTGACGTACCTTGGTGATGTGGTGATGTGGTGATGTGGTGATGTGGTGTGGTGATGTGGTGATGTGGTGATGTGGTGATGTGGGGTGATGTGGTGATGTAGTGATGTGTTACGAAAGGTAGGCAAGGCAGGCAAGGCAACTAACTGCTTTTTCGCTTGGAGCTCAAGTCGGAAAGGAGTAACTACCTAACAACGGGGAAATAGTGGTAAAGCTAAGTAAGTTTAAACTTGAGTTGTAATGATTGATGAGGTTTTTAACTTTGTTATAGGTAGGTAGGTATACAAAGAATCCTGCTTATGTATTAGTACGGGCCCCTTGATATCTGCAGCTTTGATGGGTGAGGACTACTTCCTCTTTATGTAGTAGAAACTTTCTAGAGCGCTATTCTTTGATAATTAAGGTTACGTTGAACAAGATACCAGAGGTTATATTATGTGCGAGGTTTGAATAAGTAAGAAAGACACCTAATGAACCTTGTAATTGAAGACTTTGAGCTACTTAAAATAAGTTAACCTAAGTGAGAATTTTAATGTTAATTTTGTTATGTCAAGGTAAGTAAGTAGGTATACTTCCTAACTACAACTTCTTAAGATTGAACTATTCAAAGCCTAAAGTCTTGTTAAATGCTTACTATAAATTTTTATAATAAAAACTATGTATAAGAAAGCATTAGAAAGCTAGAATAATTTTAACCTAGAGGAAGATAATAGTATCTAGTAGAGTAAGTATATTACTTATACTATAAAGATAACTTACTATATTTACTAACCTCGAGTTATAATCTCTCTCTCTCTCTCTATATATATATATACATTAACTTATATCTTCATCTTTTAGACAATAGAGAAAATAATATAATATAGTACTACTTACTACTTGCTAATTCACTCATAATCTTGCAACACAAAAAGGGAAACTGTCTGTCTGTCTGTCTGTCTATATTCATTCTACTGTATAAACTCTTACACATTGCCCAACTTACAAAAGCCTCAAAGCTATACACTCACTCACGAACGAGCAATCATCTAAACAGGTGCAACACCACCAACCAACTCCCTCTCCAAAGCCGCCACAAAATCCTTGACCAACTTCTCATGACTCTCCTGTAACGTCGTCTTGATAAATCCCATCAACATCCGGTTACTAGTAACCTTGCCCCTCTCCTCCAACAGCAAACCACCTTGTCCACCCTCCGCATCCTTAACTAACCACGTCGTAACACTATGGACACCCATAGGCGCATGCGTAATACTCAAGAGTCCATCATCCCTATTCTGCATACTCGAATTATAGGTAATGGAATCCGGGATGAACTTTTTGGCCCATCCGCCGCGCCATGAACCACCTGATGCCTGGGAATCCGAGGATCCGCCGGACATGTCGTCTGTTACTGAATAGACGGGGATAATGGTGCCAGGTGGTGGCTGGTGAGCGGCATCTTCGGATTTGAAGAAGGTTTCTGAGATTGCGGCTGGTGGTTGGAGGTGGTGGGCTGTTACGAGAGGGTTCATGGTTATCATTTTGTCGTGGTTGTGTAGTAGGGAGAGCACTTGGGCTTTAGTGATGTGCGCTGGGAGCGTGGTCAACGTTAGGGTGTCGTGCGTGGTGTTGAGGACTGTGTTGTGCTGTATTAGCTTATTGGAGGGGGTTGTTAGGGGTTGAGGGCATTCTTACACGACATGTTGTCTGCTGGACGTCTGCTGCAAAGTGGAAGCTGTACTAGGATTAAGAGTATAGGTAGAAATAGAGGAATGATCAAGTACTTCTTGTGATGATGATATTGAAGCTATACTACTGTACCTTCAAAAGCGCTGATGAAGACACCTTGACATAGCTGAAACGTGAGCAGCCAGAAGCGCTAGGGCTTATTACGTCCAGTCGATGCTCAGCCATCTCTCAGTTACCAGAGGGATATATAGCAGGACAAATCTCAGTGACTTCATGAGGAAAGTTGAAGGATAGCTGAAACAACACCGAAGTACTCGATGTGGATGGGAGGTTATTGCAGGATATAATGCAGAAGAAGACTTCACATGTGAGAAATGTCTTGGCCGACGTTGCGATAAGCATGCTTCAGAACTTTGGCGGGCATACGCCGTATCGATGGATAGCACAGCTGACTTGGATTCCCAAACTTCTCAGAGCGTCGTCCTATTTCATTCTACAATGTCATTTATGGAAGATATAAAAGCTTAGGATCCATCTATATCAACCAAGATACAAAGAACGACGACGTTTACCTAAGGTTGCCCTCGAATGGACCCGACCTGGAGACCCCGCAGTCACGTGGTATACAAAATCCCAAGCATCTGTCCACTTGCATAAAATAATCTATTATGCACAACAACCAGAACCTGAATTATCCCATGCTGACCATGCTCACCATGTTCACCATGCTCACCATGCTACAGAGTACACACATGCCAACAACCTCACCGAGAACTGAAACTTAAGCGGTGGAATATTTGCAACGTTGCATCTGACAACCTGAATTTCTGAAGTCGGCCCGGACACGAATTCCGACTTGGTCTGTAGAGAGTATCACGATCGACGATCACTGTAATGTCAACTATTCGAGCATTCTGATTTTTGACAAACATTAATCAACTCAATCAACTCACAACAAGGTCCCAAGTGTACCAAGATACGCGTCGAAATGTAGTGAGTCCTTGTACTTGGGATGAAAAACTCTGTACCATGCCATTTTGAGGTTCGTTCTAGATCAAGGGTCCGGGGAGTGAGTAGTTGACAAGCATACAATAGAGGAGAAAGCACCTAACAACAGAGATGCAGTCTGAGAAATAAAAATATACTGTAAAACTACGATCAATACTTTATTTCATGACTGTGAACTTCGTACTCATTTGCATCTACAGTAACAACTGCGTCAGGCTCGGCTCATCATTGCGTGAGAACGGAAGCTTTTATGCGGCAATTAAAACTGGTTTGTTTGCCTTGAACTGAATGTTATGCCGAGCGGTACTACATAATGTTACAGCACAGGCGAGAGAGGCGCCAACCAAGATCACGCCCACGAAATAAAATAAAGCCCTGGCTGGTCATTCTTGATTCGATTCTTTTTTTCTACGCCGCACACACAAGCAGATTCATGTCACAGTAGCCTTCGTTGTACAGTACAGTACAGTACAGCACAGTACTATACCTTCCGTACTAACTAATGCAGCCGTCAGAACCGAGAGAACAGTAGATCGTACTCGTACTTCCGTACGATACCCTACGAATCATACAGAGACTTGCAAGTTCTGGAAGCTGAAAAACTGGAAAGCCTTGTCGGATTCCCTGTCGGCTAATGGCGTGTGGTGCCAATGGCGGGTGTGGGGACATGGGGACATGGGGATGGGAGCGGGAGGCGTTTCTCCATTTTGGAGAAGGCGTCTTACTTATTTCCGATCTGCTAGGATGCTACAAGTACGGAGTACCTTCGTACGACTTTACTTGAGGAAGGCTGCGAGAGGACTGGCGTGGGTCAAGACCCGTTTGAATATTAGCTTTCAGATTCCAGGTACAGCACTTACAGAAACGCAGTCGATATGGCACCCAAAGTAAGCGTACTTCAGTCTGAGATTTAAAGTCAAGATGGTGAGATCTGGGCTTCTGCAAAGTTGTTGGTCGAGTAGGCTCTCCGGCCTATGATGTGCATTCCGTCCCCGTCTCCCCACATCTCCAGTCTAACAGCAGCTTGCCATGAAGAGTAAAGTCGAAAAGCATCCACCAAGGTAACAGTTAAAACGATGTGACTGCTCTCCTACGTGAGTGGCACAACAACCGCGCAACAGCCAAAGAAAACACTCTCTTCCCCGCTTACGCCTTGATGGTCACCCCATCATCCTTGCTTTCTTATATAAAAATCCCTGAGAACCTGGTCCAATGTCTGCAAATGCTCTCGAGGGATCAGCAAGGTAGCTGGGTAGGCCACCATGCACCCACCATCCTTTTTCTTCATCCCAGATGGCACATACCAATGAGATGAAACAAACTGCTACAAGTCCGCCAATAATTTGCCAATTATCGGGAGAAGACGAGGTGACTTGGGCCCCAGAACCAGCTCCCCATATTACCAAAGCCCGAATGACTGGGGAAGAGTGGACCGTGGAGGCTTCTCTCGTGACTAAATCCTGACACGGGGAAGCAGTCCTCCAATCGTCTCTCCATCCATATCGGCCCTTTATCTTCCCCAGCTTTGGGAAGTTTTCATATAAACAGAAGTTTCCCTCACTTCTCTTAGTGTTCTGGAAATTTGACAGCTTGTCACTGAGTTGACTCTTCCTCAAAAGATACCACATAGCCTGGGCTGCTGACAAGAGCCAAGATGTACGTCGTCGGGAACGTGTATGTGATTGCGGCGGTGGCCGTTGTGGGTGGTGGTTTGTTCGGTATGTAACACAAGCATGCTTGCTTCGACGCCAAACTCATTGCTCTCTTCCAGGATTTGATATCTCTTCAATGAGCGCTATTATCTCACAACCAGGATACCTTTGCTACTTCAACCAAGGCGAAATCGTTGATGGTGTCTGTAATGGTCCAAAACCAGATGTTCAAGGTGGTATCACTGCTGCCATGCCTGGTGGCTCTTGGCTTGGTGCACTCGTCTCTGGCTTCCTTTCCGATATACTGGGAAGGAAGAAATCCATCCAAATCGGCTCCGTCATCTGGTAAGTAAGCATGATATTGACCAAGGACTTCTGTTGACAAATATGCAAGGGTAATTGGCTCGATCATTGTCTGTGCTTCTCAGAACATTCCCATGCTAGCTGCTGGGCGTATTATCAACGGGTTTTCCGTCGGTATTTGCTCTGCTCAAGTTCCAGTCTACATCACTGAAGTCGCACCTCCATCCAAGCGTGGAAGACTAGTTGGCGCTCAACAATGTGAGTAATGAAGCATTCCCCGAGGAAGCGAAGTTTTCTGATGTATGCTCAGGGGCAATTACCTGGGGTATTCTGATCATGTTCTACATCTGCTACGGTGCCTCTTTCATTAAGAGCGAGGCGGCGTTCCGAATTCCATGGGGCGTCCAGATGGTTCCCGCCATATTCTTGTTCTGTGCCATGACCTTCCTACCAGAGTCGCCTCGTTGGTTAGCAAAGAAGGACCGCTGGGAGGAGGCTATTAACGTCCTCGCCCTGACCCATGCTCATGGTGACCCTAACTCCCCATTCGTGGCTAAGGAAATGGCGGAGATCCGTGAAGTGGTCGAGTTCGAGCGGGCGAACGCTGATGTCACATACCTTGAACTGCTAAAGCCCAACATGATCAACCGTACACACATTGTGAGTATATCTGGATGTCTGCCCTGTTGAGTTTTCATTGCTGACAAGATCAGGGTGTTTTCACACAAATCTGGTCCCAATTGACGGGAATGAACGTTATGATGTGTACTACATCACCTACATTTTCACCATGGCAGGATTGGCTAGCAACGTGTGCTGCTTCCATCGTCGATTCAATTCATCATCAACGTCGTGATGACAGTACCAGCACTCATCTGGATCGATCGATGGGGTCGCCGCAAGCCTTTACTCGTTGGTGCCTTCCTTATGATGACCTTCCTCTTCATCAACGCTGCGCTCCTCGCTGTCTATAGTGTGAAACCATACCCGCACCAATTCCCATCGGCCTCTGAATCCATGTCAATCACCGGTGCTCCAGCAAAGGCGCTTATCGCGTGCACATATCTCTTTGTTGCATCCTTCGCACCAACATGGGGACCCGTCTCCTGGATCTACCCACCAGAGCTTTACCCACTCCGTGTGAGAGGAAAGGCCGTCGCACTATCCACTTCTGCAAACTGGGCTTTCAACTTCGCTCTTGCTTACTTTGTACCACCCGCATTTGCAAACATCCGTTGGAAGACATACATTGTCTTCGGTGTTTTCTGTGTGGCCATGTTCATCCACGTCTTGTTCGTTTTCCCCGAGACTAGTATGAAGCCTCTCGAGGAGGTCGAGGAGATCTTCGACTTCACAAAGCCGGGAAGCATCAAGTATATGGGTACTCCAGCCTGGAAGACTAGCATTGATCATAGCGTCAGACGTCTTGAGCGTGGGGAGATGGATGCAGAGGAGAAGTTTGCTGCTAATGCGAGACATGAGGAAGCCGCCCCAGTGCAGGTTCAGGCTGAGTCAAAGACTGGATGAGGTCTTCGATCTTACCGCTACTACTTACATTTGGGAGGATTTGGAAAATTCCGGTGCGAACTTGGTATTCTATTTTTGGATGACATGGATGTGGTTCGAAGAGACCATGATAGTTTAATCTCATTATACAATGAACACTCTTTTAATGGACTCGTTGCTCTGGTCAGATACCTGTGATCACCATACGCGTAGTTGGGCAGTTGAAGATGTGGCTGGCGTAAGTCGTTCGCGTCTACTTACTGGCTATGCATGGGAATACCAAGAATAAAGGTTAGTTTTAGGCAGTGCTTGTGTGTTCCTGAGAACCTGATGCATCGGTAGTAGGAGAGTAGAGCACAAAGATATTGCCTATAGAACTATCAGAACTCACACAGTTGAAGATAAACTACGGCCTATCAAAGTCTGTTGACACTATGGTTAATCTTTAGCATCATCAGCCAACGGCCAAGCTCAGCAAAAAGAAGTGGAATATAGTGACATTAATATTAACTCATCCATCGAGTTCGTGAGATCTCAAGACTTCCAAGCATATTATGTTTGTTCTGAGACCCGTTGACTGGAGATTGGCATCATAGGATTTGATGGCTCCTTGTTGTCAAGCTGAATAGCGACTCTTTCGACACTTTGCAGCGCGTTGGAGTTCATGCTGAACACAGGTCTGATGATGATGAAAGAAAGAAAGAAGAAGAAAATTCAAAGCTGGAATCGAAATTATCTAAAGGTGATAAAGAGGCGCTAGTGTTGGTACCGCTTTCCTAGTGTAGCACGTGATATAAGGCAGCTTTATATCACGTGTTGTCCTGCTTCCTCCTACCTACCTTACACTTAATAGAAGAATACAACTCATTTACATTTTAAAACAAAACGTGTACTGTAAAAGCTAGCTTGAGAAACTATATCATTTATTTAACAAATGCAACGGGGGAAGGGCCCATTACCTCTGCAAACTCTGCATAAATATCAGGCTTTGACACTCGAGCAGGAGCTGACTTCGACCATTCCATACTAGAAAGAGAATATTGTGTTACTTTAGAAGTCAAATGCACGTCGAACTTGTATATTCCACTTCATAGTCAGGGTAATGACATGCTTGACTTACGATAAGAAGAGCTACTAAGTTCTTTAGTTCAAACCAAAACATCTTGCCAGATCTGCAGAACTGAGTTGATCATATGTAGTGAAAGCGTTTTTAAAAATACCACTGTCAACTTGGGCCACGGATCAACGAAAGACCCTGTTCTCAAGAGACCAAGTCTTTTGGACATCGAGCATGCAGCTCCTTAGAATAGAGGAAGGGGTAACGAAGTGCTTGTTAAACACTCTCTGTTTGTTGTCAGCGCAGAACACAGAGTAAAGCAGACGAGCATACAATCTGTACGTCCCACATGTTACTTCACCCTAGCCGTCTAATTTTCAAGGCTTTAGAACTAGAGAGAACAGAAGAAAAAGACACAGACGGTACAAAGGGAAAGAAAAAGGATAGAGTCGAAGAAAGGTAGAAGAACGGGAGTTATTTAGTTAGTGATTATGGATGACTTGTCTTGCCCTAGGGTTGGAATGAGAATCTACGAAACCAATTTCCTTAGGTAATGTATTAGTGCGTTCTGGAGATTCGGAGAGACGTCGGATCATCGACCCTGTAGTCAATTCTTTAGCATCTCGAAGAATGGCCCTTAAAATGCTCTGGGTTGTAGAGCAATATTACATCCCATTAGCTATCCTCGGTGGCTAATCAGATACCTCTTGAGGTCTCATCCTTCCCTCATACTAGGCTCGTTTCCAGCAAAAGTAGAGCATCTCGAGCCGGCGAAAGAGCATTCCTCGTCGTGTTGTCGACTTGAGTATGCCAGACTTGAAAAACCGACATTTTGATGATGATTTCGTCTCGTCTTACATGAACTTCATACCACGCCAATTGGCTTCGGCACCCATGTGCCTTCCCATAAAGACCAGCCCTTCCCATTCATAGCGCCTTGTGCAATTTCCACGGAGAGTTTGCTTGTAGACTCGTTACCAGAGTCGTCATCATCGCTGTCGCTTTCCTGGACATCCACCTCAGTTTCTTCAGCCAGGTCTCCCTCCATCCTAGCCATTTCAGCTCGGATATCTTCCATGCTGACATCAACCTTCTCAGAAGTAGAGTCACTCTCCTTAGCCTCAATAGCATCAATGACCCTCCTGGATAATTTGAGGGTCTTCAACAACACTCCTGTATCTTCAGCCGACCCATCAAAATCCACAAAGGCATTTATCAGTTCATCTTCATCCCATTTAATCAGCCGTTCAGCTATCTGTTGACGTCTCTTCCCATCTTTCTCATCAAGAAGCTTCCGGAAGAGGGCCTGGCAATCATCATCAGCGGAGAATATGTCAGGATTCAATTGAGCCCAATAATAGTCCCATATCCAGCGTAATGCTTTCACCACAGCAGTACGTAGTTTCTGGAGAGAGGGCAGCTCTTCATGGGTGGCTCGATGTCGCAGTTCTACGTAGGTTGCCGGGAGCCCAATCGTTTTGGCAATGGAGTACATGCTTAACTTTCGATTCTTGGTCTGATGACTATCTAAAAGACCAGTGACAAACCTAATGTCTAATCAGCATCACCGTTGGATGAACAAGTAGACCTGAACTAAATAGAGTAAGATCACGTAAGAGAAGGTTAAGGGCATTGTAGATTAGAGAAGTGGCATGTAGCAGTGACCCTTAACCTTCTATTGTAAGTTGTTGAGTCAAAAACGAAAGTTGCGAGGTAAACATGAGACTACATGCTATGGCTGGTCTCCCAAGTAAATCGACCTGCGACGTTGAATCACTACCATGTCCCAAAGTTGTTTGTAGTCCTTGATCGAGCCACTGTCCTGGTCACATGGAGAAGCCGAGATGGGGAGATCTGGCCCAAGGTCCATTCTTGTGGTTGCGCGGCACTAGGATGGAATCTCAAGAGCCCAACCTCACCGCGCTACTCCAAAACAGTCTTGAAGACAAAGACGAAAGTCTAAAGCACAAAGAAAAAGAGGAGGGATGAGGCGGAAGAAATGAGAACTAACCGACAAAAGGCAGCAGAATAAGCAGCCCTCACACAATAGGCTGAATTTCCAGGTACATCGTTCAGCATAGCACTCGTAAGAATAGCTGTCGATTCAACCAAATGCGGACAGTTCCCCCTCTGCATCCAAACCGACACCTGAGCGACAGCTTTCCGGCGCTCGGCCTCATTGGCTGGCTCTCCGGGATTGGGGTAGAGTTGTTGGCGGATGTGAAGGAGCTCAGCAGGGTTGCGCCACGGCGTTATCACATATTGCACCATAGTACATACATACAGTATGGGTTTATCTTACGAAGGGGGAGGGGGTAGACAATAAAAGGTGTTTTGTCGTGTGTGCTGTGTGACTGGTGTTGTTGTGGCCGGAGAATATTTCCATGGAGCGACCGAGCCTCTTCTCCTCTCACCCTCCTTAGCTTGGTTAGCCTTTCGCCTTTTCGTTTGATTTTTGTCTGAACAAGCTTTTCTGACGGCGGCACTAGTCAAGCCGACCCACTTTAAATGCCAACCTCCCTTCAATCCCAACCGTCACGTGTCTGAATTGGTATGAATCGTCGATTTGACGGACTGCCACATATTGGGTGTAGAAGAATGAATGTAGAAAATATGAGGCTAGAGCGAATGCACCGCTTTGGTATTTGCTACTAAGATTACAGAATCAAGATATTCACCTCTCGGTGTATCTTCCTCCATGCCACAGGAGTAACGCCGTTTCCATGTCCATGCTTTCCCAATGTACCTACCCTATGCCCATGCCCATGCCCATGCCCATGCCCAACGCTATGCTTATGCTAATGTATCAAAACCATTCCCAATGCAACTCCTTTTCGTCCCATCTAAATATCTATGAGTGTTGTCTCATAACCAGCCATTACGGCCACAACCCTGTGTAGAAGAGGCCAAAGGCAATCTATCCTTCCACTAGGCGAGGCCTTTCGCTTACTGGTTGGCGGATTCCTCTACGTCTTCGCCCTCGCCATCTTCATCATTGCCCTCCTCCTCATCATCACTGGCAGGAGGATTCCAAGCATCCTCTAGCTTCAATCCCTTGCCGGTAGGTTCGGGAGTAGGCTGTGGTTTCCGGTACCCCGAGCCCAGTAGTTGTGACATCATCAATGCTCTATAATTGTCGAGCTGGTCCGAACAGGGTGTTTTGGCAACTTCGGGGGTATCATACAATCCCATACCAATGAGTTCTTCACCATCCGCTTCCGAGTCTGACAAAGCCTGGTATGGGATCTCTTCCTCAGGAGAAAAGGCCGGCTCAGGGTGTTGTATTGGCAAGAAGTTCTCAGGCGTGGGCGGTGCAGTAGAGTTTTCAAATCCGTTTGAAGCAAAGTTGCTCCAGTCAAAGTGTGAATACATGGAAGTGTCCATGTTTTCTGTTGAAGGTGTTGGGTAATTTTGCTGGTTCGTTGGCGAGGTGTTTTGTGTTGTATTGGGATTCGTGGCGTAAAAGTATGAAGGGTATGTAGATTGTTGTTGAGGTTGGTATCCTGTGTAGGGCATTGAAAGAGGAGAGAATTCTGAAGACGGAGATGTATAGCCAGAGTACACAGCAGGAGTCGGAGGGAGGTCGTAGAAGTTGAATCCGTTCATTTCATATCCCGGGGTCTGAGATAATATTTGCCGAGTCGTTTGTGCTCCTGCTGGGTGCCAACTCATCGGTCTATTTGACCTCGGGGCCATCTGGTAGCCATCATTTGAAGGAACGACATTGCCTGTAGGTGCTGTCATGTACTGATCCAGCATCACCACTCTCCGACGGTATTGGCCATCAGACATGACGGTCTTCCTTCTTCCCAAACCCATCGAACCTCGAGGACTGTTGTTCGCACTATTTGGCTTTGCAACACGCATATTTCCATTCGCTCTTTGCCCTTGACCCTGCCCATTTGATCCTCGCGAATATCTTCGTTGCATGTTCGAGGATGCCATCTGCCTAGAGACGTCGTCCAAAAGCATATCGACCGTAGTATATCCCATCATGTTTCCTCCGTAAGTCGCTGGTGCCACATAGCCGGCGTTCATCATGTTTCCGGCCTAGTACTCTTGCCCAAGGTCTTAAATTGGTAGTACTTCTCGGATGTGTTGTCTCTGGTTTTCTGAAAGAGCTTGTGAATGTTTCTTTGACAAAGTACAAAACAGAGTAGGATAGGTTTGAGAGAAAAGAGGTGTGTGTTTGTGTATGATATTGCAGGTATGTTCATCAAGACATAACTGTAAGAGGGAGGTGACTTCATATGAATAGGACTTTGATTGCAACAAGGGATCCTCTCGACTAGAGAGCGGCAAGTACAAATATGGAGGCTACCCACCATGCAGGTAACTTAAAGTTCGGTATGTCGTCTGTGTCATCAGGCTGTTGGACCGACGAACGAGCAAGGGTCCCATCTAAAGATTTCTCGGGTCTGAGCTTCTTCTGGGGATGCATGGCTCACCAGGGCTTTTGTTGGCGGTCAAAGTCAAAATAGTGTCCGCGCCCCTGGCCCCAGTCGGTGGGAGGAGAGGGGGGGCTGCGAAGCCTGCGAAAAGCCTGCGAGTTGCAACAAGCAGATTTTCGAAAGCCAAAGTGGTTCCGGACCAGGCTACATCCCGCGGCTGGATACGTATCACGATTTGGGGCTACCGCGTGCGAATCTCCTCTGTTCATCCTTCTCCTCCTTCCTCCTCCTTTTCCGCATATAATGCTGGGGGTGTGACCATCAAGCAGCTTGTGTCTGACCATTAGTGAGAAGTGACGGATGATTGATTGATTGATTGATTGCGTGAAGCACGCTGAAGGAGAAGGGAGTTAGGTGGCAGTTGTCGATGTGAGGGCGGTCAGCCTAGGCCAGCAAGCAAGGTTTTACAGTACGAGTATGGTGTTGGCGTGGGGCTAGGCTGTCCTGTACTGACTGTACCTACTTCGTACTACACTGCGTGAGTGAGTGAGTGGGTGAGTAAGTGAGTAGTGAGTAGTGAGTGAGAGAGTGTGTGCTGGGCTGCTGGTACAATTTTCTTCTGTGCGCGTTGTTGTGTGGAAGAAAGACTTTGTGATACTGGCACCCCACTCGTCTACAGGTAAAGCGGCGCGTGGCCCGTCCAATCAGCGTGCTTTACTTTCTTCTCTCCTTGGTTAAAACACAGCAGGTGGCCGGTTGGAACCCTCGCCCCAGAAAATATGCACCAGAGAGCCGAGAGAGACTGAGACTGAGAGACACAGCGCCCAGAACGGCTTTCATGGTCTAGGAGCAGGCTAGTTGCTAGGTGCACTAGGTACACACATAGGGACAATTCCCGGGCATTCCCCAAAGGCGGCAACTCCTACTGCTCCAAACCAAACAGGGCAAGGGCAAGGGCCAGGGCACGGCTCATGGATGCGTGATGGATGATGGGATCGTCGAAAAGAAGCAGAAGAAGAATTCCCGCTTTCTTCGCTTCCAGACTCAGGTCAGGGGTCTTTCTTTTTTTTTTTTAATTTTTTTTTGGTTGTCCGTCGTCGGCAAAAAAAAAAAATCGGCAAAAAAAAAAGCATTTTAATCATCTCTCACTCACTCTTACTTACTGCCCCTAACCGTTGGGGACACTGTTGGGGCCAGAAGGAATGTATTTTTTGCTTACCACTGGCCATCCGAAGGAATATGTTCTTCCAACCATTAACCATTTGATGATCATAATGATGATGCCTACACCTGATGGATCATCGTGCCTGACCAAAAGCTAGCTAACAATGCTGAACTCAGGCGTGTGACGTTCGTCTGGTACCGAGCTTGTACAATATCGTATACCGACTAGGGTTCAGTTTAATAGTACCTCTTGTATTGGAAGCTAGCCCCCTCTCCACCTTATTGAATGGGGCTCAAGGCTCGATGCGCCGTAATCGACAAGGAGAAATGGACCAGCATTGTTCATCACCGCAATATCACACAGTCAGTTACAGGAAGTCGTGTAAGTAGCAGCCTCGTAGGTTTGTGCTAGATCGATGACCCGACGTTTGGCAGCAGGAAGGAAGGAAGGGAGAGAGCCGGGGCCAAGAAATGTTTATCAAGTCATGTCGACGAAATTTGTTCTTTGCTCCTGTTGGGGATGCCTGCATATCGCCTCGACATCGTCACGATACATGGTCAAGCCGCCAGCTGCTATGCATGCAAGGCTTGCATAATTAGAAGGAGATCGTGCACCGTAAGGGCGACCCATGGCACAACGTTTTGGACTTTTTGGACCCTAGAAAGGACACAAGGAGCGGGTTTGGCAGGGATCCAGACGATCCAGTGGTCTTAGTTCAAGCACAGAAAGCGGCCGTGGCCGTCATCCTAGGATCTTCGTTGGCGATGATGCTAGCAAGAGTCCTGACAAGCGCTCCGAGGCTAATCTGTTTTCTTCCAAAATAATTTTGCCTTTCGATATCATACCGGAAGTTAAGTTACCAAGAAGTGACACGAAGGGTCTCTGTTCCAAGGATCCCAAGGATACTGCCGCCCGCACATCTGCCAGCTCTTTTTGTACTGTACGAAGTAGTGACTGTAAGTACGGTAAACGGAAGGCCGAGTCATAACGTTGCAGATTAAGAGCAAAAAGCATGTTCTGCTACTTGTGCCTTATTATATTACTCGACCTCATATAATTAATTCTACTCATCCTTTTTCTGTACGAAGCACTGTATGATGATATGATGATACCGTACCGTACCGTATTTGTTGCATGGCAGGTGGCACGCACATAGCCAGAAGCGCTGAAACCGGCATGCACTTTAATCGATAACGCATGCTTCGCTGTCCAGGGCTCGGAAGGAAAGATTCATCCCCTTTCCAGATCCATCAATAAATTCCCACACAAGTCCACACCAACAAGTCACCGACTCGTATGTTGTTTCCAGGAGGTCGTTAGTCGGAGCTTACCACATACTCTGCAAATCCTCCTCATAGGCTCGCAGCAAAAGATGATCAAAGCTTCACGATGTTTAAGAACAAGCACCTAAGCTTGGGGCCGCCGGTTCCATCGTTCCATATCTATTATTACGGTTTTAACCGTGCTGGGCTGGCAGATTAGATTGAACCACGACCATCAGCACCACCAAGATCACAGCTGACGCGCAATATGTTCTGGTCTGTAACTGGCTGGCAGACCAAAACAACCATGGTACGTACGGTATCGTTCAGCTATGCTTTGCGTTGCCTACTTCCCTGAAGCGTCTCTTGGAGAAGAAGCCATACAAAGTAGAGCAGCTGGGTGGTGGTGGGTGGCTCGCAATGGACTAGCGCAAGGTCCGGCCATAACCCCACCAAAACTGGTCCAAGGATTTAGATCGGTATGCGCTCACGCAGCAGCAGCACGTCAAGATATGTCATCCTCCTGATGAGGATTTTGGCGCCTATCATTTATTAAAAGGAGCTCTAAAAAGGCAAACTTGCGGTATGACGGCAGATGCCTCATGCTTTGGTGGGCCACATTATGATTTCAAGAGCCATTACACTATTACGCCGTGCCATGCCCTTCGAAGTTCGGACTATCACTGCCATAGCCACGCAGCTGCAGCTGGAGACTCCTCCAGTCCTTGGATCTGCTGAAAGCAAATTTGCTTGATCGGAAAAAGTGTTGATATTGTATGGTGGGGGTGTAGGGGTGCGGTGCTCACAAGAGACCAGGATCCGCTCTCTCTTCGATGTCTGCATATCCCATTGTTCATCGGGAGTCTAACGGCTTTTGCCCAAGTGGCCCATCGCCAACCATGGCACTTTCGGGTACGACAGCGACAAGGCTGTGGAGGCCGGGCTCCGGTAAGGATCCAAATAATCATAATCGAGGAGTTGGAGTACAGGGTTCTTTTCCACGTTGCATCTGCAGACTGTGTGGAGCAGCATGGCCGGGTTGAGGAGGCTGTTTGATGATGGATGAGTGATGGGTGATGGGTGATGGGTGATGGATTTGCTCCCCTCGGTCACTCATCACTTGCTCGTCCACTCTTTTCGCAAGGCCAGGTGAAAATAGCAATAGCCGCCATGCTCTATTAACCACACATCCTCCTTCCTCTCATGAGACTCGTACCCAACCAGCTGGAATCCTGGGAATCTGTCATCTGTGCTTCCAGACTCCATAACTATCATACTTCGTACATTATTATTTTATTATTATTACTGTATGATACAAGATACGAGAGGCGTGAACTGCCTAGATCGCTAGGCAGACCATAATAGACACATTGCACTGCACAAGGCCGCGTGGTTGCTTTAACAGTGCCTAAACTAAAGACATCGCCGCATCGCACCATCTCTGCTATGTACAGTACTTACGGTAGGTACTTGTTGATTGCGGGACGAGGTCTCGACTCCGATTTCTGATTCATGCCATGCTGAGCCACACGTACCTGGAGAGTAAGTCTTAGTGAAGCGGCGGTCAGCCAGCAAGTCAGACTGGACGCAGGATGTACTGCCTTTCGTTCTGTACTGTGGCCACTGTAAAGGAAGGGGTTGCGGGCTGTGATTGGTTGGACATACTGGAAGGAGTGTGAGATGCAGATGCACAAAGGCGGTACAGTTTCTGTACGCAAGGACCTTCTGTGTCTCGTCTTGGCCTTGAACTACTCACTTCTCAAGCACACAGAGTACGACGGTACTACTTAGTACTGGCTGGCGCTGGTTTTTGCCTGCGTGCCTGCCCATGGTGGAGGGAGGCCGACAGGATCGGGTATGGGCCAAGGGGAAGCCAGCGAATGCAATAATAATAATGCAGAAAGTTCAGAAACCAAACCTTGATGTGGCGTTGAGCCGATTATCAACCTTCCGGCCATCCACATGTCCACCCACATGCACTCTCCACGGCGCATCTCCCAAGCCCTGCAGCCGACACATAATATTTTCGGATCCAACGCCGTTGCACTTTGCCCTTTTCCATACGCGCTTGCACCCATTTCAAGCATAGCGAACAGGGCCTCACGATGCGACCAGGACGAATGCCCCCCCCCAAGACTACGGAAAAGTGACCAGACAGAGCCCTGCGGCATACCACGCAACAAAGCCAATCAGACCCTGTGCTATTGCTGAGACTGAGGAAAGCCTTCTCCGCCGACTCGACCCCCTCTGGCCCAACACACCCCAACTTTGCAACAAAAAGCAATCATGTACTGTACAGCAATATGCCGGCGCTGCCTAACGATGTACTTTCGTACCTGGCTGTCGCGGACCTCTTCTTGAGGAAAGTGGTCGAGCTCAGTAGTCAAAGTGTATCAGGCAAGCCAACCACACACCTGGTTTGGAACTTCAGTGATCCCAGGCGCCCTCGATAATCCATCCCGGAAGCACAAGGCGAGTCGCCGCGACATTGACATAACTGCGGATGAGACGAAGATCGTGCTTGCCTACTGATATTCCATAACACGTCGGTCTTACGACGTACATTTATTGCGTTCGGGAGTAGAAGATCTTGCAGAGTAAGCAGCAGGGCGAGGACAGCACTGTAGTGTATCCGACTTCAGATGATCATATTTCGCAGAAAGTATGGCGCCACCACCACCAGTCTCTTCTCACCGTCTCTCTGTACCTTCGTACCTTCAAAATAATGGAATCCCACTCGTCACCATTTACTATAATCCACTTTCCCACCATGCCCTGTGTGCTACAGAAACCTAAGGGAAAGGCGGCTCTTGGGCTTGAGCAAATAATAATAGCTTTACATATTTTTCTTACGAGGGATCCATCAATGATCCATGAGTCTGTAGACCATGGCTTGTTTCTCGAATTTTACTTTCCGTTTGCGGTGCGGAGCTGGACAAAGCAAGGCCACGAATTATTGAAGCCCAGATGCAGCATCACGATGAATGGGTAGAAGCTCCTGTCAAATTTACACTTTGCTCACCGCGGCTTTCTCTGTTGCTACTGTATCTCACACACTTTATCCACAGGAACGGAGTAGCATCATGGCATGGATTATGGCTTTACTTTCCCGCTACAGCACCGTAGCACAAAGCTGATGAACCTTGAACTTATCAACTCTAGGCCTTGCGTAATGGTGGTAGGCATTTAGCATTCAGCCTTTCCTCGGGATAGCATCTACTGTAGAGTAGCTTGGAGGAATTCCGATCTTACAGTGGGCAAAGTTTCGCGCGATGGGTGTTTTGATGCAAATGATCGCTCGCAGCTCAAATGCATGCTGATCTTTCTTCGTCAGACAGTCGCTCACTCGCTCGCGGGATCATCTCATCAGAAACAAAACAGTGGATGTTTCCCTGCCGCATCGCATGAGCTGAGTATTTTTGTATACATTAATATTGATGGCGGGCCGTTTGATTCATGTTGGGGTGCTACCGACCGTGTGGAGGGGTGAACTCATCATGAAAGGCCTCTGGATCAGCACTTGATTGAAATGACTGCTGTTACGCCGAGCGGCCTTACCGTTGCCATCTCAGAGGCTTTCGGGTTGATTTCTTTTAGAGTTTAAAACTCCTGACGGGCGATAAATGGACTGGCTTGCCTTGCTACTTGTTCACTAGCTGGGCAAGGTTTCATTTGCTTCGGAACTTGGTAGCGACCACTGAGCTTTATTTAAAGGCATCATCATGGCACGGGGAGGCGCTGCTGCACGCGACGGAATGCCAAACCAGAAAAACTTGGTGCGTCGGTTGCAAGCTCTGATAGGCAATGTATTAATTATTCATGACTCTGTGACTGTCGGCTCTGGTGGATCTCACGCAGGTCGTCTTTGTTGTGGTTCGTATGATACAGTAGAACAACGCATCGCACTCTCTCGGAGAAATCGGATGCCAATAATGATGTTTTGCAGGCCTCTACTGTACTGCGTGCCTCCTTTGTGGCCCAAATAAGTAGCCAATCTTCTGCGCTGTACGACGGTAGTTGGCAATGGCACATCCATCTAGAACTCAGCCACAGGAGTGCGCACTCTCTCTAGAGTAATCACTAATTGCACCTCCAGGCGTTACTAGTCAAGTTGGACTGGCAGGAAAAGGCAAGTCGGTGGAAAATGGAAAGACAGATCGGCATGTCTTTGAACTCGGGTAACAGGGCATGGCATACAGTAGTTGCATGGCTATGGCAAGGCAAGGTAAGCAAAGCTGTGGGACAAAAAGCACGAACGAACGAGCGAGCGCAAGCAACGCATCAAGCTTGATACGTGAGACAGACAGACAGAGATCAGCTGCTGCAACCTCGAGGAGTGGGATTATGATTGTTGGAGGGGGCTTGCCGTCAAATTGTGGCGGTCTGTCTGACATTAACACGTCTAAAGTACTTAGGACCCGGTATTATTATTCGCACCACTCTGCTGAAGAGCCAAAGGATTATTGTCTTGCGATGCGGCCGGCAACAGTATGGCATTGCATGGCAGAGAGTACCAGGCACAAGACAAGCAAGCAAGCAAGCAAGAAGAGTGTGCACCGGTTCCTCTTTCAGGCTTGATGGCCGACCGAGGATACCCAGTCAAAACCTACTTACGGGGCATAGCATGTCGTACGCAGCTTCTCGGCTACGTTATTATTTGCGAAAAAAAAGAAGCTTCTTTCAGGGGAAGAACAGCAGGATTGAATTTGGGATTTTGATTTTCCTTTGGCTCTGGCGCTCTGAAATTTGTTACATTGGAAGGTGGAGACTTTTTGCTTCTAGAATACGACATGCTGGGAGCTCCGAGGTAATGCGGGGGTTTGAATGGATGCTTTGGGTGTGCTTCGGCCTTCTTTGAATACAGACAGGATTATCAACTTACCCTCTCTGTACGGAGTACGGAGGTACGGAGGTACAGTACCATACATTACCAAGTCGCAAGACCCATGAAAGATCATGGTTTGGTGGTACAGAACGAATGTACGAAAGTACCTCGGATTATTTACTGCAGCACCCTACTGTACAGGGCCTTGCTACTGGTAGCATACTAGGTAGGTATGTATCTACATTACAGTGAGTTTGAACCTCAGCGGTGCTTGTATGACAAGAATATTACTTAATATTAGGGTTGCCTCACTTTCGCCCTCAAATTTGCATTCACGGCAGCCAAGGGATCCGATATAGGTCCGTTTAAGAGGAAGAGAACGCGAATGCTGGGGGAAAGACTTCAGCTGAGACTTGAGCCTCGAAGCTTGGAGGTGGACAGCTTTTGATCTGAGCTCTTGACTGTTTGAAAGATGACCAGCCCCTGAGTCCAATTCCAGAAATACCTACTGTAGGTCCGTCCCCACGGTCCCTTGGAGCAATCACCGATCGATCACCAAGTAATAATAAGAATGATAATAATACTGAAATAATGAAATAATAATCAAAGGAGAGGCACAGCGAAAGGGTAAAGGGAGGAAAGGCTAAATGGAAAGGGCATGGACTCTGCCGTAGTACTTCGTACAGTAAAGTACAGTTACAGGGAGGCGACTCGTGACGCCTGCCTGTCGAGTGTCTGGCTGATCCCGTCCTTATCGAATTTTACTATCGATGTGGGGTCGCAGATTTGGGATCTGAGCCCCTCCAAGTTCAAACACTCAAAATTCGATCCAGCTAGGGAGTTGAGAAACACAAACAACTGCAAGAGGCCGTTGGGCTATCTCTAAAACTTCAATGCTGTAGCTTTTGTGAATGAAATATATCACATGCCGAGAGAAAGAGAGACTGATTTGCCGGCAGAAATTAGTTATGTCCAGTACAGAGGACAGTACAAATCATGGGTGAATGTGGAAGGAATATCCATTGTTTGACCGAGCTGCACTAGTCGTAGTAATCAATTTGTCTTCCGTCACCACGTACCCTGCCTTGGGAATAGTGACATCTCGCCAAGATATGGACGTCATTCTGTAGCAAGCCAGAGATAGTTGAGGGCACAAGCAATTGCACGCACTGTACTAAAGGGAATCGCAATGTCACAGTCCAAAGCGCCCCAAGTCAATCTGCCCATTATTGATAACAAGAAGGGTGATAGCTCAGGCCCGGTTGAAGAAGTAATGTCACTTAAGCTCCCCTCTCCCATGCTGACCTCGAGTGCTAATACGGGCAATGGGCAGGAGCAAGATCATGAACATAGCGCAAGTGACTCGGAGTACCAACATGCGCTCGAGGTTCGTAACATCCACCGCAGAGTCTGCATTGACTGCTGATATGCCATTTGTCTGAATAGGTGGTCTTCGATGCCCAAAACGCATACCGACGAAAATCCTCCTTGGTAGCTGCTGATACGCCAGCGCACGTCTTCCAGAGAAGAAAAAATACAGAGTGCTACGTGCACGCACTTCTAGAGTCTCAGCGCAAGCAAGGACGAACACTCGATACTGGCCTTGAGGATATTGCGGAAAGTCTTAAGCAGCGCAGAGTTGCAGACGACCCAAACGAGGCAGGGCGATCGCCATGTGAAACCTATAATCCCCTCGTTGAACCCAAGGGTGGAAGTGAGCCAGATACAGACACCAGTGGGCAGGAAGACGAGAAATCATGGAAGAGAAACCAACCCTTGCCAGATGAGGTTCATAATGGCGAAGATCCGAGTGCTGTGCATAGTCGACTCCTCACGAAGAAACAGCTGTCAGATATGGCATGGGGCGTTCGGGAGCTAAGTAAACGTCTTGGAAAGATAAAACTTAAGTTGAAGGTTAGGACCGTATTTTTGCTTACCAAAGCCCATGATGAGACTTTGATTGGAAATACAAGAGAGGTTGCAAAATGGCTATTAAGTCCCGAACGGGATGTCAGGTATACGGTCTATGTAGAGGAAAACTTGCGCGACAACAGAAAATTCGATGCTAATGGGCTTCTCGAAGAGATAGAAAAGGAGTCCTTCAAAGAGGGAGAGGTTAATGGCAATTTGAAAAACAATGGAAGACGGCTGAGGTACTGGAACAACGATATGTGCAGGACCAAACCACATACTTTCGACTTTGTTGTCACGCTTGGAGGCGACGGCACGGTTCTATATGCTTCCTGGCTGTTTCAAAGAATCGTGCCTCCAGTCTTAAGTTTCGCTCTTGGAAGTCTGGGGTTCTTAACTAAGTTTGATTATGAGGTCTTTGGAGATACTCTGAACAATGCATTTAGAGACGGGGTTACCATAAGTCTTAGACTAAGATTCGAGGGGACGGTAATGAGGAGTCAGAAGAGGAAGAGAAAGAGTATAGAAGATGGCAATGTGGAAGAAGAAAATGATGAAAGTCGAGATCTAGTGGAGGAGTTGGTAGGTGAGGAGAAGGAAGATGAGAGGACTCATGCTCCTGACGGAACCTACGAGATCCTCAATGATATTGTCGTTGACCGTGGTCCAAATCCCAGTATGTCATGCTCCAAAATTAGAACAGGCTTGAGAACTAACAGACTTTCCAGCCATGTCTTCGACTGAGATTTTTGGGGACGATGAGCACTTTACTTCTGTACAAGCAGACGGTGTCTGTGTCGCTACGCCCACAGGCTCAACAGCCTATAACCTCGCAGCCGGTGGCTCTCTCTGTCATCCAGAAAATCCCGTTATTCTAGTGACAGCAATTTGCGCACATACTCTCTCATTCCGACCCATCATCCTCCCTGACACCATCGTTCTCCGCATCGGAGTACCTTACGATGCCAGAGCGAGCAGCTGGGCGAGCTTTGATGGAAGGGAGAGAGTGGAGTTGCGACCTGGAGATTATGTTACTATTAGTGCAAGCAGATATCCCTTTGCAAATGTCATGCCTCCGGGACGGAGGAGCGAAGATTGGGTCAATAGCATTAGTGGGAAGTTGGGGTGGAATACGAGGCAGCGGCAGAAGAGTTACAAGGAATGGTCTTGAGAGAAAAGGACATTCTTAGATAGAGTACCTCCGTAGGCGACATGTAATTTCCATCGTACCCGCTTGGGAATGACATATCTTTTTGTCGGACGATGAATAAAGTACATAAAATGGATACCCTCCCGACCAACCCCACTGCAGGCAACATAGCCACTCTCTCCATACCACGATACAATTGTAGTCGACAGACATCTGGTACCTCGTAGAGCAATACCCTCGACCCAGAGAATTTCGTGCTTAATTTCTAATGTTTATTTCGAATTAGAATTAGAATTACAACAAATGTAATATCAACACGACCTTATTGTGACATGTAGTATTCTTTCAAATCTCATAAATACACGATGGCTCTAGATATTAGATTAAGACGATTAATCACGTCTGCAGAACGTATATTATGCCCCCCTTATAAGTTAGTACTAAAAAAGTGCATCCCTCCTTATTCTTTATCTGAATAAAAATATTATAATGTTATTAATTGTTTTTGATACATATTGTCAATTGTATGAAATCAATGTTGTAATTGTAACCACAGGAACCTACCTATCTATCCATTTTTCAAGAAAAAAGTCTCTACAATTAATTAGACAAGAGAATTGATTATTCTTTTAAAAATTCAAAATATTTTTGTGTGTTCAGGGGCTTGTTTGCTTGTTGGAGTACTGTGTATACTTTCAAGTTGCATTGTTCTTATCAAGAATATCTATTCTAGACTAGACTACCTGGATACTATATATATACAGGCCTTTGAATTTCTTTGTCAAGTATTGTCGATGTGTCTGTATAGGTGACTATGTTGTTAATTGTTTAGATGTTCTTTGGGTTTGATATGCTATGATTTAGTTAGTCAGTTACTCAAATTAAGTCAGTCGTTCACATCAACTCAGTCGTCCAAATTAACATAGTCACCCAAATTAAGTCAGTCGTCCAGATTAAGTTGGTTGCTTAAATCAAGCTAGTTGTTCAAATCAAGTGAGTCGCCCAGATTAAATATAGTGCTATGCTCCTATGCTTCAAGTTGACTTGCTATGGACAATTGATTGACTACCTCATGTACTACACTATTCAGCTTCACCTTACTCTATAACAATGATCGATGCCGAGTTATCACTTATCGTTTGTCACTAGGAGATGCTATAAATATTCCTTTCAAGTATATATATATATATATATATATATTTCTATATGACCTGTATGCCACCCACCTACTCAACAACAATGAACGGTCCCAAATTAACAGTTGTCGTGAACCACCGGAGTTGCCGTGCATAATCTACTGAAGTATAACTACTGAAATGAGCCTCACTTAGTTCAGGAATGAACAACCTTGAGTTATAACTTGCCGTGAATCATTTGTTTATGTATATGCTGCTGAAATGAACGGTCTCGAGTTCCAACTTTTCGTGAATCATAGAACTTGCCGTGAATCACAGAGCATACCGTGAATCATTTTAACTGTCGTGAATCATAGTAACTGTCGTAAATCATAGTAACTGTCGTGAATCACAGGAATTGCCGTGAATCATCGGGTTCGAAGTATATCCTCGAGAATGTCAACCCCCAAGTCACCAACACACTCAACAACCATATCCACAAGAGCATCCACAGCCACATCTAGAAAAGTATTCTACAGTCGTTACACACAAAAAACACCCTTTCTAAACTCTACTTCAATTGCATTGGATCAAGCATACATATCACTACGGTTACTAAGTCTTACCAAATTCAATAATCGTACTCGTAACCCAGCTGAAGCATATGTACGCCCACAGCCAAGCAGAAAAATTCCAACCAAGAAGATCCACACAATAAGCACAATTGAAAATCATGCCCGCAATCCGCCGCTCCCCACGAACCCTTTCCACCTTCCTCAACAACCAAGAACTCCCGTACTTCAACCCAGAACAATCCGTTCTCCTCTATGCACTCTCCCACTGCACCGGCTGGTCCGCCGAACGCATCTCCCACAAATTTAGAGATCTAACAAACTTTCACCTCACTCCAGATCTGATCTGGACCCACTACAACAACTGGATCTCGAGCCGGATTACGGGTGGAGATATGTTGCCTGCGGAGATTGAATTGATGAAAGTGGTATTGTGTAATAATGGACTTCAATGGCAGGGTGTTGGAAGACCTTTGAGTATGACTTTGAGACCTGTTTATGTGGAGTTTCAGAAATGTTGGTCTCCTAAGGTACGTACGTTGTTTCTGTATCCTGATTCTTCCTTCTCTTCTCTCCCTCCTCCCTCTTTCGTTAAGCGAGGTCTTATTTTTTTTATAAGCGAGGAACTTGGAAGTTAGGTACCTATGAGACTGAGACTGATGTATATTTGCAGGATGGAACACCTCTTTTTGAAGGGTTTACGACTGTATTCCGTCAAGCTGGAAAGGATATATTACTTCAGCAGAATAACTTCGCAGCTGTAGGAAAGTTGAATCCTCTCGAGGAACAACTCGTTGCAAGGTACATCTGTCTCCTTTCCTCTACCTACCTCTCACTCCTCCACGGAACCATGCTGAGATACCTCTTCTGAAAAATTTAGATTTGGACACTGGGTTACTGTTTTAATCAAGGATACCCTTCGCTGCTGGGCACGCGAGCTCAAATCCAAACTCAGTAAAGAGCCACTACTCAGTACACTCAATCCTCGACATCACGGGTACGTATCATTAATAATCGAATACCTGAATTACTTCCAAGCAAGCTACGAAGAAATATACGGTAAAATTGATGAGCAAAATCGACCGAGGTCTAGCAACCCAACACGCTTGTACATCACAAACACGTGTTACGGAATCAAACTCTTCCTTGGCCTTTTGATGGCTGATCGTTTACAGGTCATAGATGCTAAACGTAAATTGCAAGCAGCTGAGATTGCCTTTTTAGAATTGGCACTTACTGATGTACCTGAGGACTCGAGAGATTGTCCGGTATGTCAAGATCAGATGGGTGTTACTAATCCCGAAGGAGAACTTGAGATGCCGTTGAAGATGGTGGTTTGTTGTAATCAGGTTATTGGGAAGGAGTGCTTGAGAAAATGGCTGGTGGAGCAGGATACTTGTCCTTGCTGTCGGCATGTCATGTCTGATTCCTTCCAGGATAAGCTTTTCGAGAGTGATGATGACGATGAGGAGGCGAGGGATGAGATTGCTTTGCAAGAACAGCTTGTTGATGCTGCGGGTGTTGGTGATACAATTGTGGTGGATGTTCCTCGAGGGCTGGGTCAGATGTTCGCCTCCCGGACTTCGCAAAGCTTTCGACCTGAGGATTTGATGGTCTCCTCTGCCGAGAATGCTTCTAGTCAGCATGGTGAGATGTCCGGACGCCATATTTTGGACAACTATCGACTGGAGGATGTTCCTGGTCAACAGAGTGAAATGTTCAGCAACAGAGTTTCAAACGACAACAACCCGGCGGCTAATGATAGTGGAGTTGAGAATGAGCATACATTTGGTGATGGAACGTCTGATAATTTCGTGATGGAGGGATAGGGTCTTTACTGCTGTGTGGATGAAAGGTGTTCTGATATGGATTTAGCATGGAGTGAAGGCGTTTGGTTAGACTTCTTGTACACTGTTCTTTACTGCATGGAGGATTGAGGATTATGGATCGATGAGCTGAATATAGATAGACCTGTACGATAATCTTCATTGCTTTAGCTTACAATAATGAACAAATAATGCGTTGCTTTTAAACTAACTTTTGTTGACTTTAAATGTAGCTTTAGAGATATGAGTCTAGCACAGCACTAATCTTACAATTGTCTACCTAGGTACATATTGAGTACTCAAACCTGTGCAAGGATTCTTAAAGTAATTGTACCTATTAGTGTAATATTATCGATTTTCGACCCTACTATATAGTCTTAAAACTACTATATCGATTTATACCCCTATAATTATATTAATTATAATAATTCTACTACTATATACTTAAATTAATTTATAGGTAGCTTAAATTAAAGCTAAAATTATACTTTTTTTAATAATATAAATAATAACTCTAAGGTTTTCTAAAGAAGATAATAATATAATTAATTTAATATTTAAAGAAGACTTTACTATTAATACTTATAAAGTTATTAAATTTTTTTAAACTATATATAAATTAATTAGTAAGTATTAATATAAAGCTCTTAAGTATTAAAAGATTAGTATTAATTTATAAAAGAAGTTAAAAAGAAAGGAAGCTATTATTAAATTAATAATAAAGTATATTAAGTAGTTAATTAAATAAAATTTAATATTATATTTAAATAAAGTAGTAAATTATATTTATTAGAAATTTAAAGTTAAACTAAGTATTTAAATAGTTTATTAGCTTTAGAAATATTTAAAAGTTATTAATAAAGTTATTAGTATTTAAGTAAGTTAATAAAATAAAAAATTAGTTAAAGATTAAACTTATAAGTACTTTAAATAAAAGTTAAAATAATTAATTTTTTTTAATAAATTTATTTATAATAAGTATACTAGAGATTAATATTAAGATTAAGTATTTATAAAAGTTTTTATAAGAATTAAATAATATTTAATAAAATTAAAAAAGTAGTTTATATTATTAGCTTATATTAAAGAAGATTATTTTAAACCTATAATAAAAAAAAGTATAATTAATTTAAAAAACTTTTATAAGTAGCTTTAACTTTAAATCTTTTTTAATTATAACTTAGTATTTAGTTATTAAAATTATAATAATAAATAATACTTTTATTTATTAAAGCTTAAAAGTTAAAGAGTTTATCTATAGCTTTAGTTATTAAATTAAATATTATATTAAAGTAATTTTATTTTTATTAAATAATTAAAACTTAACTACTACTACTTATTTTAGTATATATAGTATTTATAAAGTTATAAACTTTACTATTATTTTATTATTACTTTTTACTAATCTATCTATTATTTATTATATATTACTATTATAAAGAAGCCTTTAAATTAATATATATATATATTTATTATTTAACTTATTTATATTTTTTATATTTTATAACTTTAATATATATAGCTATATATTACCCTTTTATATATTTTATAGTAACTTATATAAAAAGATAATAAGTTATTAAACTAAACAATAGATCCTTTAGCTCTTTAATTAAAAGAAAGAAGTAACTTTAACTCTTTTAAAAGATTAATAAAAATAAAAATAAAAATCTATAAATTAAATATAGTTAAAAGTTTTAAGATAATAAAGAAATTTAATAAATTATAAAAATACTTAAATTAGAATAATAACTATAAATAAAGCTATAATAATATATATAAGTATAATACTTTATTTTATACTAATAAAATTAATTATTAATAATTTTAATTATATACTATTAAAGAGTTATTTAGTTAGTTTTCTCTACTAAATAATATTTATAATAATAGATAATATTTTAATCTTAGAAAATTATAAAAATAAGTTAATTAAGATTAATAAATATTCTATAAAATAAGCTAAAACTAAGCTTTAAAGAAGTAAAAGACCTAGGGTACTAGAAAATTAAATAGTAAAAAGAAATATAATATACTTCTTTTAATTAAATTAATTTAGTAATAGCTTAAATTTATAGTTTAAGTAAAATAATAATATAATAAATAATATAAAGTTATTTATATTAGTTATATAAAAGTAAAACTAAGTATTAAGTAGTACTTAATAGTAATTTAATTATTAATATAGTTATTATTTTTAACTATTTTACTTACTTAAAAAGTATTTATAGTTTTAATTTAAAAGCTTAGACTATAAATAAAAAAAGTATATAAAAAGAAGAAGAATATATATTATATAAAGTTATTAATATAATAATTAATTAATAAAATATTTATACTTTATTAACTTTATACTCTTTTCTAGTTTCTTACTACTTAAATTAATTATTATTAAGTATTAATAATATATCTATAAAAAGTAAGAAATTAAATACTTTATCTTTTAAATTAAGCTAAAAGATTTTAAAGTTATTTAATAGTTTAATTAGAAGATTATTAAAAAAGTAAGGTAATTTTATTAACTTACTTTTATTAATTAATATAAAGGCTCTAAGAATAATTTTATTATTACTTAATACTAATACTTAGTAGATATAAAAGCTTTTACTTTAATAATAAGAAAGTAATAGTATATCTTAAAGTACTAAATTATTATTTTAAAGACTATAAAGTAATTAATAATAATAAAAAGAAGAAGTAGTTTATTAATTATATAATTTTATTCTTATATAAAGATATTAAGTAATTAATTAAATATTATAATTTTATTAATTAAAATAACTTTTAAAAAGTTTTATTAAAAGAATATTAATATTAAAACTTAGAGTAACTTCTTTATATACTAAGCTACCTTAAGAAATATATTTAAAACTTTAAGGTTTTTATAAACTAAGGAACTATAACTTAAAGCTAGATATATAATTATTACTAAAAATTTTATAAAATTAGTATAAAGTATTTATAAAATAAAAATATTATTAATAAGATATTAACTTTTAAATTTTTCTTTTTACTATTACTTAATTTTAAAGTTAAAGAAATAAAATTTACTTTTAAAGAAAAAAGATTAAATTTAAATAATATTAAGTTATTTAAGGAGGTATATATATATATTAAAACTAGTTATATAGTATTTAGAGATATAGATAATTTAGTTTAAAAGTAAAGAATAATAAAATTATTAGTAATATTTACTTTATTAAAATTAAAACTAAAAGAGTTTAATACTTAAAAAGTAACTTAAAGATAATAATAAACTTACCTAGTTAATAATTATTAATAATTTTAAACTAGTTTTACCTCTTATATAAGATATAGTTAATTTAAAGAGAGTTTTATCTAAGTAGAAAATTAATAAGATTATAAAAGGCTTTAATAAACTTTATATTTTATAAACTATAATAAAGAAAGTATTTCTATAAGCTTAAAAAGTAAAAGTTAATTTATTAAAGTAAATAGAAATTAAGTATAAAGGTTATATTATTTAATAAAAAGATATAAACTATAAATAATATTAAAATATTTAAATAACTAATATATAACTATAAGAACTATATAAATATAAATTAATACTATAACTATAAAATATTTATTAGTATAAGTATTATTTATAAGTTTAATAATAATAATAATTATATTTATATTAAACTTTAAAATCTTAATAAACTAGTAACCTTAGTTTAGTTTAATAATAATAATCTATAATAAAATTAAATTATTATAAAAATATTAAATACTAAGTATAGTTATATTTTTAAAAACAAAGAGTAAATATTATAGTAAAAAGCTAAAGATTATAAAGTTATATAAAAAGCTTAAACTAAGAAGAAGAAAAGTACTATAAATTACTTAAAAGTATTTAAAAATAAAATAAATATATTTAATATTATTTATAAAACTAACCTATTTAATAATAAATTAATATAAGTATAAAACATTACTATAAAAGAAGTAAATATAAGCTTTATTATAATAAAAATATATATAAATAATACTAAAGTAGCTTTATATTTTAAGAATAAAGCTAATAAAAATTAAATATTATAAAATAAAGTATAATAATAAGCTTCTTATAGATAAATAAAAATACTATAAACTAAGAAAGAAAGGTTTTTATATAATATTTTAAATAATAGTTATAATAAAAGTAATATATTAATAACTAAAGCTTATAAAGATATATTAGTAAAAAAAAGCTAATTTAAGTTACTAAAATACTAAAAAAGCTTAGAAATTAAGTTATCTTAAATACTTTATTAAATATAAAATATAGTTATAAAAAATATATTAAATAAGTTATTAAATTAATTAATTATATTACTTAGTTTTTATACTAAGAGAGATAATTTCTTTTATAGATCTTATATTTATAAATAAGAAAGTTTTTAAAAAGAAAAACTATATTAAAAATATAAACTTTAAAATAAAAATATTAATTATTAATAATAAAGTAAAACTATTTAATAATTTTAATATTATTAATAAAATAAAAGTTATATCTATACTTATAGAAAACTACTTTAGGTATTTAAACTACTATTTACTAATACCTAAAGTTATTATTATATTTATAGAATAATTAAAACTAGTAGATATTAAAATAACGTTAAATACTAGAGTAAAAGTTAATATTATTATTACTAATATTATAAATTAGTTTAATATCTTAGTTACTAAAAATTAAAGTATATTACTAAGAACTATTATAAAGAATAAGTTTAGGTTTATTAGCTTTATAGATAATATACTAGTAATAATAGATAATATAATAATCTAGATTAAATTTTATATTATAAATATATCTAATATTAAAATAATATTAAGTTTCTTATTTATAAAAAGAGTAAAAGTTATCTTTAAATACCTAAGTATAAATAAAAATAAACTAGTCTTTATATTAATTACTAACCTATAAACTAAAAATATTATTATAGTAAAAATAAATACTAAGATTATATATATAAGGAATTTAATACTATAAAAGTTAAAGTATTTATTTAAAATAATTTAATTAAATACTAAAGATAAGTATAGT
The DNA here is from genome assembly GCA_009805495.1 of Pezicula neosporulosa. Lineage (NCBI taxonomy): Eukaryota > Fungi > Ascomycota > Leotiomycetes > Helotiales > Dermateaceae > Pezicula > Pezicula neosporulosa. The sequence goes on from SELE01000021.1 coordinate 524,552, forward strand.
TCTAAGTTAAAAAACTAAAGACTAAGTTAAATAACTATAGGCTTACTACTAATAATAATAACTTTATAAAAGATAATATAGTAAGTTAACGTAAGTAATTAACTTAATTTAAAGGTAAGTTTTTTTTAAATAAAGGAAGAAATAAAATATTATCTTTATTATTTCTTTTATTTTTAAAAATATTATTAAAGATTAAGTTTCTAAAGTATATAACTATTAACACTAGTTTCTTATTATTAATAGAATACCTTAAACTTTATAAAGGAGTTTAATATTAAAAGACTACCTAGCTTATATAAAAGAAAAGATTAATGTATTTAAATTAATATAATATATAAAATAAAAGATAAGAAAGTTTAACTTATTAATAAATTAAATAAAAGTAGTAATACACTTATAAGTAAAAGAAACTAGTATATAAAAGGTTTAAAACTAAAGATACTTTATAAAAATAAGTAAAAGATTATTAATAATATTTATTATCTAGAATTATAAATATTTTAAAATAATTTAAATTAACACTAAAAAGATTAAAATAACTAAATATTAGAGACTTACTTTAACTAATAAAAAGAAAGCTATTAAAAGAGATAATAATTAATTAAAAGAAAGTCTTTACCTTTAATTAAAAACTAAGTATAAATAATTTTATAATAATATATTACTATTAATAGTTATTAAAACTATTAAGTATAAAGTATAGTAAAAACCTAAACTTTTAATACTTTAAAGTACTAATACTAGTAGTAATTTAAATAATAAAAGAAAGGCTTAATAAAAGTACTCTTAAATATTATAATAAATTATATAAAAACTTTTAGTTTTTAGTTATAAAGAAATAACTTAATACTTATTAAGTTATTAATTTAGTAATTAAATTAAATACTATTATATTAAAAGATATAAATCTACCTTTATTAGTAAATAAATTTATTAAGGACTTTATTAAATATTAAATTATAAGTTTAGTAAATTTATATTCTAGGTATAATTAAATAATACTAAATAAAAGAAGTAAAGATATAACTACTTTCTTTATTTTTTTTAAATTACTAAGATATACTATATTATCTATAGATATAATTAACTTAGTTACTTAGTTTATAAGAATTATAAACTAAATATTAAAAGATATTTATCTCTTAGTTACTAAACTATTTATAAATAATATTAGTATTAAAAGATTATATATAAACTATAATAATAAGAAAGCTCTACCTAGAATTAAATAATTTATCTTAAAGTATATTTAAAATTTAAATAAAATATTAAAAAGAATAAAAAGAGTTTAATAAAGCTATTAGTACTAAGTTATAATTCTATAAAATAAGCTTAGATATTATAAGCTTTATTTATAACTTAAAAGAAAAAAAAAGCTATTTATAGATAAAGTTATTAAGATTATAAACTAAAAGAAATTAAAGAATACTATAGAAGTAAAAGGTTTCTTAGGTTTATATATATATTTTAGAATTTAAGTTAAAGATTTTAAAATAATTACTATATTAATTTATACTTTATTTAAAAAAAGAGTAAAGTAATATTAAAATCTTAATATTTATAAGAAAGTAATAAAAAACTTTATAGAGATATAATAATTAATATATTAGTATTAATATATATTAATTATAAACCTAAAGCTAAAGTAATTATTATAGCTATTAATACTAGTTTATATAAATATAAAAGTTTCTTAAACTAAGTTAATTTAAAAACTAAGAGAATTTAACTAGTAAAAATATAAAAGTAAAGTTTAAAATAATACTAAGTAAAACTATAATACTATAAAGTAAAAATATTAAGGAGTTTTAAAAAAAAAATATTTAAAAAGTTATAATTATAGATTATTAAGTTTACTTATCTTAGAGTTAATATAAATATACTAATAGCTTAATTAAATAAAGTAATAATTAATTATTTAAGTACTAGTAACTTAAAGCTTATATAAATATTAACTATTTAACTTTAAAGTTAAATATATACCAGAAAGTAGTATACTACTACATAATTTTTATCTAATAACTAAAATATAAAATAATAAGAAATGTTTAATAATAATATTAATAAATAAATACTTACTAAGCTAAGGGTATAAAAATCTACCTAATAGAGGTATTTAAATTTAGTTTAATTTAAAAGCTAGTATAAAAAATATAAGTTAACTTATTAAAAAGAAATATTATAAAAAATAAAGACTAAGTAATTAAATTAAGAGATTAAAAAAAGCTTAGTAATTAATAAATAACTTAAGTTATAGTTGTATACTTAAATTAAGTAATTTAAACTATAAAACACTAGTTTAAAGTAAAATATACTAAAAACTTAATTAAAATAATATACTTATTTAATAATACTTAAGTAACTAAAGGAAATAAATTTTTTTATATTTAAGAAATTTAAAAAAAAAGCTCTTAAAATATAAAGTTTATAATTAAAAATTATAAAGACTTATTAAAATATTTTTTAAACTTATAGTAGATAATAAAAAGATTATAATTACATTCTCTATAATATATATAACTTTAGTAAATATTAAGATAAAGAAAGTACTTTTATAAAGTTTTATGTAATACTACTAGAGAGGCTATTATAAAGATATTAAGTAATTTATAAAATATATAATAAATATTAATTTTAAACTATAAAAAGGTAGAAAGAACCTATATATCTATAGTATTAATAACATAATAAAAGAAAGATGTTAATATAATATATACTAATAAGAAAGATAAAAGATATCTATTAGTAGGTTAAAGATAATATAAGTAGCTAGGTTAAAGCTAGAGTAATATTAATAAAGAAGTAGATACTATTATTTTATTATTTAAAAAGATATAATATATTACATATAAAGTTTTTTAAAGACTTATAGTTAATAAGAAGAAAAGTTTAAGTATAAAGTAATTAAAATTGTAATAAATAAAAAATATATAAACTTTAAATTTCTACTTAGTTATTTAATTAAATAAAATAATTAAAATTAATATAAACTATTAAAAAATACTTAACTAAGTTAGAAAAGACTAGATTAAGAAGTACTTATAGTTTTATTTTAGATAAAAATTAATTTGAAAACTTACTAATATAAATATAATAGTTTATAAATAAAAAATTATATTCTACCTATAGAATTTTAATCTCTACCTAGAGAACATCTTTACTAAGGAAAGAACTAAACTAATTAAAGCTTATTAAACTAAGAATAAAATAATTTTTATATAAAGAAGAAGATATTAATAAAGCATCAAAAAGTAAAAAAAATAAGGGTAAAGAAGTTAATACTAAATATAAATTAAAGTAAATTGATAAAAAAAAGAAATTTATACTATAATATAATTTAACAATAAAATTAATATATTATTAAAAAGAAATTAACATCTTAAATAGCTTAAACTATATAAAATATATAAAGCTAATAATTAAAAAGATTATTTTAAACTAAAGAAACTTAAATTAAAAGAAGCTTAACTATAAAGAACTTTAATATAAGATAAAAAATCTTTAAAGAAAAAAGATTGTAGTATTAGAAAGTAATTAATAAAAATAAATAATACTGTAACTTAATAAATAAATAATTAAAACTAATATAAAACTATATTAAAGTAACTAAAAATATTATCGTATTAACTAGAAATAAAACTTAAAATATAATAATTCTAATATTTAACTATGAATAATGTAATATAAATTAAGTAATAACATATAATAATAATTATGTAATAACTTAAAATTAAAAATAAAAGAAATAAAGCTTAGAACTTTTTATTTATAATAGTTCTCTTACCCTAGTAGTTTAACATAGAAGGCTTTATAATATTATAAAAATATAAGTTTATTACTATTCTTAACTAAAGCTCCTTATATTATTATAAAGAAAGTATTATTAAATTTTTAGTACTTTAAAAATTCTTCTCCTTATCTCTAGGTTTTAATAAATTAATATATTTAAATATAATACTACTTATATAGTAGATAGAAAACTATAGTTATTACCTTAGATACTAAGTTAAAGAAGTAATTAAATGTTTAAATACTTTAAATAATACTATAATAGTTATAAAAGACTGAAGGACCTATAACCTTTAAAAAGATAAGGAATACTAAACTACTAAAAAATAAAATCAGTTTCTTAAAAATTAATAAAAAAGTTTATAAATAATTAATAAATTTAAGCTAATTAAGATAATACTAAATAGTTTATAAAAATATATTAAAAACACATAAACTTAAAACTAAAGAAGCATCTCCTTTAATAAGAGATAATAAAGATAATAGTATTGATTCTAGTTATTAAATTAAATAAAAAACGTAGTTACTATTAAAATAAATGTTAATTATTATTTGAATTAATATAAACTTAGTATTATAAAACTAAAAGTTAATAACTTTAAATTTTTAAAGTTATAGAAACTTACATTATTTAAAAGATACTTTTCTTATATTAAAAAAGTACTTAACTTATATTAAGGAGCTATTAAAGGTCTCTAGGAATTTTAAAATAAAGATTAATCTAAGATAAAATAAACTTTTAGTTTATAATGGTAATTATAAAGAACTATATTAAATATAAAATGACTTATATATAAGTATAAATATAATTATTAGATACGTACTAATTTTTACTCTAATTAGAAGATTAAAACTAATATAATAAAGGGTATATCTTAGGAGATAAAAAGAAGTTAATATATCTCTTTTACAATAATAATAAAAAAAGAAATAACTTTTAATCAAAGTATTTAATATTACTAAATTATAAAGTAGTTAAGAAAAGCTTAAGCTCTAAAGTTAATATATCTTTTAATACGATTTAAAGAAATAAAAAGAAGATACTTTTATTTAGTATTAGTTACATTAATAATATAATTAAAGTTAAAGGTACTTCTTTTAACATAAGAAGCGGATAAAAAAAGAAGAAGATAAAATTAAATTTGTAAAGTACATTTTTTACTTTTAAAGGCTTTATTAAACCTCTTACCATTTTAATGACTGAAAGTAGAAAGATATTAAAATTAACATTTAAGTTTTATCTTTTATTTTAGAATAGTTAAAATTTTCCCTATAGATTATTACGTTATTACTGAATTAACTATATTATTAGTATTATTTATAAAGCGATTATTAAAGTTTTTAAAGAGGACTAAAGAATATAGTTAATATAAGAAAGTTTTCTATAAAAGGTCTAATATTAAAGCTTATAGTTAAGAAAGGTAAAAAGTAAGAAGAAAATAAAGGATTTTATAACTAAACAATACTTTAAAAGTAGGATCTATTAACAATATACAGTCAATAATAAAAAGCTCTAATAACAGAGAAAGAAAAATAATTAGTAAATATGATTAGTTTTTAATTTAAAAATATAAAAAAGATTATAACTTTAGTTAACTTTAGTTAACTTTAAGTTATACTTAAAGTATTACTTTAGTAGATTTTTTAAAACTATTTACTGATAAATAATAATTAAATAACGAGTATTAAGAAACTTTTTAAAATGATTTATAAAAAGTATAAAAAGTTAATATACTATAATAAAGGAAAAAGAAGAAAAGAAATATACTTCTTTATGTAAGCTTTAATTGAAATAACTAAAGAAAATAAAGCTAAAATAATTCAATTTTAAAAGTAAGATTAAAACTAAAGCTACGTATAACTATATAATAAATAATTACTAAAGATAAATAAGTTTTAATATTTTAAGAATATAACGAAATATAAAGAGATATAAAAAAAACTTAATCAGTTTATATAGTAAAAGTTTAATTATTAAAAGTATAGGGTTATATAAAAAAAATCGTAAAAGTAATAGTATTAAAGCTAAAGTTTATTTAAAAAGGATTATTTAATTTAAGATAACGTAATAAAAGTAAATTAATATAAATTTTTTTATTTGAGTTTAAGAATAAAAAAAAAAGAAGAAAGGAATTTCTAGAGTAAATTAAGTATAGTTATTAAAAAAGCTAAATATAAAGTTAAAGTTAGAAATAAAAATTAAAAGTAATATAAATAATGAAAATAATTAATTAAGAGTTATTATAAGTAAACTAAAAGTTATACCTAGGTAAACTTACTTTTTTTTTATTATTATATTACTACTAATGATATTCTTACTTTCTTTATTTTTATTTTTTTATTTTATTTATATTTCTCTAAATAATAAATAAAATAAGCGACTAGAGGATATAATAATAAAGAGGGAAATAGAGAGACGAAGGGAAGGGGAGGGGGATGACGGAAGGAAAACGGGCGACGCAGAGAGCGGAGGGGAGGAGGAGAGAGGAGGGAGAAAGCCGAGAAACGGAGGAGGGGGGATGATAGGGGGATGAAGAGGGAGGAAGGGCGGAGAGATGACGAGTGAGAAAAGAAGCTTTTAAATTATATCTATATATAATTTAGTATTTAATTACTGTATATTTTGATTTATTCTATAACTGTAATTATATATATGATATATTACTCGTTTATAATATCTTATATTATAGTAGTGTTTAAATTTAATTAATACAGAAAGGTTTATTCATTTAAAGTTTTATATAAGATTATAATTTTTAAATTATAATAGTTATAATTATAAAAAAAGTGTTTTTATCGTTCTTTGCAAATACTTCTAAACTATACTAAATTAAAGATTTAGTTAGTTATAAACAGGCTTATGGTAGATATTTTAAATATATTTAAAAATTATATAATAAATTAAATAGAAAAAGGTAGAAGAAAAGGGTTGGGTAAAATATACGACAGACGGGAAACTTATTATAAAATAGTGAAAAAAATAGGAATTAGTAATAGATACTGATTAAGTAAGTGGAGGATTAAAAAGTGATGTAATATATTTTATAAATTAATGAATATAATATGATAAAACTTGTAAAATAAGCTTAAAGGAAGCTTTAATACTTAGAAGAGAGAGAGAAGGAAGGAGAGAGGAAAGACGAGGAAGAGGAGGGACGGGAGAAAGCGGGAAAGAGGAAAGAGAAAAGACGGGAAGTGAGTGGACATGACGTGTTAATGAAAAAATATGTAACTGATTTTTAACTAACTTTTATTGAGATAACGAGGGGGAAGGAAAACGGTATAATAATAATTAAAAATTAAGAGTTACTATATAAGATTTTATAATATTATATAGTTATAAGTAGTTAAATTACTATATTAAAGTATAAGGAATTTATAATTTAGTACTCTTCTATTATAAAGATAAAAATAGT